>KV751325.1:2124636-2150143 GCA_001698575.1 Mola mola
CAACTCCCAGCCACTGGTTCAGATATGTGGATGACACATGGGTCAAAATCAAAACTCAAGAAGCGGAAGCTTTCACTCGACACATAAATGTAGCGGACAAGAACATCAAGTTCACTAAACAGTTTGCCCTTCCTGGATTGTGCAGTGTCTCTTGGTGAGGGTGGTAACCTCAGCATCGAGGTCTACCGGAAGCCCACACACACAGACCAGTACCTCTTGTTTGACTCCCACCACCCATTGGAGCACAAACTGGGGGTAATCCGGACACTACAAGACCGGGCCCAGAAGGTTCCCTCAAGCACAGAGGGGAAACAGAAGGAATTTGCACACATCAAGACAGTGCTCCAGATATTTGGCTACCCAAGTGGACCTTTGTCAAATCATTCAAAAGGCGCCACGAGGCAGAAAGTAAAAAAATGGAAGAAGGTGGTCATCCTATATGTGGCAAGCTTATCGGAAAAATTCAGAAGAATCTTGCAAAAACACAAAATTCGAGTTTACTTCAAACCGGGCCAGACCTTAAGACAGAGACTGGTCCACCCCAAGGACAAAACACCCAGGCATAAGCTCAGCAATGTTGTGTATGCCGTTCAATGCACAGAAGAGTGCTCTGACCTTTATATAGGGGAAACCAAACAGGCCCTCCACAGACGCATTGGCACAACACATGAGAGCCACCTCATCGGGACAGGACTCAGCTGTACATGTGCATCTTAAGGAGAAAGGTCACTCTTTTGAGGACTCCAATGTCCACATTCTGGACAGAGAAGACAGATGGTTTGAAAGAGGAGTAAAAGAGTCCATCTACGTCCACCTGGAGAAACCTTCTCTAAATAGATTTGGTGGACTTAGACCCCATTTGTCTGCAACCTACAATGCTGTCTTGGGAACCCCTTCCCAGGTGGTTTAACCCTCATGCACACCTGGGGCCATGTGATCCCAGGGTGTCACATGAAACCAGGGGTGAGGGGCAAACACTTTCAGGTGATCCACACCTGGGCTCATGTGATCTTAACGATTCACATGATGCCTAGCCAGAGGATTACCCCTCAGGCTGGGTACAAACAAGTCCTCATTTTTGGTGATTGCCTCCACCCACTCTGGATTAAATACCTGGGTTTCCCGCACCGACATTCAGAACTGAAAAAGCCTTTTGGATGAGAGGCGAAACTTCTTCAAACAAGATAAGAAGTCCAATTGCCTCCTACTAAACACTCCAAGACTGTACTAAGCCTGCTTTAGGTAGTGGATTGAAAATTAAAGAGTTAGATTTATACCAACAGAATAAAACAAACTTCAAATCAAACAAAAATGAGAATTTGATTAAAAAAAACAAAAAAAAAAAATCAACCTAAGTCAAGTCAACCTAAAAGTGAAACTTGTAATTTGCAAACAAATTATTTGTGTAATCAAACTAACTAATCAAACTATTGGTCTTCTGATTTTCAGAGTACGTATCCCTTTGTTTTGTTTGATCAGACTTTTGCTCAGTCTGACATTTTTGCAGTTTTGCTTCCACCTCTCTCGTTAGCAATCCCTTAAATTGTTTGTTGTTTTGGCACAAACCTCTCATGTGGGTGGACTTCTTAGGGGTCCCATCTTATTGGTTAACAAGTTTTTGAGTGACATGAGAAGTTTTGCTTTGGGATGGCTTTTTCTTTGTATATTTAATATTTAATATTTTAAAAGTTTGATTTGGTGTATTTTGCACAAATATAATTCCATAGCAAATAGAACATTGCAGAAAATGATCATTCTCAAGAATGGACAAGTACAGCAAAACTGTACTTGTGCATTAATTGATTAGATACTCTAGTGACATTCCATCGCTCCCCATCTGGTACTATACTGCTACATCAGCTCCTGCAGCACATTTGAATTACATAATGTGTAAATCTACTAAACCTCATCTCTTGTGGAGCCCCATAAAAACCTTTCTAAAGAGCAGCCCTTAGCAATGAAAACACAAGTGTAGACTTCTAAAGCTCTAATGACACAGCATTATCATGTCAGTTTCTCATTTTTTAACTATTACTATTGGCTCACTGGAAAATAGTTCAGGCAGAGTATGCATTTGTGAAATGTGAGCAAAAGTATCTCGGCCTGTGTAGTGTGGGTGGACTAATGGGCTTTTCATACAGCTGTATTGACATAAGATGAATGCTGTTAAAATACAATATTTGCACCACATGTTGTACTGTATGTGTAAATTATGTGTGCAAGCCTACCTAATATTACTTAAACCTGTGGCGAGATCACATATGAATATAATCTAAACCACTACTTATAACACTTGATATGACATCTGAATGTGGATGTGTACACAGATAAAAAAAAAAAAAAAAAAAATGAGAAGAAATTACAAAAAAAGGTCTCACAATTTCCATATTGTTTCCATATATCCTACAAGTATTGAAAGCAGATTTGCTGGAAGGAATTATATTTTGAAAAAGCTTTCAAATGTGAGATAAGCAATTTCATAAGCAATTTTTATGTGCTGAAATTTGCTAACTATTAATACTACCTCCCCTTTAGATTTAGACATCATTCACATTTGAATTGAAACCAGTTCTGGTACCCTTTTCTACAACTTGTGTGCTTTGCTCTTGCTATAATAACGAGTATGTTATTTCAATTTAAACATTGCAATTAGCCACCAACTCTGGTGTTACACTGAAAACCAAAGAGAAAGCTTTTGAAGAACCTTTTCGTACTCTCCACACTTTACGCACCTAGATGGACAAAGTAAAGAAACATATGGAATATTAATATAATATTTGACTATATCAAAACACAATATATACTGCATAGACTATAGGTCTATATATCAAAATAAAGAATAACAAATTAAAAATGAACAGTTGAAGATGGCGGTAAACCATTTTTCATTTAGTCTTCCCTATAAAATGACAGAGAAACAGTGGCTTTGTCTGCTATGTTGATCTTGTGATTGCTGCGGTGGTCGCACACTGTAATTTTTCGCCTTCACAATTTGTAGTATTGCTTTCATATTAAGGAAGTTACTGTAAGGCAGCTACTGATAATATTTTACTAGGACCTGTATTATTTCCCCTGGAAAACTGCATTTTGCATTTTAAGTACTACGGCAAGGGTAATCTCTAACTGTTAACAAATGTTGTCAAACTAGCCACATTGTGGGTTTCTCCTTGAGCTTCAAGTGTTTAGGGTTAAGCATCGAACTAGTATTTCTATGCAAATTTGACAACACATATCTTACACTACATAACATTACGCCATACTTCCCTCATAGGTACTTTGAACTTCTGTTGGTCTTTTTGGGTTCGAAGACACATTTACCTACTGTATGGTGCAATCCTGCCTCTCTTTTGATAATGTGTGCAGCCACAGGAATCTTTTTTCAGCAAAAAAAAAAAAAAAATCAAATTTTATTTGTATAGCCTGAAATCACAATTTACACATTATCTCACTGGGCTTTGACAAACTGTACAGATGTGACATCCTCTGCCCTTAGACCCTCGAACCGGGTGAGGAAAAACTTAAAAAAAATCCCTAAACAGGGAAAATAAGAAACCTCAGGAAGAACCACAGAGGAGGGATCGTTCTTCCTAGGATGAACAGACGTGCAATAGATGTCATTTGTACAGAACACAAAAACATGATAACAACAGTTCACTTAGAATGCATAAAACATCCATGAGTCCCAGAGTCTGTGGATTCTATAAATCTGGATGTATGGAAAGTCTAGTGATCCAGACGCAGGTGGACTCAGTTGGTCCTGGAGTCATTGTACTCCATGTAGCAAGATCTGAGTGTTGCTGAGTCCAAGAGTATGTAGAATCTGTAAATCCGGGGATATGTGAAGTCTAGTGATCCAGAAGCAGGTGTAGTCTATTGATCCAGAAGCCATTGTGATCTGTGGATCCCGATTTGCACTTGGAAATCCAGCCTAGGATCCAAGTCACAGGATCTCCTTTCCTAATGTGGCCAGGAGGCATCAGGAAGGACCACAGCAGCACCTCCCACCGCAACCTAGATAAACCTGGAGGATGGTAAAGCACAACGACTCCGGGGAACAACTAAAGTTAGTGTAAGGATATGGACATTTACAGGAGCAGAGAAGGAGTCGGAGTCAGAGGGGGGAGAGAAGAGAGCTCAGTGTATCATGGAGTGTTCCCCCAGCAACCTAAGCCTATAGCAGCATAACTAAGGGCTACATAGGCCAGCCTTAACTATAAGCTTTATCAAAAAGGAAGGTTTTAAGCCTACTCTTAAAATCAGAGAGTGTGTCTGCCTCACGTACCAAGACTGGAAGATAGTTCCACAGGAGAGGAGTTTCATAGCTGAAAGCTCTACTTCCCATTCTACTTTTGGAAATTCTTGGGATCACCAATAACCCTGCATCCTGGGAGCGTAAGGTTCTGGATGGGCGATAGGGTACTATGAGCTCTTCAAGATAAGATGGTGACTGACCATGAATTGCTTTGTAGGTGAGAACAAGGACTTTAAATTCTATTCTGAATTTAACTGGGAGCCAGTGCAGAGAAGCCAGTATGGGGGAAATATGGTCTCTGATATTAGTTCTAGTCAGTACACGCGCTGCTGCATTTTGGATTAACTGAAGAGTTTTTAAAATTTTGTTAGGGCAACCTGAAAATAAAGAATTACGGTAGTCCAGCCTGGAAGTAACAAACGCGTGAACTAGTTTTTCTGCATCTTGTTGAGACAGGATGTGCTGGATTTTAGCAATGTTACGGAGGTGACAGAAGGCGGTCCTTGAAATCTGTTTAACGTGTGATTTAAAAGACAGCTCCTGGTCAAAGATAACACCCAGGTTTCTGACAGTGGTGCTGGAGGCCAAGGCAATGCCATCCAGATTAACTATGTTGCTGGATAATGAGTCTCTAATGTGTTTGGGGCCCAGCACAATGACTTCAGTTTTGTCAGAGTTTAACATTAAAAAGTTATGAGACATCCAGTTTTTAATGTCCTTAAGACATGACTGTAGATTAGCTAATTGATGGGTTTCATCTGGCTTCATTGATAAGTATAGTTGTGTGTCATCTGCATAATAGTGAAAATGTATGGCGTGCTTTCTAATAATTTTACCTAGCGGTGTAATTACAGCTACTTTAAATGACTAGGGCACATAACCTGTTACAAGCGATAGATTGATAATGTTTAGTAGTGGATTGCTAATTAAGGGTAAAACCTCTTTGAGCAACCTAGTAGGTATGGGGTCTAGTATACAGGTTGACAATTTAGATGAAGATAATGTTGTCGTTAGTTCATGAAGGTCAATTGGATGGAAGATTTCCAAACACACATCAGGTCTAATAACGGCCTCTATAATTCCTGTTGCTGAACTGGAATCTGTGGAGTGTAGGATATTTTCTCTGATAAGTATAATTTTATTATTGAAGAAGTTCATAAAATCATTACAGGTGAGGTCTCTAGGAATGCATGGTGGAATGAAACATAGATTAATCCACTTTTCAGCCCCAAACAGCAGCTACTAACAGAAACTACTTATATAAAAGATCTAAGCGCTGAACATTAAACTATTCATCAGATCAGATTCAGTAAAGGATACTTCTGCTGTATATTTCCTGTGTGAATACGCTCCTGATTGCTAGAAATGTTACCATACCATCATTAATATTTTTAATATTAGGCCATCACAGGGCTGGTGTGAATGTGAATTTGGTGTTCTTTACTCCTTATGGACAAAAATATACTAAAATGGCTTTCCATTTCTGTTGATGTCAATTTGTTAATGAGGAATTCATATTGAATGTACTACTGTACATATATGTCTTTAAACTCAGTGTTTGAATGTGCATGTAAATACACTGCAATGCATATGAGTTTGAGCTTCCATGTCACTATGTGTATGTCTGCTAGTGTGTGTGTGTGTGTGTTCACACAGATGCCGTCCGTGATGAAGGGGTAGAACAGATGACTTGTTACGTGTGTCTCCCAGGAAGTGCATCTTCATTAGCAACCAATCAAAATCCAATTACAGAAAGTATCTTGGCATATTAAGTTTCTGTCTTTAAAATGATGGCGTGTGGATATACAGAATTTCCAATCACTGCGGACGTTAATTACCATGGTGTACCACACAAACCACTTTTGAAGACTAGTGGGCTGGGTTGGGGGGTGGGAAGTACAAGTGCCAGAAAATGAGCAACAGCAAGAAGAAAATAGTGTGTTCAAGATTGTGGGGGGAGGGGCACTTGAGGGGGTGACAGTGTGGATTGGTCCGAAAGGGATTATGCCAAACTTTCTTAATTTCAGATGAGCAGTTGAGATGTCTCAACAGTTGGATTGTGGATATTTTTTGTGGACATCTTCGCCTCAGGTCTATTACCCTTTGAAGCTGGTTGAACATCCCCTACAGGGAAAAGTAAATACACAAATAAGCCAAACCTTTTGTTGACTGACAGATGTTTGACAATTAATCTCTTAAACAGCAATTTAGCATGATTGTTAATCTAGTCAGTTTTGTAGGTTTAGTAAATTATGAAGTCAACTAAATCAGTCAAAGGTTGTTCAGGCAGCCAGCTAATATAGTTAAGAGATGACGCCAACCACCATTGAGTTTGTTTATTAAATAATCACTCAGTAAATCAGGCAACAAGATAGTCAAATATCACAAACAAAAATTAGTATATTTTCACCTAGCCAAACTGGTAGCAAATCAGTGACTTTTATCAAATATTGACACATATATTCACAATATTGGCAGTTAGTCATGCAATCAAGCTGCATCCTTGTAATCAAAGTGATTCTTTCTAAAACTCTCAAATCCCATTGACTGAAACATTTAGATACTGTTTTTTATGTTTGCAATAAAATGTATTGTTTTTGCTTTGTGTAAAATATAGTCAAATTGTGAAGGTATCACATGTGCCTTGCTGTAGATGGAGTCCACATTTTGATTCATAGAGACAATCAATTCACCAGTCTCAAATGATACAAACATTACTAGTGGAAATGGAGTCATACTTTTTTCCTCATTTTGATCGGTACCAGAGAGTCACTGACTCCACAACTGCCTAATCTTGCCCCTGAGGCAGACTAAATGAAACTCTTCAATTACAAATTTGCATTCATCAAGAAATGCTTTAGTGTATGATTTAGAAATTTGCAGTTACAAGTCTTGAATCTTTTGCCAGATTGTCTCAGACTCAGTATCAAAGTTGCACAAAAAATAACTGATATGTTTAATGGCCTTTTTGATAGTAAGAAAATCCGCCATGCAATTTAACAATGAAAACCCCGCTGGGAGCATTGTTTGCATTGTTATGAAAATAACACGACTATAAAAGCAAGGGATATCTATATGACTGTCTGTTACTCACGTAGCACCAAAACCATCCATCAGATTGTCTTCAAACTTGGCAGGTGTGTTGCTGATGACCCGCAGATGTACGTGTGTGCTTTTGCTGCAGTACGGACACGTGATAAAATTCAAAATCTAAAGAATTTTACATCAAGTCTTTATTTTTATTCAAAACATGTACAGCACTCATTTGCCTTTGCAACCCACATTGTGGTTGAAGATGGGATTGCATTTGTTATGGAGTTCTTACCAACATACAGGCACACGCCCCAATGGGCATTATACTATTGAGTTAAAAATCAAAAACATAACATTAAAATATTAACATCTATGATGTGATGCCATTTCATTAAAAATGTTCTTTGTATACATCATTGCTTGTTTGATACACAGTAGGTTATTAAGGTCAGAACTTTCCATGCTTAAGTTATATTATAGATTTGACAGAAATTTGACTTGAAAATAAGAATAAATAAATAAATGGCTGAGCGCTATATCACCTACCAACAATATCATGGCAGAATTTTTGAATTAGTTAGGACCTTGAATACCAGCAAGGCTGTGAGAGGGACAGAATCCTTGAAATATTAAGGAAGTAGAAGTGTTAGGAAAGACTGATAAGTCTCTCATTCACACACTCTGGAACCTTATTACTTCCTAATTCCGCATTTGGCAAAATGATTGAATCTGAGGGTTTGTAGTGGGCAGAAATAGTAATAATAAAAATTGTAATCATTATATTTCAGTGGAGACCAAAGCCTTGCACCAAGTCACTTAAAGCTCTTGAAAAATTTCAGAACTTTAAGGACTTGAATTACAATAAAACATTTTTATCCTTATTGCCTTCAACCCCTTCTAATGAAGCCAACTCTTGATGTATCTGATTTTAGTCATTTTAGACAATTTCTAAATTGTCTTTTTACCCAAAGTAGAAAAGTAAAGTTGAAAATTATGTTTACCAATTACAGTTAAAATGAAATGTTCTCTACTTAGGAGAATTTTGACTCTGCCTAGAAACCAGATTATTAACCAGGATGTGACCTTTAAAGGAAAATGTAAAGAGAGTTGTGAGTTCCGCTTCCTTCAGATTAATATATCAAAGATAGTCATTGTTAGCCCATTCAAGAGTTGTTTGATGGATTATTTTCATCTTGTCTTGACTAATGCAACTCGCTATACCTGTCTATGTCAGAAATCAATTTCATGTCTCCAACTTGTTTAAATGTACACTCAACATGGTTGCCATATCTACTGGTTACAAATACAATTGATTTCAATATTTTACTTATTCCTTTTAAAGCACCGACAGATCTATAACTGACAGCTTTAGTATGGACCTTTTAGTTCTCAATAAAGAAGAAAGTCACCGTAGGTCGCATTCACACTAGAGCTTTTTTGTCCACTTTAAACAAACCCTGGTACAATTTTTCTTGTCTGGTTTGTTTCTCTGTTTTAGATCAAAGAAGTCAACTGTGGTCTGCCTGAAAACGGGAGTGTTGGTTTACTTCCAAGTGAACCTCTTTTAGTTTTATTTGAGGTCTGAAAGCAAAGCTGACCAAGTTGTAGGCCTAAGATGGAAAGTGGACAAAATGACAGATCATCATAAAAGAAGGCAAATCAAACAGCACGCAAAAATAACATTGAGTCATTACCGTAGGAGAACAGGGAAAATTATGTTCTGGAACCGGAACTGGCACAAAACCTTGCTGAGATGAAGGCTGACATGTTAATCATTACTATATGTAAAAGCTAATTCTTAACATATAATAACAGTAACAGTTATTATTATCTGAAGTTAGCTGAGTTTTGCTAAAAAAACAAATAACCACAGAAAATGATTATGGCAGTCATGGCACCCACACACAAATAAAATACACATGAAACCAAAATATCAGCAACTAAATCCAAATATGCACTAATCCAATACAGCAGGTATCATGTTTCTATTTCTTAACTTCAATCTTAACTGCTAAACATCCATAATAACTGTAAGAGTTACTTATAAATCTACATGCAGGAAGAATATTTTTTGATGACCTTATTTGACATTAGTAAATTAATGGTCCTTTTCAATGCAGCAAAAATATTTAGAATTCTCCTTTGGAACAAAATTATAACCCAACTGAGAATCTACAAAAATGTACTCCACAACATGTAATGAAAATAGTAAAAAAAATATTCATTCAAAGAGCTGTAACAAGCCAAACCTGCATTTTTCTCCAATTGCTAACAATTATTATTTTTTTTTCATTGGACTTCCTGGTCTTAATGCTAGGCAGTCCAGTTTACCACAGCTATATGAGCACTCTACACTCTACACATCACAAATGTACAATTGATAAGTAACTGTCATTTTTTTACAACAAAATATGACGTGTGTCAGGGTCCGCTAGCGTAAAGTGTCTGTCTGTTAGGGTCATTTGGTGTTTCCTGTTTCACTTTGAAGTTCTGTTTGTGTCTTACTCCCCATGTCCTGTCAAGTGTTGTCCCTGAGGTGTGTCTGATTATTCCCTCTCCCTAATGTGTCCGACCTGCGTCCAATTGTCTACCTCTCCCTCATGTATTTAATCCCCGTCTTCCCTTCCTCCTTTGCCAGATTGTCTTGTCTACTTAGCGAGCATTCCAGTATTTATTCCTTATGAGTCTCTTTGTGTCCGATCTGTATTCCGTGTTCCGATTACTGAGTTTACCTTATCCTTATCTGTACTTTCGCATAATTTGAAATCCTGGTTTTGACCTTTTTTAATAAAATGACTACCGATTCAGAAAGCTCCCCGTTGTCTCTGCATTATTGGATCCCCCAGATCTGGTACCTGATAACGTGATGATTTTTGTTCCAACATTCTGAACTTTCTGTTACTTGACAACTAGCTAATTTACATTAATTGCTGTTTTGAAGGGTTCCTGCTTAGCATATAGCCTGCAATCAATTGTTGATTTTAAATAGTTTCTTACGTTATACTTTGTTAGTCTACACTTTGTTCTAACATCTACAGAATGCAGTACCTCTGAACCATGGTGGGCTAATATGAAAATTAGGATTAGTTCACTTGGTGTTCAAAAAGTTGATCGAATAGGTTCCACAGGAACAAAAGGCAGGTTAGCTGTGATGTTTATGTATGTCTTCTCTCACTTGTAGAATCACATCAAACTAACCTTTGGCTGTTGGTAATTCATTGTCTTCACATACAGTAGACAAGCCAAAGGTCATTTTGCAATAGGCAATGAGGTACAGTAGCAGAGAGTATTTCACATTCACATCACAATTCCTTCGCTGGGTTTTTCAACTTGCAACATCTCGTAGAAAAACAAATCTAGTTTTGAGATTACACTTGGAACATATAAAAGTTGGGGTCCAGGATTTGTTTCAACTGGAAGAGATTATTACCACTAAATTATTATCTCTACTTTTAAACTTATACCACCACAGCAGCTACTACTGCCACAATGGCTTTCAGCTAGAAGTGGAGAACAATCATTTACTTAATTTTTGTTACATTTCAGATAGTTACTTAATCTCTGCTTCTGTCCATCTGCCGTATGAATGCTTGTGTGTTGCACTGGCTGAGAGATTACTTAATTATCTTAGCCTTTATTTTCGATAACGTATATGATTGTCAGTCCATTGCTCTCCTTCTCCTTAACACTTCCCAATTTTTGTCCCCTGTAATCTATATTTCTTTCAGGGCTCTCCTCTCAATTTTCTTTTAAAAATATGTCAAGGACTTTTAATTGTTGACTACCTGAGGCAGTGATGAATAGACACAAAAATTGAAAGAAGATTGTAAGAATGATTAAAGCTAAACACCGATAAGAAAGGTTACCAGATGGACAGAGAAAATCATCAGGAAAAGATTATTTAATCAATAATAATTGATAAAGCCAATAAGACTCTAAACACTGATGCTCTATTGTAATATTCTAAATCAGCTGAATAATAATTACTGCACTCTCAGGAATATACCTTAGGCCTAGAATCCTTGTCAAATTATGCATTATATTTTCATATAAATGTAGATGTAAATACAGTAAGATTATAATTCATGTTGGCAGTAACGACGTTAGGCTACGCCAGTCGGAAGTCACTAAAGTTAATGTTGAGTGGGTGTGTACTTTTGCTAAAACACTGTCGGACTCTGTAGTTTAGTCCTCTGCCTAATCTGACCAGTGATGACATGTTTAGCTGCATGTCGTCATTCAACCGCTGGCTGTCGAGGTGGTATCCAGCAGACATCATTGATAATTGGCAAACTTTCTGAGGAAGACCTGGTTTAAGTAGGAGAGACGGCATCCACTCTACTTGGTAAGGAGCTGCTCTCTTTCTAGAAATATGGGCAGATTTATTAGTCATCATAATTGACAATTTAGAGTTGAGGCCAGGAACCAGAGTTGCAGTCTTACACGCTTCTCTGCGCTTTCTTTAGGGTCATCCACTTACAACCCCATAAAGACTGTGTCTGTCCCCCGTCTACATAAATTCGCTAAATTCACTAAATCAAATAAAAAGGGGTCACATAGGAACTTAATAAAAATCAACAGCGCTAATGAGGAAGTTTACAAGTAAAGAGACTTAAATGTGGACTCTTGAATATCAGATCCCTATCATCTAAAGGTGTATTAATAAATGAGCTTATATCAGATAATAATATTTATTTATTCTGCCTTACTGAAACTTGGCTGTGCCAAGATGAATATGTAAGTCTTAATGAATCCACTCCTCCCTGTCACATTAACACACACATTCCCAGAGACACTGGCAGAGGTGGTGGAGTTACAGCCATTTTCAATTCTACCCTATTAATAAACTCTAAGCCCAAACAAAAATTTAGTTCATTTGAAAATCTCATTCTTAGCATTTCTGATCCAACCATGAAAACTCCAACGGTGCTTGTTATAGTGTATCGAGCACCTGGACCCTACACTGAATTTTTATCTGAATTTTCAGAGTTTCTCTCAGCTCTGGTCCTTAAAACAGATAAGTTATTATTGTAGGTGACTTTAATATCCATGTAGATGTTGAAAACGACAACCTTGTTACGGCATTTCTGTCACTGTTAGATTAATTCGGCTTCTGTCAGTGTGTACAAGAATCAACTCACACTTTTAATCACACCCTTAATCTTGCAATCCCTATGCAATAATTTCAGTGCCATATCCCAATATAACAGAGGAGTCATATGTTAATTTTAGCCCCTCCCAGCTTGATCACCTTGCTGGTTTCACTGTCGGCTCTCTACGTACTTCACTCGATTCTATTGACCCAGTTAAAAAGAAAACAAGACCACTCAAGAGACTAGCTCCATGGTATAATCTTAGTACTTACAAGTTAAAACAGAAAACTCCTAAACTTGAAAAGAAATGGCGTTCCACTAAACTGGAAGAGTCATGCATGGCCTGGCAGGATAGCCTTAAAGTATACTGGAAGGACCTTCGCCGAGCAAGAAAAGACTACTGTTCAGCATTGACAGAAGAAAACAAGAATAAGCCCAGGATCCTTTTCAACACTGTAGCCAGGCTGACTGAGAGCCATCATTCTATTGAACCATGCATTCCTAGAGCTCTGACCTGTAATGATTTTATGAACTTCTTCAATAATAAAATTGTACTTATCAGAGAAAATATCCTACACTTCACAGATTCCAGTTCAGCAACAGGAATTATAGAAGCCGTTATTATTCCTGATTTGTGTTTGGAAAAGCTTCCATCCAATTGACCTTCATGAACTAACGACAATATTATCTTCATCTAAATCGTCAACCTGTATACTAGACCCCATACCTACAAGGCTGCTCAAAGATGTTTTACCCTTAGTTAGCACTCCACTACTAAATACAATCACTCTATCCCTTGTAACAGGTTATGTAGATAGATAGAGTACTTTATTCAGGTTGCCCTATTAAGATTTTTAAAGACTCTTCAGTTAATCCAAAATGCAGCAGCGCGTGTACTGACTAGAGCTAAGATCAGAGACCATATTTCCCCTGTACTGGCTTTTCTGCACTGGCTCCCAGTTAAATTCAGAATAAAATTTTAAATCCTCGTCTTCACCTACAAAGCTATTCATGGTCAGGCACCATCTTATCTTAAAGAGCTCATAGTACCCTATCACCCATCCAGAACCTTACGCTCCCAGGATGCAGGGTTATTGGATCCCAAGTATCTCCAAAAGTAGAATAGCTCCTATCCTGTGGAACTATCTTCCAGTCTTGGTACGGGAGGCAGACACACTCTATAATTTTAAGAGTAGGCTTAAAACCTTCCTTTTTGATAAAGCTTATAGTTAAGGCTGGCCTATCTAGCCCTCAGTTATGCTGCTATAGGCTTAGGTTGCTGGTGGAACACTCCGTGATGCACTGAGCTCTCTTCTCTCCCCCCTCTGACTCAGACTCCATCTCTGCTCCTGTAAATGTCCATATCCTTACACTAACTTTACTTCTTCCCCGGAGTCGTTGTGCTTTATCATCCTGCAGGTCTTTCTAGGTCGCAGTGGAGCTGCTGCTGTGTTCCTGCCTGATGCCTCCTGGCCACATTAGATCAGCAGGAGATCCAGTGACTTGGATCCTAGGCTGGATTACCCAGACTAGCTCATGGATCACAGTGACTTCTGGACCAACATAGTGTACCCACACTATATCTGGATTTATAGACTCATATGAACTCAAAAATTCTTAGTAAACTGTTATTATCATGTTGTTGTGTTTTGTACAAGTGACATCGGGATAAAAAATGATACTCCAACCCTCATGTTGCTGAGATAAGACCAGATATGCTAACACATAGCATACCTTGGAAGTTCTGTCCTTACTTTGGTTGTAAGGCTGCTGGCGTCGTGGCGGAGAACGGAAGAGCCACACATGGCCTGGCAGGATAGCCTTAAAGTATACAGGAAGGCCCTTCGCCGAGCAAGAAAAGACTACTATTCAGCGTTGATAGAAGAAAACAAGAATAAGCCCAGGATCCTTTTCAGCACTGTAGCCAGGCTGACTGAGAGCCATCATTCTATTGAACCATGCATTCCTAGAGCCCTCACCTGTAATGATTTTATGAACTTCTTCAATAATAAAATTAGACTTATCAGAGAAAATATCCTACACTCCACAGATTCCAGTTCAGCAACAGGAATTATAGAGGCTGTTATTAGTCCTGATGTGTGTTTGGAAAGCTTCCATCCAATTGACCTTAAGGAACTAACGACAACATTATCTTCATCTAAATCATCAACCTGTATACTAGACCCCATACCTACTAGGTTGCTCAAAGAGGTTTTACCCCTAATTAGAAATCCACTACTAAACATTATCAATCTATCCCTTGTAACAGGTTATGTGCCCCAGTCATTTAAAGTAGCTGTAATTAAACCGCTCCTAAAAAAACCTACCCTAGACCCAGAAGTTTTAGCCAACTATAGACCAATATCCAACCTCCCCTTTCTTTCAAAGATTCTAGAGAAAGCAGTAGCGAAACAACTATGTGGCTTTCTTCAGTATAATAGTCTATTTGAAGAGTTTCAGTCAGGTTTTAGAAAGCATCACAGCACAGAAACGGCATTGGTAAAAGTTACAAATGACCTCCTCACTGCATCTGATGCGGGACTTATCTCTATACTAGTCTTATTAGATCTTAGTGCAGCTTTTGACACTATCGATCATCACATCTTACTACAGAGGATGGAACACCAAATTGGCATTAAAGGATCTGCTCTAAGATGGTTTAAGTCCTACCTATCTGATAGATATAATTTTGTTCATGTTAATGATGAATCATCAAGATATGACAAGGTTAGTCATGGAGTCCCACAAGGTTCTGTGCTTGGACCATTACTATTTACTCTATATATGCTTCCTGTAGGTAAAATTATTAGAAAGCACTCCATACATTTTCACTGTTATGCAGATGACACACAACTATACTTATCAATGAAGCCAGATGAAACCCATCAGTTAGCTAATCTACAGTCATGTCTTAAGGACATTAAAAACTGGATGTTTCATAACTTTTTAATGTTAAACTCTGACAAAACTGAAGTCATTGTGCTGGGCCCCAAACACATTAGAGACTCATTATCCAGCAACATAGTTAATCTGGATGGCATTGCCTTGGCCTCCAGCACCACTGTCAGAAACCTGGGTGTTATCTTTGACCAGGAGCTGTCTTTTAAATCACATGTTAAACAGATTTCAAGGACCGCCTTCTTTCACCTCCGTAACATTGCTAAAATCCGGCACATCCTGTCTCAACAAGATGCAGAAAAACTAGTTCATGCGTTTGTTACTTCCAGGCTGGACTACTGTAATTCTTTATTTTCAGGTTGCCCTAACAAAATTTTAAAAACTCTTCAGTTAATCCAAAATGCAGCAGCGCGTGTACTGACTAGAACTAATATCAGAGACCATATTTCCCCCATACTGGCTTCTCTGCACTGGCTCCCCGGTTAATTTAGAATAGAATTTAAAATCCTTGTTCTCACCTACAAAGCTATTCATGGTCAGTCACCATCTTATCTTGAACAGCTCATAGTACCCTATCGCCCATCCAGAACCTTACGCTCCCAGGATGCAGGGTTATTGGTGATCCCAAGAATTTCCAAAAGTAGAATGGGAGGCAGAGCTTTCAGCTATCAAGCTCCTCTCCTGTGGAATTATCTTCCAGTCTTGGTACGGGAGGCAGACACACTCTCTGATTTTAAGAGTAGGCTTAAAACCTTCCTTTTTGATAAAGCTTATAGTTAAGGCTGGCCTATCTAGCCCTTAGTTATGCTGCTATAGGCTTAGGTTGCTGGGGGAACACTCCATGATTCCCTGAGCTTTCTTCTCTCCCCCCTCTGACTCCGACTCCTTCTCTGCTCCTGTAAATGTCCATATCCTTACACTAACGTTACTTCTTCCCCGGATTCGTTGTGCTTTACCATCCTGCAGGTTTTTCTAGGTCGCGGTGGGAGGTGCTGCTGTGGTCCTGCCTGATGCCCCCTGGCCACATTAGGAAAGGAGATCCTGTGACTTGGATCCTGTGACTTGGATCCTAGGCTGGATTTCCAAGTGCAAATCGGGATCCACAGATTACAATGGCTTCTGGACCCATAGACTACATCTGCTTCTCGATCACTACACTTCACATATCCCTGGATTTACAGATTCTACATACTCTTGGACTCAGTGACTACATCAGCAACACTCAGATCTTGCTACATGGACTATAATGACTCCTGGACCAACAGAGTACACCTGCTTCTGGATCACTAGACTTTCCATACATCCGGATTTATAGAATCCTCAGACTCTGGGACTCATGGATGTTTTATACATTCTAAGTAAAGTGTTATTATCATGTTGTTGTGTTCTGTACAAGTGACATCTATTGCACGTCTGTCCGTCCTAGGAAGAAGGATCCCTCCTCTGTGGCTCTTCCTGAGGTTTCTTATTTTTATGTTTTGTTTTAAGTTTTTCATCACACATTTCTACAGTCTAAGGTCAGAGGGTGTCAGATCTGTACAGTTTGTCAAAGCCCAGTGATATAATGTGTTAATTGTGATATTGGACTATACAAATAAAATTTGATTTGATTTGATAAATCTGGCACCGATCAACAATGATCAATATCAATATGGTACACTGCCGAAAAACCAAAGCTGTAGACAAGCAAAGTCCAAGATGTGCAAACATGATGTCAAGAAGCACAACCTAGAGAGCCAACAGTGCAACTGCAAACTTGACAGCAAGATCAAAAATTTGGAGAGTGACAATGCAGTGATAATTGTAAACAAAAGAGCTATCAAAAAGAAAATGACCAGTAGTTTCCACAGTTAATGTAATAATTATTTGTTTTGTTTTTGAGATTATATTTTTGCTTCAGTCCTGAAGCAAAGTTTGTTTGATCTTTTTGGCACAAACCTGATTCTAAAGAGTAGACATTAAAAGCTCACAAAATTAGGTTTACGCAAGCTGAACATTGTCTAACACACAGGCACAGAAATTATTGACTGATATGACAATCCAGACAGAGCTTTCCTTCTACCCATTTCATGCTTAACTGAACCTTAACTGACTGCACGGTTAAATGTTTTTGGCTTAGCTTGAAATCATCTATGTTCTCCAAACATCTAAAATTACCATCTACACAGGGTTTTACTTTGTTTTCTTTAAGTAAATTCACTTTTTCTTTTTTCTTTTTCTGTAACCAAGAGGTAACCATGCTCAAGCCTGTGTGCGCTCAGAGCAATGTGACTGCAGGCCAGTGGGGGACGGGGGAGGGGAAACAGTCCTGGTTTGGTATGGTACAAAGCAACTGGGCCAAGTGTGAGTACGTCCTTAATGCATGCTGAAATTTACCGAAATAAATCTGTCTTTGGGCATTTGTGTATGACTTTGCAATGTCTCAATCTTGCTGATATTGGCAGTAAACAAAAACGACCTAAAGCCTCTTATTAGGCAAAACAGACGAAGGCAACAACATGCAAACAGCGTCTTTTTTATAATTTTTTTTTATCAGATATTGCATCCTATTAATTACATACAAATAACAAGTTTTGTTTTTGTTTTTTTGCCAATCATAAAAAGTCTTTAATGATCAATTATGAGGTTGTGAATGGTTGTTAAATATAGAAAAACCACGATGGAATATATAGAAGGATTAGCAAATAGATAAATTGGAGGGCAGGAAAGCAGGTATGAGTGGTAAATGGTCAAGCATTTAAAGTATACTTGAAATGAGAAAATGAATACTGATTGTATAACATTTGAGAAAATTGAGCCAAAAATTGTGTGACTTTGTTGTTATTTTCCTCATATGATTAAGCAAAACAATTGTAAATTGTGTAGATAATAGATTGATTTTATATTTTAATCATTAACATACTGCTTTAAAATGTAATTTTAACTCTACTTTTCCCCCTTTACATTGATTGCAGCAATGTGTTTAAAAAAAGGTTTGCCATGAAAATACAAATCTGCTGCTGGTGTAAATTAAAGAGTCGAGGATTTAAGTGTAACACTGCATTTGATCGATTGTAAAAAGGGCTGTAAAAGTCAAGCCTCCATTTCCCCTTTCTTGTTCTTAAGAACGACAAGAAGGTGCAGTGTAGTATGACTCTTATGTGTAAACGGCATGTGCAAGATGTTCCTGGGCACACAAGACTGATTGTTGAAAATAATTTGCCTATTTAGAGTACTTTAAATTCTCTTTGATAAATCATATTTAATTATCTCACAATTAACTAGTCTATTAAGGTCTGTTTAACATGATGGTTGTGAGCAATTATTCCTCCTATATAGGAAATAAGGGAGAGAAGGGGAGAAAGGCCTCATTTTTCAGGCTGTGTGTGCCTGTGTGTTTGTGTTTAGGCGGGTAGAGGGAGACAGACATGAGCAAAGTCTGGGTCATGGGTTATATTAAGCATGTAGGCACAAAGACACAAAGAGGCCAAAAAGCTAACAGTTTTATGTGTGTGTACCTAACGGCAGTGAATGTGTGTCTCTCAAACTGCGAATCTGTCTCTCTGAATGAGTGTGTGAATGTGTGTGTGTGTGTGTGTGTGTGTGTGTGTGCGTTTGACTGCTTGTATGAGATTGTGGACTGTAAAGCCTCACAGCTTGGAGTGGATAATGTCGAGAGGATGAACAGGGACTTTTCATTATTAAAAGCCAAGTTGTTATTCATTTATTTTCAACTCATTAAGTATGAATTGTAATATTTCCATTTGTCTTTGTTAATGTCACCCCCATCTCTTGCAGTCTTCATTCTCTCCCTCTTTGAGTTTACAATGACTACAAAAGCTCTTTGAAGTCATTACACTGCAATTTCATTTTATTTCATATCTAAATTAGTGGGAGGTGCTGTTGCTTTTTCTAAAGTCTGACACTTGAGATAGACATGGCTGGAGACATTATGTTCTTCAGCTGTTCATCCTTCTGTCCTATTCTTGTCAAGGAGATATCTGAGAAACATTTTGACAGAAATGTATCAAATCCAGGACCAATATTGACTTAGACTTAAGGAGGAACCAATTTAAATTCGGTGGTCAGAGGCCAAACTTCACCCTGACCTCAGATCAGTCCTATATGTTTTTTGAATCCGCAATATATCATATAACAACTGTTTTTCTGTTGTGTGATGCTCATGTTTTAAAGGGACCTTTGGCATCACCTTTGTCCTTTTTTGTACAATGATATACAATCCCTTCCTCCACCCCTCTTAGCACTTGCTGGCTTTGGAAAGTACGTTACCACTTCAAGTCAGCTGACACTGACCAGTTTCACTGAAACATGAAACCTTTGTTCATTTCTGCCTGATGTCAGTAGGTCTTTGACAAGCTTGTGGATGTAACTGTGCTGGAACGTGATAACTCGGGAACAGCGGGATTAAATGTTGGTAGTCTAAAGCTCATGGTCTATTAATTATCTATAAAGTAAGTCGTAATTCAAGAATGTACTGTAAACTGTAAATGCTAGGACACAATTTAAAACAAACTCTGCTGATAGGATAGTGCTGTCTGATTGAAAAGATGTTTCAGGAATTTTTAATTCAGAATTTAAAGCATCTTTGCAGCAACATCCATACCTGAAGTAGTTTAATTCCACAGAAACTCTGATTCTGCTTACAGTATATTGAAGTTAAGGTGATTCTCATTTCACTATTTGACCAAACTCTCCGTCTCAGTCACTATATGAATTTGAACAGACATTGATAATTGGAACTTGACTGTTGCAAGGTGGTAGTTATAGGTTTGTTTGTTTTTTGCTGTTATTGTTGTTGTTGTTGTTGTTGTTGTTTTTTCAGTAGCTGTTTATCGTAGTAGTATTAATCTTATTTGCTTAAGTTATATGTACTGTATATGACTGTAGGACCTACCACATTGGGACTTGTGGCCTTATATTTTGTGTGAGACAGATAAAAAACAAAATAAGGTTACTATTTTGTGTGAAGTTATAATCTATAATGTGTAGTACTGGAAAATATCCAGCAGGCGCCTCCATCTCACCACTAGGGTGTTGTCCGTTCGACATGACGGTGATTTCCTGCCGACGAAAACAGGAAGTACAGGACATGTAATGTAGTACAGACGATCACAATATAAACTTTGTATTTTGACTATATTAAAGGTGAGTTGTTTTCCAGAAAAATGCAAGTTTCTAGGGGAGACTGTAATGTGAGGTATGAGGTTTTTGTTAAATGTATTGAGTAAATGATGTTTAGATTGTCGTTGGTTAGCATCGGACACTAGGTAACTCGCTAAGCTACTGTAACATGAAGTTACCCTGTTCAATACCGTGATGGACATAAGTCCAGGAGGGACAATTGATTACTCTGGCTTCCTTCCACAGTCCAAAAACATGCAAACTGGGGGTTAGGTTAATTGGTCACTCTAATTTGCCCTTAGGTGTGAATGTGGATGGTTGTTTGTCTCTATATGTCAGCCCTGAGATGAACTGGCAACTTATCCAGGGTGTACCCTGCCTTTGCCCGAAAATGCCGAGATAGGCTCCAGCCCCCCATGCCCCCTAACGTGATAAGCGGTAGAAAATGGATGGATGGATGGATGGTTGATTTCCTGCCTACGATAAGAGGAAGTACAGGACGTGTAATGCAGTACGGATGATCCCAATAAAAACTTTTGCTTATATTAAAGGTGTCAGGCGCCTTTATTTGAATGCACCCCACCATCATCCACTGACGGTCGGGTAACATTTGGCATCCTGCCAGTACATAACTGATTTTAAGTCAGGTCAAGTACAGCTCCTATAATGCGAAGACACAGCAGGCATTGGGCATCAGCAGTGGATGAAAATGTAACAGAGCTAGAAAATGTTCACATCTTATTTTGCTCTTATTTCCCAGCTGAAAGTATGAAGTGATAAACTTCTGCCTTTAGACAGGATAGACTGGGGTTGTTGGTTACCATGATACAGTAACTTGAGTTCACTGAGCAGATAACAATAGTAAACATGTTTATTAAAAGAAAAAATATACTTTGAAAATTTAGGCTGGTCAAAGGTCTTTTGCACTTAGACTCTACAGGGAGATTGTGTGAAGAAGGGGTGACCTGAAAGTGAATAAACGTATGACCTCAGGACTAAAAGTACAATTGTTAGATCTTAATCGGACATCTTTGCAACACAATTAATCTATACATCATTTTGATAATGTGATTATATTTCATGCACTTTTTAAACTAAAAATGCACCCTCGCATTCACTTAGTTGACAGTATTTGTTATATTTTGCTTATATTTAATGACCCAACATGACGCTCATGACTGGATCCATGGACTACAATGACTTCTGGACCAATAGACTTCACATATCTACTGTCAGGGTCCGGTAGTGTTCATGTGTCTGTTTGTTAGGGTCAATCTGTGTTTCCTGTTTTATTTTGAAACTTGTGTCTTATTCCCCAGGTCCTGTCAAGTCTTCTCCCTCAGGCGTGTGTGATTGCCTCTCCTCCCTAATGTGTTTCACCTGTGTCTAATTGTCTACCCCTTCCTTGTGTATTTAAACCCTGTGTTCCTTCCTCTTCTGCAAGATTGTTTTGTCTTCCCAGTGAGCAGTCCAGCGTTAATCTCTAGTGAGTTCCTTGTGTTTTGAACTTGTTTTGTCCCATGACTACTGAGTTTGCCTGTTCCTTAAACTGTACCTTTGCTAATTAGATCTACTGGTGTTGACCTATTTTCAGATATAAAGGATTTTGATATCCTAAGCCTGTTCCTGGTATCTATAGATTTATGAATTTAAGGTACTCTTGGATTCATGGACTTCTTATATTTTTATTTTTTAACTTGTATCAGCAAAATTCTCATTAATTTGTTGTCATATTGTTGTGTTCTGTACATGTGACATCTATGGCATGTCTGTCCTTCCAAGGGAGAAGGATCCCTCTGCGGTTCTTGAGGTTTCTTATTTTTCCCCGTTGAGGGTTTTTTTAAGCATTTCCTCACCTGGTTTTGGGGTCTGAGGACACATAGTTTACCTTCTGTACAGTTTGTAAAAGGCATATGAGAGAAATTTTAATTTGTGATTTGGGGCTATAAAAATAAAATTGGATCTGACCCAATTAATGATTGGAAGCGTTTCATGCATAGATGCAAGATGGCGCCGTGTCAGCGGCAGCCTGTTGCACCGTTCCCGGTGACCGGTTCCCTAGTGTGATTTTTTTTTTTTAATTTTTTTTTTTTTTTTTTTTTTGCCTTTTGCACTGCACGGTGTACCTGGAATACAATAAACTCCAGGTTCCACTTCAACGTTTTTCCAATGTTTATTCGGCACCCATGTCGCCAGTCACAACACGGGGCCAGAGCCACAATACCGCCTGCATTGTTTACATGTGGGATCAGCTGATCGCCCTGAGGCAGTCGACTCTCACTGCCGGAGAGAAGCCATCCATCCGTGGGGTGATTAGGAGGCAATGCCGTGGCTGCAGAGCAGGGGTTAAAGACTTGATGAAGAGGAGGAGGTTTAAGACCTGTATCCCTGCAGTCATCGTGGGAAATGTGAGATCTCTGGCAAATAAGATGGATGAAAAAGAAGTGCTCACCAGGTGCCACAGTGAGTACAGGGAGTCCAGTACTATGTGTTTTACGGAGCCATGGCTGCACGATCTGATACTAGACTCCAGAGTGACTCTCCCCAGCTTCCATACGGTCCGAGCGGACAGAGACACCACTGCAAGCGATAACAAGAAAGGAGGGGGGCTCGCCTTTTTCATTAACAACCGGTGATGTCACCCTGGACACATCATGGTGAAAGAGTATGGCTGTCTGGACATCGAGCTTCTTGCCATCTGTATTCGTCCGTATTATCTGCCACGGGAATTCACCAACATCGTCGCCATTACTGTTTAGATATCAGGGAACGCGGAAGCGGCATGTGATGTCACCCACACCATAACTGTGGGGCTTCAGACTAAACGCCCTGGAGCCTTCATCACCGTCACTGGGGGCTTCAATCATGCCTGTCTCTCCTCCACCCTCCCCACCTTTATGCCAATGTTAAAGAGGCATACAGCTACACTGCCCTGCCCCCACTTAGCAGGTCAGATCACAACCTTGTCCTGCTCTCTCCATCATACAAGACAGTTGTTCAGCAGCAACCCGTCACAGTGAGAACAGTGAGGCAGTACTCTCCTGAAGCCATGGAGGCACTGAGAGGAGCACTGGAGACCACCGACTGGAAGGCACTGTGTGAATCACATGGTGAAGACATTGCTGGCATTGTGGAGTGTGTCTCTGAGTACATCAGGTTCTGCATGAACAACACCATTCCCTCTAAAATGGTCCGCTGTTAGCCAAACAACAAACACTGGGTGATCAGTGACCTGAAGGCCCTTCTCAACAAGAAGAAGGGGGGCTTTCAGGGCAGGGGACTGGGCAGAATTCAAACAGGTACAAAGGGAACTCAACCGCAGACTCAGAGAGTGTAAGGTTGCCTACAGGAAGAAAATGGAGGAGAAGCTGGGGAGGAACAAGGCCAAGGATGTGGAGTGGAATGAGAGAGATCACCGGCTTCCAGAGGAGAGGAGGAGCAGTCAAGGGGAACAAACAGAGAGCAAACAAGTTGAACCAGTTTTTCAACAGATTTGACTCCAGGTGGCCCTCCTCCACCAGCCCTCACACTTCACCCCTGACCCCATCAGCCCCACACAAACCTCCACTTCAGACACTTCACTGCCCCATTACAGCCAGCCCCCACCTCCACCCCCCAGGATGGACTACACATCACAACCCGACAGGTGAGGAGAGTTGGAGAGGCTCCACCAGGGAAAAGCTGCTGGACTGGACGTTATCCCTCGAGTGCTGAGGGCGTGTTCCAGCCAGCTGAGTGGAGTTCTCCAGCACCTCTTCAACCTGAGCCTGCACCTGCAGAGAATCCCAGTGCTGTGGAAGACATACTGTCTGGTTCCATTGCCCAAGACAAGTCGTCCGACTGCCCTGAGCGACTACAGGCCCATAGCACTGACCTCCCACATTATGAAGGTCATGGAGAGGCTGCTCCTGGCACATCTCAGCCACTGGTGTGCCAATCACAGGACCTGCTGCAATTTGACTACCAGCCCCATGTCAGTGTAGATGATGACATCATCTGTCTGTTGCAGAAGGCACATTCTGCCCTGGACAGACCCAACACCACTGGCCACATCACCTTCTTTGACTTCTCCAGCGCCTTCAACACCATCCCTACAGGGATTAATAAAGTTATCTCTATCTATCCAGCCCTGGCTGCTGAAGACGAAGCTGGAGGACATCCGAGTGGATTCTCCTCTGATTGCATGGATCACAGACTACCTGACAGCAGACCGCAATTTGTAAGATTACAGCACCGTGTGTCTGAACGTCTGATCTGCGACATCGGGGCCCCCCACGGAACTGTGCTGTCCCCTTTCTCTTCACCACCTACATTACAGCATTGGGTCATGTCATCTGCAGGAATTTACAGATGACACAGCCATAGTCGGGTGGAGAATAGACCGGAGGATGAGTACAGGAATCTGGTGGACCTGTTGGTGAAAACCACCTGCAGCTGAACATGATGAAGACGAACAAAATGGTGGTGGACTTCAGGAGGAACAAGCTGTCTGTTGTGGCCATCTTCTTTGCTGTGGTGTGCTGGGGCACAGGCATCAAGGCAAAGAATGCCAACAGACAATAGCTTAAAGAACCAGCAGGAGAACTCGGAAGCAGCAGCCCCCAGGCGGGAGAGGCCAACTGGTGGACATGGGAGTGGAAGTCCCCCGAGCCCACTCAAGGCCACCCGCCCCAGCACAAGCCCAGCCCACAGCCACAAAGTCACGCCGAAACGGGACCCGAAACGAGGCCGCAGTCGGAGACCAGGGTGGAGGACCCATCACCTGCATATGGAAAGATGGACAGGACCCAGACCCATCATGCACGACAAGCCCCTGAACCAGCAGCCCAGGGCTAAGGCCCCATTCACACCTGGGAGGCCAGCCCAGCCAAGGGGGTGCCCACCAACATTCTCCCAGTGTTGAGGGTCACCACTGCCCCAGGCTCTGCGGCCACAGGCCGCGCCGAGGCAGAGGGCACGACAAGCCCCTGAACCAGCAGCCCAGGGCTAAGGCCCCATTCACACCTGGGAGGCCAGCCCAGCCAAGGGGGTGCCCACCAACATTCTCCCAGTGTTGAGGGTCACCACTGCCCCAGGCTCTGCGGCCACAGGCCGCGCCGAGGCAGAGGGC
>KV751325.1:2154712-2165495 GCA_001698575.1 Mola mola
GAGTTGGTCCCCACGGTATCCCAAACACATTTTTAGGTCTTCACAAACCCTTTGCCAAAAACAGGTGTACAAAGCCAGAGAGCATGCAGATAACTGTCTGTTGAACCAGCCATGCAGACTGAACACTTTGTCCTGTATAGTGTGTTCTGTGTAGAACCATGTATTTTTTTGAGTTGCAAGTTGGCTTTTTGGGTCATTTTGAAGGTACTGTAACAAATTTGTATCCAAAAATTAGAATCTGGACTGAAGTCTTTCTCCCATTTGGAGGTAGGAAGACATATTGTTTTATCTACAGTACTGAATTAATTTTGGAAGTGAAAGCTGTAAAAAAATCTATTATTGGTGATAGCTCTAAATCCAATTGGTTAAGGTTAAACCTTGCTTTAATTTTAGATTTCAGTTGAAGATTTTCCAGGATTTTGTTTTTATTGAGACCATATAGTGCTATGAGTTCATCAAATGGGATAAAGTCATTAACCTGGAGGATATGCTCTAGATGTCTTATCCCATTATCATACCATGTTGTAACGTTTATAGATTTTTTGTTTCGCAGGATGTCAAGATTATTCCAGATAAGTGTGAGTTTGTAAGGGATGAGTGGAGACCTATTTGTTTTAAGAAATTCCCACCAAGCTATAAGGGAGGTGCCAATGGTAATACTCTTTAAGCAGCTATGTTGTTTGATAATGGGACTAATAAAGGGGAGATCTGGAATTTGGATCTCTTTACACAATGTTTGTTCAATATCTAACCGTGCTTGGTCAAATGGACTGTGCTTGATCAATTTTAGGATATATTGTAGTCTATTGGACAGGTAATAGTAATGAAAATTTGGTAATTCCAAACCACTGTGATCTTTAGTCTTTTGCAGAGTTTTTAAACTTATACGTGTTGGTTTAGTTTTCCATAGAAATTTGGAGATGCTAGAGTCTAATGATAATTAATTTTTGGCAAGACCATCATTTTTACTGTTGCTCCTCTTCCCATAAGTGATATGGGTAGACACCTCCATTGAGTGAGATCATCTCTATTATTTTACTTAGGGGAATTTGAATTAGCCGTGTTGGATCAGGGATATTGATACCCAGGTAATTAATGTTCCCAGATTGTAGCAGGGCAGTTAACATACTCTAAAATTCTGAATTTATAGGTAGAACAGTTGATTTGTTCCAATTAATAGAGTAGTCTGAAATATTTGAGAATTATTTATGTGTGTTGGTTATTGTGTTATTGTGTGTGTGTGTGTGTGTGTTATTGTTTCTGAAAGAGAAATTTTTGCACTTTGAAGGAAAAGTAATACATCATCAGCATAAATGCTTAACTTATGGTTCACATTTGCTGTTTTAATTCCCCTGATTATTGTTTTGCCGAATTGCAGCTGCAAGTGGCTCAATAAATATGGCAAAAAGGGAGGGGAAGAGTGGACAACCCTGCCTGGTGCCCCTTTGGAGAGGGAAGCTTGGAGAAGTTTGATAATTTGTTCTAACACAGGCACTGGGGGAACTGTATGATAATTTGATCCAGTTTAGAAAATTATTCCCGAACCCAAATTTTTGTAATGTAGTCAAGAGAAATTTCCAATTTACACTGTCCAATGCTTTTTCTGCATCTAAGCAGACAATTATGGCTTCTCTGTTATGACTGTTACAGTAATCTATCAAATTAATTACTCTGAGTGTGTTGTTGGTGGAGCCCTTGGTAAACCCAGTTTGACCAGGGTGTATAATGTGTCTGGTTTAAGAAGGAGGCTAATATTTGCACAGTTCATATTAGAATGTAGAATGTAAATTTCTTTAATTTCCATAAGCATTCTATAGAATACTGGTGCCGAGCTCTGGCCAGAATTCTTTGTGGAATTCTCTAGGAACCCCATCTGGTCCTGGAGCTTTTCTGTTGGGCATGTGTTTGTTTAAGGGCTTCTTGAAGTTCTTCCATTGAAATCAGTGACTCCAGAGCCGTTATTTTTTCCTTATGTAATTTTGGAAGGTCAACTGTGCTCAAGAGCACATCTATGCTAGAGTTAGATGGGTTTATCTGTGATGAATACAATTTTTAAAAGAAATCCTTAAATGTGTTATTTATTTCTTCTGGGATGCAAGTTGTTTTCTCAGTGGAGTCCTTTACTGAGGATATTGTTATTTTTTTCTTTGTTCTGTTTGATTTTGATCGGTAGAAATTTGCTGGATTCATTGCTATTTTCAAAGTTCTCCAAGTGTAATCACTGTAGCTGAAATTGTGTTTTATTGTCAAGTAAATCATTTAATTGTAGTTTTAGTTTTCTTGACTCTCTCAACAGGTATTCCTCAGGTATTAGCATGAGCTTACTCCAAGACTTTAATTTTTTTCTTCTAATTCTATTTCAAGTGCTCGCTCCCATTTTTCTTGTATGACAAATAAGAAATCATTTGTTACCACGCATGATGGCTTTTGCCGCCTCCCAAAGAAAACAGGTAGAGATGTCAGACTGGTCATTCATTTCACAGAATATTGTCCACTCTTTTTTTAAATAAAATCTTAGTCCCTGAGCAATGACGTATTAAATCTCCATTGTCTAGATGGTGGTGTGAGTATTTTTTTAGTGATTAGCAGGGTGACTGGTGCGTGGTCGCTGATGGTGATAGAGTGAATCTTTGTGTCAAAGATGTCCTTCATTATTGAATTACTTGTGAAAAAGTAGTCCAGATGGGAATAGGAATGGTGGACTGGTAAGAAGTAGGTGTATTCTTTGAGCGTGGGGTGTCATGAGCGCCAGGCATCACAAAGACCAAACTCAATCATGTAGTGTTTTATTGTATCAGTCGATTGCCAGTTGCGACGACTATCTACTGAGTCTGTCCATTTCTGGATTGAATACCAAGTTGAAGTCCCCTCCCACTAAAAGTGCTGTGTCAGAGTGGGCCAAGAGTGCAGTGAAGAAGGTATGGAAGAAGGAAGGTTTGTCAACATTTGAACCATATATGTTGGCAATACATACTTCTGTGTTATGTGTAGATATGCTGATAATTATAAATCTTCTTTCTGGGTCTATGGTAGTATTATTACAAGTGAAATTAATTTTTTTTGTTAATTAAAATGGCTACGCCTCTTTGTTTGGAATCATAGCTAGCTAAGTTTATGGTTTCCTACTTTGGTTGTGTGAGTTTCCTGCAGTAGGACAATATCTGCATGTAAATTATTTAAGTACTCTAAAATGTTAAGCCTTTTCCATTCGATTCAATTCCACGCACATTCCAGGTGACAAACCGTAATGTGTTCATATCTAAACTCGTTTACTGAGTGTAAATTTTAACCTATATAGTGTGTGTGTGTGTGTGTGTGTGTGTGTGTGTGTGTGTGGGGAGGGGGGTTGGTAAATGTAACTGCAAATTATAAAGCTGCCCTGGGCACCATTCAAACATTACAGTTATGAATATGTGGTGACACATTACAACTACAACAACAACAAGACATGAACAGGAGGGATACAGGGTAACATACATGTACAGTGACGGTCCAGGGGGCAGGGGGAAAACAGTACATTGCGTTGTGCATTTTCAGTGGAAAAAAGAAAAAATGCTTAGTTACCTTATTGGGGGCATGCCCTCCAAGCTGAGGAGAGGGAGTGTTGTTAGTAAAGCCAAGGGGTGACCTCTGGAACACCTGACCGTTGGCATACAGTTTGTCCACTGTATGACAGCTCGGGATGCTTCATTGATGAGCTTTTTCCTGATTGGGAACAGGCTTCTGCGGTTTTCCAGAATTTCTTTAGGGAATTGATCATTCACACTGAAGTCCGTTCCTCTCAGCTCCCTGCCTGCCTCCCTCCCTGCTCTTCACCAGCTCCTTCTGCTTGAAGTGTTGAAACTTCGCGGCGATGGGTCTGGGGCGTCGGCTGTCTGTTCTCTTTCCTCCGAGGCGGTGGACCCGGTGGAAGGCGATGTCTTTCACAGTGTCCATCGGAAGTTTCAGATGTTTCTCCAGGAAATCCTTGATGGACATTTCAGGATTTTCATCCACCTGCTCTGAAATCTCGGAGAAGACCAGGTTGTCCCACATGCTGCGCGCCTGAATAACAAGGATAGACTCCTTCATCCATTTATATTCCCCTGAAATCTTCGTCTTTGCCTCAGTGAGAGATTTGACAGAGTTTCTGAGGGACTACTACTCAGCTGTCAGCGAAGCCACCTGTTCCTGACTAAGACTCACATAGCGCATGAAATTCTCTGTGGAGGACTTCCACCAGAGCAAGTTGGGCGTCAAAACTTGCTAACTTCCTGTCGATTGAATCCAGGATATCTCTATATTCTCTGTCGGGATGAAGCTTCACTTGGGGGGTTCTCCGGACGGCTTCATTTGGACGAAGGAGTCAGCGTGTTGGTGGCCTTCCCCATGGCGAGTCAGTGATGACACACGTTGATGTAATCCTGCAGAATTTCCATGGTTTCCTCTTCCAGGATTTATTGGGAGGATTTGATCCGAACCGTGGACAGCGTAACAATTTGAAGTTAACTTTCATTTCAAAGATTTTGAAAATTATGTTTCAGTAAGCTGGCTTTGGTTTGGCTGTTTGTATTTAGATGGTTGCCGCCATGTTCAAACACACACAGGTCTCATGAAGTCTCCCAATGGCGCCCTCTAATAAACATACAAGTTAGTTGTCAGTCAACAGTCAACTCACAGTACATCAATACGTTTCTGTCAGCATTGACATATTAAAGGACTGGAATACTGGATTTATACTTGCAGCTCACGGAGGAACCATCAATATTACTGGAACAGAGCGCACCACCCAAACTTTATTTTCTGCACATGTGCATTTTCACAACTCACAGCCCCAATAACATCAGTGTACGAGCACATAAGACAATATTTAGTGTATCAGCCAACACCCCATCTTGATCTTACACTGTATAACAGTTTAACACAGCTTCACTAGTTATATGTTGTTCACTCTATCATTTGACAAGTTACATTCCAAATATATAACCCACACGTCTTTCAATTTTATATTTCGTTACAGGCTTAGTCAAAACATCTACAGCCATGTCACCTGTTGGACAATATTCAATAATAACTTTTCCATCGTCGAGTGCAGACCGAATTAACTGATACTTAATATCGACGTGTACAGCTGTGGCGGCAAACGGGGTTCTCTGACAGAGCAATCTACCTTACCTTGGTTATCCTCGACAATTTTTACTGGTGCCTTCTGATGTTCATTGTCCATTCCATTTAGAAGCTGAACAAGAAACAAATTTTCCTGTGGCGTAGCTGCCAGAGCCATGTATTCTGCTTCACATGTAGATAAAACTACTGTTGACTGTTTCATTGACTTCCAGGAGATATCGGGTCCATTTTCATCTAAACTAAAACAGTGTCCCATTGTGCTTTGTATGTCATCTTGATCTACTCCCCAGTCAGCATCACTATATGCCACAAGTTAGCTGAAAGAAGATGTCCTGTGTAAACGACGGGACATATAACGCCTCACTCAGTATCGTTTTCACTTCCTGACCCTTATTATTTCTCAAGCGGACCTCAGCAGAACCTCTCTTCTGTGCGATGCCAGTCATCCTCATTCCAACAACCAACTCCAGGAATATGCTTTTGCGGCTTGAAAGTTTCATCAGATCTTTGAGCTTGCCAGTGTCCATGATTATATGTGATGTTGCTCCTGTGTCAACCATCAGCCCTTTTCCTTGACCACCAATCTGGTATTCATTTGCTTGGCTTACTTTAAATGGAAATGAGTGGACTACATCATCTGCTGCTTATTTTACTTTGTCTTTTCTTTTATGTCTGCAGTTTGTATCTTTATGTGTGGAGGTCTTACAAAAACGGTACCACTGTCTCTTCTCTGTATGCCCTACAGTGCACTAATGTGCTTTGTGTTCTTTCTGGCTGCAGTTGTAACAGGTTAACTTTGAACTTCTCACTTCAAAGTTAGCAAAAGTTATCGTTCTGTCACTTTGCATGATATTGATGGAAAACATCTTAAGGATTCGGGCAAGACATTCAGTATCATTGCAATCAACAAACCGTCACTTAGAGTCTCTTCAGCATTATTTGGGGGTGTAATAGCCATCTCAGCATGGATAATATACTCTGTAACAGACTCATTAAAATCTCTGTGGAGGGACATTAGCTCTGTATATAAGCTAATCACACAGGGTTTCCTCTTACCCGCATAATGTTCTCTCATTATGTTCAACGCTTTTCTTCCATCATCTGTTTCATCCCTCGTCACAAGGGAAAGGCTTTTATCGTATAAAACTTGTACTAATTCGGCGTAGGCTTCCACATTCATAGTTCCCATAACTCATAGTTTTTCTCGTCTCCTTCGAAGTATAGTCGGTGCCATTGGCTCTAATGTTCCTTTCTGGGCCCATAACCTTAGTGCTAACATATTAAAGGACTGGAATGCCAGGTTTATACTTGCAGCTCTCTGAAGAACTCACAGCCCCAATAACATCAGTGTAAGAGCACATCTGACAATATTTAGTATGTCAGCCAACAGTTTCTTTGTGAAGTTGCAGAGGTGGAGGAGAGTATACAACATTGCGATGCACATGCACACTCTTAGACAACAGCAATTTACTATTAAGACAAGTTAGAAGCCACATAAATCTCAGAAACACTATTCACATTGGCACTTATCACAACGGCATGATAATATGCAGGAATTAGAACCCCTGCACCCTCTGTCAATTAAAACAACACCCCATGATCACTCTAATTCAGTAATATGTTGCCGAAAAATATTATGGAGTCAGAATCTGATGTGTGGCTCCACTTTGATGAGATGAATATTCCCGGATGTATGAGTAAGATATAAACTCTGACCATTAGAGTTGTTCCAAATCTGATAAAAGTATCAGAAATACTCTCAATACGGCAAAAAATACCAATATTGGAATCGTGAGTACTGAAACTGTCCGATACCAGTAAACTCTTTATGCTATTTAGTGGCGGCCATCATCCTACTACCCTGGAACCCTTTTGGGGGTTTTTTTGCCGCTCTTAAAGCCGACACCGGGAGTTGCCCTGTCCTACCACTAACAACCACTGTCTTAGAGCAGGTAAGGAGAACTGATGCATGTTATTATTTGAAGGTATTTTACTCTTGATGATCATTCTAAAAAAAAAAAAAACATGCAATGTATGCAGGGCTGTACTTCTGAAGGGTGGCACAACTGTTGCCAATTTTAACACAAGCAACCTTAAAAAGCATTTGAAGATATGTCTTGTGAAAGAAATTGAACTTCCACTACTCTCCCGAATCTTCATTTTGTGGCTCATCAGCTTCATCCCTCTGCAGTTGCTAAAACTCTGCACATCACCCTTGTTGGCAAAGATTGGCACCAGTACACTTTTCTTCAGGCATTTTCTTACTTTCCAAGATCATGTTGAACTGCTTCATCAAAAACTCCACTGCTCTTTCTCCCAGACAGGGTATTGTGACCCAAAAACATAAAAAAAAAAAAAAAACAGTAGCTATTTTAGACTTTAATCTCAATCTCATGAGTGCTAAAGTCAGGATTATCAGGATATACTGAATAGTGCATGGAATATTAAAAAAAAAAGAAAAAAAACCCCAACACAATTCCCTACTGGAAAAATAAATCTTGTTAAAATACAAGCACCCAATGTAACAATGCAGCATTACCAACTTTAAACCCTGTATCAGTAATCCCATCATGCCCTGTTCCATGTTCATTACATTCAGAAAATCATAATTCAGACAAAATAATTAAGTGATTTGTAAAGTCTATACATTCCCAAAAATAAAAATATCCTAACATAGATTACAGACCATGGTGTCTCCTGGCTCCATTTGTGGACCTTATTGGGCTCTCTTGACTGACTCCCTTTCACTGTATTTTATTATGTAAAGATGAATAACTATGGTCATTAGATAGGAAAAATAAATGGAACACTTAAAAAATGTAATACTCTGTAAACTGTAGGCAATGCTAATTCAATGGTATACACCATACATCAGTAAACTGTCAGAAGCATAATCCATAAATTTCACTGTACATTTATGATGTGATCGTTACATTTGTTTCAGACAATGAACTATGGACACTGTAAAAACTGAATGAGTTTGCTAAGAAAATGCACAATATCGCCATAATAAAATCTGAAAATCACCACCCCACATAATGATTTTTGATATAGAGCTGATGTCCACAGTAAAAGAGGAGAAATGTGGGGGGAAACAAATTGTCGTTTTTCTTCTTGTCTGAGGTAGTTGCTAACTGCTGCTAGCTGCTTTTAAATCTCCTGTTTGCGAGTTGCACTCAACAAAACGTTACAGCCTTGTCTAGTCACTCCACCTCACTTACTCAATACATACGGTTGATTTGGCACTGTTACTAACCTTAATGCTGTCTCAGAGATGCGAGCAACTTTGACGCTTTATTACAAATCCATAACATTTACAAAGAGCAAAAAGGCACAAGAGGGAACAGTGCTAGTCGGTTAACACAGCAATACCCTATAATTAAAGTTTGCTCACATAAACTCACATTAATCTCATGCTAGACCAAATGACTGAATAATAATAATAATAATAATAAGTATAACAACAACTTGGGTGTCTTGAAGTAAAAAAAAAAAAAAAAAAATGATACTGATGCTGAAGGCAAATATTTATATGTACACATCTGAAAGAGAATAAATGATTTTCCCTATATAAACTAAACAGAGACAACACAGTGCAAGCTGTAACATTCAAAATGTACAATGAACACAGCGTGAGTGTGGGTGTGTGTGTGGTGTTGACAGAGACAGCAGGCGTGTAGCAAATTTGTGTGTGCATTTGTGCATATTTCTTTATAATAGTATAACAGTGTTCATGGTGTGTTTGTAAGCACGGTTTTGGTAAACTTCCTAAAAAACTTTAAATCTCATGCAAATTCCTCTAGTTTGATGGATTCAAAATGAAGCCTGTAAATTTGTGTGCAATGATGTGTGCACTCTACCTCCAGTATTTTTGAAGGGAGGAGAACCCAGATTAAATCAACTGAGTACCCCTGACAGCTGTCTATCTCTCTCTGTCCTTTTTTTCTCTCTCTTCCGGATTCTGATTCTCTACCTGGAGTTCTTCAATCTAATCTTCGCCAGGTCAGACAGATGTAAATGGAGCTACATGAGGCACACGAGCTGTGTGTATGTGTGTGTACGTCTTGTAGATGGGGATTTCTGCCATGTTAACCACAGCAAGATGATGGATGGCAGGGTTTAGACATGGTCATATACACTCCATAAAACCAATGACCTGCTCTGGGCTGTGCTGCATTGCAAATATATTAAGGCCAAGTCAGTGGAGTCATAACTCACCAGATTTAGGAGACGTTACTGTAACAAAACGCCTTTGTTTTATAAACATGTAAGCATGATATGAATTTGAGATAATGTGGTGCAACAGGTTTTGTTTTTGTCTATCTGTCAGCACATGTTAATTTAAAAATGTTTTCCATAAACCACAGCCTTTCGAGGGTTCTAATTTAAGTTACTATTAAGGTAATAGTACCTGAAATGGTGTTCTTTACTGTGATTGTGGGTGTGACAGTTATTTAGAGACCTATGCATACTGTCGGTTACAACAAAGCAGTGTGTCCTCCTGGGTATCAGAGAATTTAAGTAACAGTCATCAGCACATCTGCTCAGTGAAAAACTTCTTCAGGAGAATGATTAGCCCTTAGTTATGCTGCTTAGGCTGCTAGATTCCACAGACTCTGGGACTCATGGATGTTTTATATATCCTAAGTCAACTGTTATTATCATGTTGTTTTCTGTACAAGTGACATCTATTGCACGTCTGTCCGTCCTAGGAAGAAGGATCCTCCTCTGTGGTTCTTCCTGAGGTTTCTTATTTTGCCTGTTTAGGGATTTTTTAGTTTTTCCTCACCCGGTTTGAGGGTCTAAGGGCAGAGGATGTCACATCTGTACAGTTTGTCAAAGCCCAGTGAGATAAGATGTTAATTGTGATTTTGGGCTATACAAATAAAATTTGATTTGATTATGAGTACATGATGATGATAAAAGCGGGATAAAGCAAGAGAGATTGAAAACTAGCTCCCTGGTTGCTGAAAGCATCTAATAAAACACGGATAGCTCATGAGACTAATAATGATGGTTTTAATGCTTCTTTGGCTGGCTAAGAGGTGTGTCAAACTTATTAAAATGAAAAAAGTACTTTTACCCCTTTCAACTAATTGCCCAATTGCACAGCCTTAAGAGCGTGCATATCATGAATGCTGGGTCTTGTTGTTTTTCTGAGAATCTACTGCACCTACTGGTAAATTGTTTGCCATGTAGCAATAAAAAATATACTAATAACAGTGATTAATCTGGTTAGTCACATTGGATTGCTATTATTTTGAACACTACTGTACATACATGGAGCCTATCGTAACTCACATTGGGCGAGAGGGTGCTAAAAAATACGTGTTTAGAATATTTCCTTTCTTGCTTTTTGTGTGTGTTTTTTGTTTTATTGTCAATAAATTTGAACTCAAAAATATATTGTGAAACGTTCAGTTTCTCTGCCTCTGCTTTTCTCTCTGTCGATTCTCTGACACCAGTATTTCTCTCTTTTTTTTATTCATTCACAACTTTGATTGCTGGAGAGACAGCATTCACTGTCTTCTCTGGGGTGTAGATTGCAGCTTGGAGCGTTGGCACAGGCTAATATTGCTTTTTTGGACAGCTACAAGCAGGCAGCTCTTTTTAAAATTGTTCATGAGCTCCAACATCCACTCATTTGGGCTCTCGCTCTCTCTTGCACATGCTCTTG
>KV751325.1:2174280-2216777 GCA_001698575.1 Mola mola
CAACACCCTCAGAGAAAATGCTTGAACAATGTGTGAATTTAATAGCATTCAGAGACCCACAACTTTTCAGGTATTTACATGTATTTCTAGTAGACTGAAAAGTTTACTTTCAATACTCTTTACCTTTGGCCTGCAGATTATTCAACAGGAGACAAATAAATCACAATAAGTACAGGAAAATAAATGAAACACCATAAATTACTAAGTGGTACCTATGTAGTAAAGCAAATGTGAATTTGATGGTGGTCACTATGGACACTTTTAGCTCAGATGATTATAGTTACCCTTGGCCACTGAAGGGGCAGATGGTATAACTGTCTGCCTGTTTGGACGTGTAACTCAAACAACTAAAGTACATTACTACTTGAAAATATTATGCAAGTTACGTCCTACAAACTCCAAGTCCTCCTTGGAGATGGTTTGGATCTAGGTTGTAGGAGATGGGATAAATGACAAATCCTAATGTCACCTTTTTACTTGCACAGCATTTTATTTATGCAAAATTAAAATGAGATGCATCAAAGGGGGTAAGAGTCTGCAGTCTCTGACTATCTTGTTTAATGTTGTCATTGTGGTGGTGTTAAGAAAACCTTCTTAAAGTGTTTATTTTAGTGTTTATATTCAGAGTCTTCAGTTTCCAGTGTTAAAGTGAGTGTAAAGCTCTGTCCTTGTCAAATTTGCAAGTAAAACAACAAGGCATGCTGTAATTACTTCTTATACCTTCCAAATCACATCCTAACAATAAACACTCAATAAAGCTGAAACAACCCTAACAGTAACAATTAATTGCACTTCTCCTCTCGGTCCACGGGGGGCAGGGGATAGTGGGGGGCAAGAGTGTTGGAAACCCCTTTTCCCATGCATCGACTACAATTCAAACTAGTTGAATACTGCACACAGGAGTCGCCAGTGGAAAATGTCACTGTCTAAATTTTTGGACTATAAAATGAGATAAGTGGAATCAGAGTGTCCGGTTATAATATTTGAATGAATATCACTAACTACAGTTAGGTTCAGATGTATTTAGACTCTGAAAAAGTTTCATATATAATTTTGCCTCTGCACACCATCACAAAAGATAGTACATAGTTTTTAATACTTGGCTTAAAATCCTTTTCAATCAATGAATGCCTGTGGCCCATTGACAGCACCAAATTCTGAATTTCCTCCCTGGAAGTTCTTCACTGCAGCCACCTCCAGTTGCTGCTTGTTTATGCGTCTTTTTGAAACTAAAAAGCTGCTCTATTGGGTTGAGATTGGGTGATTGAATTGGCCATTGAAGAATATTCCATTTCTTTCCCTTCTAAAAGTCTTGAGTTGCTTTCGCAGTATGTTCAGTGTCATTATCACACTATCAAAGTGTTTTGTAGAATTTGGGTGAATGTGAGCATAGTGTAGTGCTGTACACCTCCAAATTCATCCTGAGACTGTCAGCAGTCACATGATCAGAAAACAGTAGTGAGCCTGTTCCATTGCCAGACATATATTCCCATCCCAAAAACCTGCCTCTACCAAGTTTGACACAAGCTGTTCCTTTCTTTCTCCAGACTTTTTTCTTCATATCATCCTGACACAAGTTTATCTTGGTTTCATCTGTGTACTGAACTTTGGAACCTTATTGAGATGTTTTCTGATAGATTTTAATCTGTTCTAAAATGTTATCATTGGTGTGTGCCTTGTTGTAAAATCTCTGTACTTACATCCATGAAGGCACATTTTGATAGTAGACTTGTAGACTGAAAATGATACGCCTACCTTTTCCAGAGTATTCTTGAGTTGTCTTAATGTCGTGAAGTTGTTTTTCTTCACCAAGGAAATGATTCTGTGATCGTCCACTTTAGTTGTCTTCCATGGTCTTCAAGTCCCTTTGATGTTGTTGAGCTCAGCAGGGCAGTTGTAGAACGTGCAGAGTGTATCAAATTGTTGACTATATTTGGCCATGAAACTGTCTATCAATTGTCCAAATACTTTTGAGCTTCTGTAAATGGATGTACTCTGCATATAATGGCTGTGATTGCTAAACTGTAAATGCCTTTTTTGTGAAACCTTTTAAATTAAAAGCTTAAAGTCTGCATTCAATCACAACTTGACATTACTACTCCTTTATCCTGTTAGGATCTAACTAGCAAGCCAAGGATCAATCACAAGGTAGCTGTGCCCAGAGATCATTCTCAATAAGAAACTGTTTACTGAGTAAATAAATCAAGAAAGAGGTACAATCAGTGTCACACCTGCATACTGTACATAATAACAGAGTTTTACGAACCAGTGGAGTCACCCCCTGGTGTCTGTTGGTCTCTTAAAAGAAATGCATTTGTACAATGTCTTCACTTTTCAGACTTGACAGCTTTCTGTTAATATGCTGACTGGCTGAAACATACCACAAATTCATATTCGATTTAAAGCTAAAGGCATTTGTTTGTTGTTGTTTCCTGTTTCTAGTATATTTTACATTTTCAAGCATATATAATACAATTTCTTTCTTTTATTTTTTCTTTTATTTTACATCATTCTGTAGTTTCCAGAATTCACTTTATATCTGCAGTGGAAAAAAGAGGCCTGTAATGTGTGTATGGTGTTAAACTAGTCTGGTAATAAATACAATCTGTCTTACAGTTATTTTTGCTCAGAGCCTTGAAGTCTGTATGGAGTTACACGAAGCTGGTAATAAATACACTTTGGAGATAAGGCAACTAAGATTTCTCCTCTCCTCCTACTCCTCTCTTTGGAGATGGAGCGAGAAGTAGACTAAAGTTATTAGGTTTTAATATTTTCTCCAGACTTTGGGTTTCTGGATGATTGAATTAAAGCATGTAGCAGCTTGTCTGAACACAGAAAGGGTCAAAACAAAACAGAATAGGTCTAGGGGGACAGAGGCATGATCAATGCAATATAGTATGATACCGTTTTGTTACAATTGTGTGACTGAACTAAGATGGAGGTATCTTCAAAATCTGTGTTTTGGAGAATGGCTGAATGCAGTAAGATGCTATAAGATGCTATAGGAAAGAAATGGTTTGTGGTGTTATATACCAGTCCTGAGTATAACTGTGATGCTGATAAAAGAAATACTGATGATCAGGTAAAGGCTCAGGAGGATTCAGTAATGCAGAGACACACAGGGAGGTTCATAATCAAAATTGTTTTACTCTGAAAGTTGGTCAACACCAGGAAATCTAACTAGATGGCAGAGGTACAGTTTAGGGACAGGCAAACTCAGTAGTCGGGAAACAAAACAATGATCAAAACACAAGGAACTCACAAGGAATAAACGCTGGACTGCTCACTGGGAAGACAAGACAATCTAGCTCTCCGATGGCGGGAGAGCCAGAGGTCTTATTCTGCGCATATACGGAACATGCAGCAACATATTCAGCTACCTCCTTCCGCATGTCCGGCCACAAGAAGCGTTCTTGTAACCGATAGAAAGTTCTGCGAACACCAGGACGGCAGGAAATTAAGGACGTCTGTGCCCAATTGATCACCAAACCACCTAACTCTTTGGTTACTAACAACCTGTTAGGAGGGGTACCAGGAGGAATCTTTACCCCCTGTAAGGCTTCTTTCACCTTCCCCTCAACCTGACCGGTTATGGCCCCCACAAAACAAGTAAATCAAATCAAATTTTATTTGTATAGCCCGAAATCACAATTTACACATTATCTCACTGGGCTACAAGAGGAGTATTAAAGGCTGTTTTCCACTCATCCCCCTTTCTTATTCTCACCAGGTGATAGGCATTTCTAAGGTCAAGTTTAGTAGAAATCCTTGCCCCCTGTAAACAGTCGAATAGCGTGGAGATTAGAGGGAGAGGATAGCTTGATATAATCGATGCAGGGATGGAGAGTCTTATCTTTTTTCTCAACAAAGAAAAAACCCGCTCCTGCTGGAGAGGAGGATGGTCGAATGATACCTGACTTCAGGGATGAGGTGATGTATTCCTCCATGACCTTTAGCTCGGATGTGGACAGGGAGTAAAGTCTTCCCTTTGGAATAGGAGCCCAGGGAAGTAGGTGTATGGCGTAGTCATACGGTCTGTGGCGAGGAAGCAAAGAAGCTTGGGAATTACTGAAAACGCTACTTCAGGTCCCAGTAGCATCGAGGAACGCCGGAAAAGTCTGGATTGTCCGCGATCCCAGATACGCCCTCCTGCAGAGAGTTTCTGTTCACAAGGCAGTGTTTAGCACAGTTGACTCCCTACCCTAAAACTCTACCCATGGATAAATCTATGTGAGGGTTATATTTTATCAGCAGGATGAGAGGGTGATGAACAGATTTGTAAAGAAGAAAGTTACTTTTCTCCAGATGACCATCGTTAAATGTTAAAGTCACTGGGGACGTTTGATGAGTCACTTGACACATTAATTGACACATTCGGCTGATGCCGAAAGGGGTTGAGGAGTAGCTTGGTTAGACTCACCAATGACGAAGGTGCAGCAAGATCAGAGCAAGATCAGATCCGGATTAAACCGGATCTGATCTTGCTTTGATCGACGTTTCTGACGTTCCACAAGTCCTTTATCTATTTTTGAGTCCAAATGAATCAGTGCCTCTAGATCTGCTGATACATCCAGTGGAGCCAAATGGTCCTTTAGGATCTCAGACAAGCAGTTTAGGAAAGCGTCTATTAGTGCCGGCTGTCAGCCGCGATGGTGCAAAATTCATCAGTGTAGTCGAGTACTTCCGGACCCTGACACTGATATTATACATATGTATACAAAATACTTACTATACAAATACTGTGTAAAATAATAAGGCAAACTTGCGGATCCAACCATCTGTTTATCGGCTGGTTTTATTTTGAGCATGGTTATTTGTTCAAGAACGCACAAAGAAATTAAATACCAATATTAATGAATTTAAATGTGTTTATATCGATATCAAAGTATTTTAATTCGGTTTGACCATGATAATTGTGTAGTGAAAAACTGATATTGTGACAGCTCCAAAATATACATTTATTCATATTTCCATCTACATTTAAATAAAAGCTTTGACATTTTGGCATAAAGCTAGTATCATAGTTGATTAATTAATAACTATTACCTAAATTAATTGATATTAAAAGAGTTTGGTCTAGACCTGCTCTACATTTGAAGTGTCATAAGTTGACTTTTGTTGTGAAGCGTTCTTAAATGAATAAAATGACCTTGGGCCCCACACAGACGTTGGATCTCCAATAATCATGGCATTGAGAAAATCCTTAAGATATATTAACATTTCAATGCAATGTAGTTTGGCCTGTAAAGTATTAAGAATAATATGCAACAAAAATGTAATTTCACCCCATTGTGTACTATGAAAAACAAAACGACTAATGCACTGCAACATAACAGATAATATTTTTTGTATGTCATCACTGCCTTACTGCTTTGTTCCAGAAAAATACATAAGTAAATAACACATTGTGATTTTTGAACTTCTTTTTGTTTCCCAAGTGTTTTCAAAGGTAGATGACATTGAATTCAGAATTCAATTTAACAGAGTGGTTTTACCAAAATTTTGATCTGTTGTTCATATTGTAATCAATATCCCCAGGATTTGAAAAAATAAAATAAAATAATGGTTATAACAAAAGTTATAACAAAACTAAACAAAAATTTGTAGATTATGACGTTTACTGTTTAGTTAAATTAATAAATGAAATTACATGCTGCCTCAGCAAGGGCAAAGCAGCTGAGTAATTATAGAACAATAAACTGCGGGGTTGAACCTGAACAGCTGACAGTCAGAATTAAAATTAATCTCATATGAGGAATATCAGCATTACAACATAACAGTCTAAGCACATTTCTGTTTTAATCAGAGGGTTTATTGGAAAATGTTCAATATAAATACATCCTTTAATATTTTTCTGTATTTATTTGCTGCATCAGTAAACCTGACAAAGATCCACACAAAGAGGAGTAGAGAAAATATAGAGAAATCAGGCTGAGGCTGAAACATTGAGAGTGATTCTCCTTTAATAATGATACCTGTGACCTCAGGGCACTTTAACAAAGACTTGTTAAGGGTGGTTTCTTGTATTTTGGAGGTTTTGCTATCCGTCATCTAATCTTGATTGCAGCTGCTTAGCATTACTTGAAAAGGCATCTCTCTGTCCTTGTCTTTGTTTATGAAGACTGAGACTACAATATGAGGCCAGAAGAAATTACTCAACTTGACCTGTTGCACCATTTTTTTGTGTTATAAAAACAATAGAGTGAAAACGATTCTCTATACCAAAATGTTCAGAGGCAGTGAATGACTTTTAATAAAAACATAATTCAATTAATTTTGCATTAACTTCCTAAATATAAGCACCATTCTGTTAAATATTTTTTGCCAATTAATTACTAAAACTGCTAACAATTTTTAGAACAGTAGTTTAACCTCTTACCACAGTCATCAACAGGAAGCTTAGAAAGCTAAAGAAGCTTCCCTAACAATGGCTAGAGCCAAGACCCTGATAACTGTAACTGAGCCTTAATACAGTAGATTTGATCAAAAACACCTATTTTTAACATCAATTTCTTTTCAAAATGGCTGACATAAAAAGGGTCTAAAAATTAGTGCTAATGGCTAATGCATGTAGAACCATCTTGAAATCTGCACCATTATGTTCATAATCAAGCTTCTCCTTGGCATGGACCCAAATGCTTCCACCGTCCTCGTTAACATACTAGTTTTCATATATCCAAAGTATTTTAATATTCACTTTAATTTTAAATAAGTTAAATAGGAATTGAAAAAAAATGTTGACATGCAGCCTCTTCTGAAATTTTAACAAGACAATGTATAGGGTATTTTTAAATTTGATTTATCCTCATGTGGTAATGATGGCAATTTCCATTTTTGTGCCATTATCCATTAATGTGCAGATTTCTCTGATTCTACTAATTTCTAGTGGAAATCTGCATTCATTCCCATAGTGTTGCAATCGGTGCAAACTATTAAGTTGTGCGTAAGATGTACACAATTTCCAATACCAAGAAGTTGCAAGTTGCACACAATGTGACTTTTTAACTACATGTCTCCATGGCTGTTACTTTAGTACCACCAGCTGGACAAACTTTATATCCTGATAATGGTTTCAGTAAGTAGAATTGAAAATATGTTGTTTGCAAAACAAGAATTGAAAACTGATCAGTCAACACATTTAAAGGGCCAAACAAAGATGGAAAAATGCTAGTACTGATGCTAAAAATAAAGAGACTAACATGCCACAAGATTTTAGTGAATGAAAGATGGAAAGGCACTGTGCACTTCAATGTCAAAAGACAAAACAGACAAAACCTTCAGATTCAGATTCAGATTCAGAATACTTTATTTATCCCTGAGGGAAATTGTTACTTTACATGCAAAATGTGTTATGAATACAAAGTTGGTATATTTAGTAACCCACCTTTAATGAGGATGTGCCTTCAAGTCACCATACGGCTGGATCCAACCATGTAGTCAGCTAATGGATAGCCATCAGTCAGTTCACTGACTGCTAAGAGCCCTTGTAAGAGACATACTTAGCTCAAAGACTCTGTAGTGTTCAATATACCAACCATACAGAACTCTCATAATAGCAGACAAGTTCTGATCAATAATGCACATCTGAGTAATTTCAGCAAACTCGGTTAATCCACCTGCTGATCCATGTTCCACTATCATGCCCTTGCTGTGGGCAATACCAATGAATGTTGCATTTTCTGCAAGATTTACTTTATCAATGTTGGGATACTTTGAATGAATTGCATGAGCCTTTCAATAAATCAACTGCAACTGTTGACACACATGGTAAATCTAGGAAAGGTTTACCATTGGATGGTGAGTTGATATGGAAAGCAATCATAAACTGATTCTTTGAGGCCTACGTCAAAGGTAAATTTTTGAAGTAACTGGTATGTTTCACTATGTTCTTGAAATATTTATGTTTGGCTCCAAAGTGCACCGTCAAAACAGACTATAAAGGGGCAAAACAACGAATCAATTGAGGGTAGTGCTCAAGGAAGTGATGCTTTGGCAGAAGTCTCACAGTAGGAAACAGCCCTTGGAAACCTCTGTCTGTCTTCAACTGTCTTACTTTCAAGGTGTGCAATTGACTCATCAGTATGCACTGGGGCCACAACTAATTCAGCAATTTCTTTTAAATCCATCAACACAACCCATGCTGGCTCATTTTGTGGAACACAAGATCCAATTAAAAATGGGAGGAACCTCAGCAAGCTCCAATTTTCATGGGCATTGCCTCCAATTGATTTCCAACTGGAGAAACTCTTAGGGACAGCATGAGGCTTATTAGTCTTGTCAGACCATTTGTATGGGAATGACAATATATCTTTGTTTAGCTCATCTAATTTAAAAAAATTCTTTGATATCAAAAATTTCTGACAGTACGCCAATTCACATGGCACAATTCCCTTAAATATATCATGAGCAATGTCAGGGGGATAGCCAATCACGTTAAAGTGTGAGAGAGTCTTGGTAAGAACACACTCTCATTTTACTCGCCATTCTCAATAGCTATTTGCACATGTTCTGCTTGTTCTTCTTTTGTCTTCAACCTAAAAACATCAGATTCAACACAATGAGAACTGATATCATAACCTCTTGTTGTGCAAAATGAAAAAAGTAATCTCCAGAAAAACTCAATGAAGCCTACAATACCATGTGCTCCTAAATTATCGGCAACAACACTATGCACCATATCTTTCAAAGATGTACCTAACAGAGGAACATAAACACCGTGGTCCTCCAGGCTTTTTAGATCTTTTAAGAGAGGTTCCAACACATTATCAAAACCATAGGTTTTAACATCATCACTCTTACAAAACACAGCAAGATAAATGAGGATAAAGAGGAAGAAGAGCCTAGAGGCAAGTTTGAGAGTATCCAATAAACAGCACAAAGTTTGTGCTTTTTTCAGGGGGTGCCTAGGCGATTACAAATTTCAAAATCATCAACATACAGACAAATTGATATTCGTAACTCATCATTTTTCAAAAACAACGTGTTTTGTTGGAAATGACAACCATCTTTATATTACCTGTATTCATAAGATGGGTGTCTTTCATGGTTTGTTCGTCTTTTATATCTTTCTGTGACTTTGTCAAGAATAATTTTTCTACTTAAGAGTTGCCGCAATGACTTAAACAGTGGAACATACTGAAAGGTTCTGAACTTTTTACCATCAAGTGTAAAAGTCACAGGTTGTAAAACATTGAAGCAATACCTGTAGTATTTTTCCCGCTGATATGAGGTAGAAAGTGGCCCTCCCTTTTCAACAGCCTTTGATATTGGATTGGATGTACACACTGCAGAAGTGATATTAGCAACTACTAAGTCCTCAACTTGAAAGTTTTTTTCGATTTAAGATATCAGCAACAAAATGTCTTGAAAGTGGGACAGATGCTGAACTTAAAAAACTGAGCTCCTCTAAAAACTCATCAATAGCTGTACCAGGCACATGGACAAGATATTCCAAATTCAGTAAGGCTTCTGCAAGTTGCTTCTCAATTGTACTTGAGATGGCGTTGGGATCAATTGATTCTACAGTGTTGTTCTCCACACACTCATCCTCCTGGCCATCAGTGGGTGAAAGATCAAAAGACAGAGGTGCATTTGTTATCACAATACCTTGTTTAAAGTCAGTCAAATAATGTAATCTATGTTTTCAACTTAAAAGAGATTTAAAGGTTCCATAAACACTTGTATGAAAATCACAACCAACAAACATGCAACTCACATTTTTTTCTTTAAATGAGCATTTACCTGAGTAAAGTGCTCTTTTTCATCTCCCAATTTTTTACGCGAGTAAATATGGCAGTTATATATAGATACTACCTTTACTGATTTATCTTTTGTGGAATGATCCACGAATGTAACGCATTCCATGTTTTAAATGTGCAAGGGCACTCTGAAAACGTACACAGATAACGGCAGGTATGCCCAAGGTGTGGATGCTTGAGTTCATAATGGTTCAGTAATGCCAATCTTCCAATCTTATTATCAAATATGGATTCAGCATTCATCTGTAAATGTACAAGAATGATTCTTGCTTAATGTGTTTATGCATAAAATGTAACAATATTTAAAGCCTTTTGGTCATGTTATTTTAAGCCCTAAACTCCTGGCTTAACATACAATGGTATAAAACTAGTACTAAACTAGTACTACATGACTTGATAAACAGTTAATTACAGTCAAGAAACACCTGCTGTGTGAAATGTTGTTCTTTATCTATTTCCCGCAAGAAATTTCTCAGTGTCTCAATAAAAACATTAATTACTTAAAAAAAGAAAGAAAAAAATTAAATAGAAGCAGTATTACAGTCACTCTCTATCACTATCACTGTCCTGAGTACACGCTGTACCCGTCTCCTACACGCAGTAGACGGGCCATGTTAATAATCTGTAAAAGGATCAATTTGTTGATTCAGAATTATTACACGACAAGCTAAAATATTTAACTCTGTTTATGTTATGTTAAACTGATTTTTGTCTGAATCGATCACACGTTGGCTACCAACTTCTGGTTAATCACTGACTCAGAGCCACTCATAATGTAACAAACTTGAAGTGTCTCCCCATGGTAATTCACTCCGTTTTGTGACACTGGCGAACACAGACAAATTTGACCTGTTCATATCACAACAATGTAGGATGTTCAATCATGTTTTAAGCGCCTCTACTGCCTGAGAAAACACAGGGGCGAAAAAACATCCACAAGCTCAGCGTACAGTCATCAAAAGTGCGGCTAATGACATAATTTGGGAGTGGTAGGCAGAGCTTTCAGCCATCCAGCTCCTCTCCAGTGGAACCATCTTCCAGTCTTGGTACAGGAGGCAGACACACTCTCTGATTTTAAGAGTAGGCTTAAAACCTTCCTTTTTGATAAAGCGTATAGTTAGCCCGTAGTTATGTTGCTCTTGGTATAGGTTGCTGGGGGAACAATCCACGATGCACTGAGGTCTCTTCTCTGGTCCCTCTGACTCAGACTCCTTCTCTGTTCCTCTAAATGTCCATATCCTTACACTAACGTTACTTTTTCCCCGGAGTCGTTGTGCTTTATCATCCTGCAGGTCTTTCTAGGTCACGGTGGGAGCTGCCTGATACCTACTGCTTATATTAAGATTGGAGATCCTGTAACTTGGATCCTAGGCTGGATTTCCACGTGCAAATCGGGATCAACAGATTACAATGGCTTCTGGATCAATAGACTACACCTGCTTCTGGCTCACTACACTTCACATATCCCTGGATTTATAGATTCCACATACTCTAGGACTCACTGACTACAACAGCAATACTCAGATCTTGCTACATGGACTATAATGGCTCCTGGACCAACAGAGTACACCTGTGTCTGGATCACTAGACTGTCCATACCTCTGGATTTATAGATTCCACAGACTCTGGGACTCATGGATGTTTAATATATTCTAAGTAAACTGTTATTATCATGTTGTTCTGTTCTGTACAAATGACATCTATTGCTCATCTCTCCATCCTAGAAAAAAGGGTCCCTCCTCTGTGGCTCTTCCTGAGGTTTCTTATTTTCCCTGTTTAGGGTTTTTTACGTTCGTTCGTTCACCCAGCTCGGTATAAGGGCATCTGTACAGTTTGTCAAAGCCCATGGAGAAAATGTGTGAATTTTGATTTTGGGCTATACAAATACAATTTGATTTGATTTGATTTGATTTGATTTGATAATTTGCAACGTATAGGGGATACATCTGCATATGAAGTAAGCAATTAAGAAAATACAAACAAAAGAGAGGAAAATATATTTTACAACACTGAATCGCTGCTCAAGACAAGTATAGCGGAATGTAATTCCACAACAATTAGCCCGTAGTACGCCAACAGCTACCAATTCTTGTTAGCTAAAGTCAAGCCAGGTTGATAAAAATATAAAATAAAAATCACATTGAATCACATAGAACCAACCAAAAGGACTAAATACAAATGTCGAAACAAGATGTTGGATTAAGAGCGATGCTTACCTTTTCAAAATAGCAGCCTACAGGTCAGACCTGTACCATTTTCGATGATACAGCCAGGGGGCTTGGTAATGAGAGAACGCGTGACTATTATACGTAACAATGACATAACAATTCCCTAAAGAGTGAAAATCCTCCAAAAAGGTGTAAAAGTCAAAGGTTCAGATTATGTTTACTCCTCAATCATAAAACAATTCATGAAAAGTCCACAACCCCCATGAGGCCAGTTTTTCATTGTTCAATTTAATAGATAACAAAAAACGAGCAATGCAACCTCTAAAATGAGATAGAAAAAGTGATAGAGCTCTGATCGATGCTGAATTTACAAATGAAGAATTCGAAGGAATATTGCTTCCTTAAAAAGTTAGAAAAGTTTGAGGTTGAGATGGGTTTCCATCTTAAGTATATAAGATTTTTAAATCAATATTTGTACCTGTATCAACAAAAATATTCCAGCATTATTTTGGATTGAGAAATTTATCAATCCAAAATATAGATTCAGAAATATTAGCCACTACTTTGGCAGCATGTCTTAATTTGATATCTTCCTAATTAGTGGTTCCTGGTCAAACTTAGTTCAAAACCATCAATTTATGCAGAAAAGGACATTTGACCGAGTTAAATGATAGATTGTAGATAGATAGAGATAGAGATGACTTTATTAATCCCCGGAGGAAATTAATTTGTCATAGCAGCAAGGATTTTCAGGTACAGGACCAATGGGACTTAGAACACACTAAAGTGTGAAAGTATAAAATAAAAATAAAAGTAGAAAAATATAAACAGTGTAAGTAGTTGTAAAAATCTAACAATATAAGTAGAAGTTGTGCAGAGTGCAGAGTTTAGTGCGGGTAGAAGGAAGTGAATGATTTTAATAGGTAAAATGTCTAGTGTCTAATAACAGAGGTGTTGAAAAGTCTGATTGCACTGGGGTTGGATGATTCTGTTGCTGAAGCTGCTCCTCAGAATGTGAAGCTTTATGGAGGGGGTTGGAGTTGTTGTCCATGATGGCCAGCAGTTTGGTCGGTATCGTCTGCTCCATCACCTACTCCAAACTGAGAGCCAACAACAGAACCCTCTTTCCTGATTAGTTTATTCAGTCTGTTGGTGTCCTTTGCCTTGATGCCTGTGCCCCAGCACACTACAGTAAACGAGATGGCGCTCACCACAACAGACTGACAAAACATCAGGAGCATCCGGGTGCATACATTGAAGGACCTGAGCCTGCTGAAGAAGTAGAGCTGGCTCAGGCCTTTCTTGTACACAACATCTGTGTTGGTGGACCACGCCAGCTTGTTGTCTAGCTGTACTACCAGGTACCTGTAGGACTGGACAATATCCACATTAGTCCCATTAATACAGGCAGGAGAGGGTGGGGGCTAGCTGAAGTCCACCACCATCTCCTTCGTCTTCATCATGTTCAACAACTGCAGGGGGTTCTCATCGCACCAACGGACGAATCGGTCCACCAGGTTCCTGTACTCATCTTCCCATCCAATCTCCACACACCCGACTATGGCCGTGTCATCTGAGAATTTTTTTGCAGGTGACACAACTCAGTGCTGTACTGAAAGTCAGAAATGTAGGTGATGAATAGGAAGGGAGACAGCACAGTTCCCTGGGGGGGGCCTGATGTTGCAGATCAGATGTTCAGACACAAGTACTGTAATCTTACAAACTGTGGTCTGCCTGTCAGGTAGTGTGTGATCCATCCGATCAGAGTTGACCCGCATGTCGTCCAACCTTCAGTAGCCTGGGCTGGATAGTGTTGAAGGCGCTGGAGAAGTCAAAGAAAGTGATGCGGACAGTGGTGTTGGGTCCGTCCAGTAAAGAATGTGCCTTCTGCAGCAGACAGATGATGGCATCATCTACACCAACATGGGGCCCGTAGGCAAATTGCAGCGGGTCCTGTCATGGGCACACCAGTGGTATGAAATGTGCCAGGAGCAGCCTCTCCATGACCTTCATAATGTAGGAGGTCAGTGCTATGGGCCTTTAGTCGTTAAGCGCAGTCAGATGAATCGTCTTGGCCACTGGGAGCAGAAGGATCTATTCCACAGCACTGGGACTCTGGATGTGCAGGCTCAGTTTGAATGGGTGCTGGACCGCTCGGCTCAGCTGGCTGGAATACCCCCTCAGCACTCGAGGGCTGGTGGAGGAGGGGTGTTGGAGTCAAACCTGTCAACTTGTTTGCTCTCTGTGTGTTCCCCTCGACTGCTCCTCCTCCAACTTTCCTCTGGAAGCCGGTGATCTCTCTCATTCTACTCGAAACATCCTTGGCCTGTTCCTCCCCAGCTTCTCCTCCAGTTTCTTCCTGTAGGCGTCCTTACTCTCTCTGAGTCTGCCTTTGAGTTCCGTTTGTACCTGTTTGAGTTCTGCGTGGTCCACCGCCCTGAAAGCCCTGTTCTGCCTGTTTAGAAGAGCCTTCGGGTCACTGGTTACTCAGGGCTTGTTGTTTGGGTAACAGTAGACCACTTTAGTGGGAATGGTCTTGTCCAGGCAGAACCTGATGTACATAAAGACAGACTCCACAATGCCATCAATGTCCTCATCATGTGGTTCATACAGTGCATTCCAGTCAGTGGTCTCCAAATCAAATCAAATCAAATCAAATTTTATTTGTATAGCCCGAAATCACAATTTACACATTATCTCACTGGGCTTTGACAAACTGTACAGATGTGACATCCTCTGTCCTTAGACATTTCAACCGGGTGAGGAAAAACTTAAAAAAAAAAAACCCTAAACAGCAAAAATAAGAAACCTCAGGAAAAACTACAGAGGAGGGATCCTTCTTCCTAGGACGGACAGACGTGCAATAGATGTCACTTGTACAGAACACAAAAACATGATAACAGTTTACTTAAAATGTATAAAATGCTCTCCATGAGTCCCAGAGTCTGTGGAATCTATAAATCCAGATGTATGGGAAGTCTAGTGATCCAGACGCAGGTGGACTCTGTTGGTCAATGAGTCATTGTACTCCATATAGCAAGATCTGAGTGTTGCTGAGTGTTGTCACTGAGTCCAAAAGTATGTAGAATCTGTAAATCCAGGGATATGTGAAGTGTAGTGATCGAGAAGCAGGTGTAGTCTATTGATCCAGAAGCCATTGTAATCTGTGGATCCTGATTTGCACTTGGAAATCCAGCCTAGGATCCAAGTCACAGGATCCAAGTCACAGGATTTCCTGTCCTAATGTGGCCAGGAGGCATCAGGCAGAACCACAGTAGCACCTCCCACCGCGACCTCGAAAAACCTGCAGGATGATAAAGCACAAAATCTGTAAATCCAGGGATATGTGAAGTGTAGTGGTCCAGAAGCAGGTGTAGTCTATTGATCCAGAAGCCATTGTGATCTGTGGGTCCCGATTTGCACTTGGAAATCCAGCCTAGGATCCAAGTCACAGGATCTAAGTCACAGGTTTCTCCTTTCCTAATGTGGCCAGGGGGCATCAGGCAGGACCACAGCAGCACCTCCCACCGCGACCTAGAAAAACCTGCAGGATGGTAAAGCACAACGACTCCGGGGAAGAAGTAAAGTTAGTGTAAGGATATGGACATTTACAGGAGCAGAGAAGGAGTCGGAGTCAGAGGGGGGAGAGAAGAAAGCTCAGTGAATCATGGAGTGTTCCCCCACCAACCTAAGCCTATAGCAGCATAACTAAGGGCTAGATAGGCCAGCCTTAACTATAAGCTTTATCAAAAAGGAAGGTTTTAAGCCTACTCTTAAAATCAGAGAGTGTGTCTGCCTCCCGTACCAAGACTGGAAGATAGTTCCACAGGAGAGGAGCTTGATAGCTGAAAGCTCTGCCTCCCATTCTACTTTTGGAAATTCTTGGGATCACGAATAACCCTGCATCCTGGGAGCGTAAGGTTCTGGATGGGCGATAGGGTACTATGAGCTGTTCAAGATAAGATGGTGACTGACCATGAATAGCTTTGATTGAATAGATTAATTATGTTGCTGGATAATGAGTCTCTAATGTGTTTGGGGCCCAGCACAATGACTTCAGTTTTGTCAGAGTTTAACATTAAAAAGTTATGAAACATCCAGTTTTTAATGTCCTTAAGACATGACTGTAGATTAGCTAACTGATGGGTTTCATCTGGCTTCATTGATAAGTATTGTTGTGTGTCATCTGCATAACAGTGAAAATGTATGGAGTGCTTTCTAATAATTTTACCTACAGGAAGCATATATAGAGTAAATAGTAATGGTCCAAGCACAGAACCTTGTGGGACTCCATGACTAACCTTGTCATATCTTGATGATTCATCATTAACATGAACAAATTTATATCTATCAGATAGGTAGGACTTAAACCATCTTAGAGCAGATCCTTTCATGCCAATTTGGTGTTCCATCCTCTGTAGTAAGATGTGATGATGGATAGTGTCAAAAGCTGCACTAAGATCTAATAAGACTAGTATAGAGATAAGTCCCTCATCAGATGCAGTGAGGAGGTCATTTGTAACTTTTACCAATGCCGTTTCTGTGCTGTGATGCTTTCTAAAACCTGACTGAAACTCTTCAAATAGACTATTATACTGAAGAAAGCCACATAGTTGTTTCGCTACTGCTTTCTCTAGAATCTTTGAAAGAAAGGGGAGGTTGGATTTTGGTCTATAGTTGGCTAGAACGTCTGGGTCCAGGGTAGGTTTTTTTAGGAGCGGTTTAATTACAGATACTTTAAAAGACTGGGGCACATAACCTGTTACAAGGGATAGATGGATTGCTAATTAAGGGTAAAACCTCTTTGAGCAACCTAGTAGATATGGGGTCTAGTATACAGGTTGACAATTTAGATGAAGATAATGTTGTCGTTAGTTCATGAAGGTAAATTGGATGGAAGCTTTCCAAACACACATCAGGTTTAATAACGGCCTCTATAATTCCTGTTGCTTAAATTGCTTTACTTTTTACTTTGAGCCCCTTGCTGAAACTATAGAATAAATGATCAAGTGAGGAGTTTTCAAGCCATTGCCAGAATGCATACAATCTCATTACATGCAGATAATGTACTTTTATTTACGAATGTGCCATCTAAATTCATACTAGCCTTAACTAAAATTAAAATTTAGTGTTCGCTCGTTTGTTTTCTGCCACTTATCCGCGTCTTGGTCGAGGGGGTAACAGTTTGAGAAGGGATATCCAGATGTTCCTCTCTTTGGCCACTTCCACCAACTCCTTTCACCAGCCAAGAGATATAATCTATCAAGCTATCCGGGTCTCCTCCTGGATTGACATGCCCAAATCACCACTTAAGGGAGACATCCAGGAGACATCCTGACCAGATGCCCGAACCACCTCAACTGGCTCCTCTCAACACCAGGAGCAGTGGTTCTATTCCTAGCTCCTCCCGGATGTTCAAGCTCCTCAACCTTTCTCTAAGGCTGAGCCCAGCCACCCTGCGAAGGAAACTCATTCCAGCCACTTGTATTTGCGATGTCATTCTTTCAGTCACTACCCAGAGCTCATGACCATAGGTGAGAGTTGGAAAGGAGATTGACTGGTAAATTGAGAACTTCGCCTTCTGGCTCAGCGCTCAGTTCCCCACAACAGATCACTTTAGTGTCCGCATCACTGTCAATGCCACACTAATCCATCTGTCAATCTCCAGCTCCATTTTCCCCTCATCTTTGAACAAGACTCAGAGATATTTGATTTCTCCACTTGGGGAAGCAACTCTTCCCCAACCCGGAGTGTGCAATCCACCCCTTTCCGGCTGAGAACCATGGCCTCAGATTTAGAGCTACTGATCATCATCCCCGTCGCTTAACACTCAACTGCAAACCGTCCAAGCTTAAGTTGAAGGTCACTGTTTGATGAGGCCAATGGGACCACGTCATTTGCAAAAAGCAGAGATGGAATCGGAGGCTGATGAACTTGACTCCCCCCACTGCTTGGCTGCACCTAGAAATTATGTCCATAAAAAAGTTATGAACAGAACCAATAAAAAATGGCAGCCCTGGCGGAGACCAACCCTAACTGGGAATGAGTCTGACTTATTGCCGGCAATGCAAACCAAGCTCTGGCTCTGACAATACAGAGATCGAATTGACCCTAACAAAAAGCCATCTACCCCATACTCCGAGCACCCCCCACAGGACACCTTGCGGGACATGGTCATAACCTTTCTCAAAATCCACACACCACATGCAGACTGGATGAGCAAACTCCCATGCAACCTCCAGTACCCCTGCAAGTGTATACAGCTGTTGAGCAGAGCAGATTCGTGTTGGTGGGATTGAGGAGATCTTCGAAGTATTTCTTCCATCACCCAACTATACAGTCAGTTGGGGTCAGTAGCTCCCTTCCCACACTGAAGACCGTGTGGACGGGATGCTCCCCTCCTGAGCCGCCAGATAGTTTGCCAGAATTTCTTTGGCGCAGACTGGAAGTCTTGTTCCATGGCCTCACCATATGGAGGAACTGTGTCCACAACTGACCCCCCAATTTTAATCGCACCCAAGTTCACCATACACCTCATATACACCTCACCATAATCACTCACATTCCACTACACTGATTTAACACAACACAACTTAATATATACAGGGGGGTTGGGGGTGGGCAGGCACGGTCCATGTGCCCCAGTCTCCTGCCCCCCCCTGTACTGCGGGGCCTGTGGCTTGGGGAGCCGGCAGCTGATCTCTACCCTTGAGTGCTGCTGGACCTGGGTGGTGGCCGGTCCTCCTTAGTCGGAGGAATGCCTTGGGGTTGCCTACTGGGCATGCCGGGGCCTTACTGACGGTGCCGTGGTGTGTTTCTGTGCAGTCTTTGGGGATCAGTGTGTGGGTGTGTCAGTATGTCTATGTGTATATGTAATGGTGGGACTGGGTCACTTCAGGAGTGGCTGTGTCTGGGGCCTGTTGATTGCTCCGCCGCCTTCCCTTGAGTGCGGAAATGGCCGCTCCGCGGCCATACAGCCCCAGGCTGTCTGTGCTCTGGACAAGCTGCGGGTGGCTCTGGCAACTTGGTTCCTTCCTGGCTCTTCCTGGAGTTGGTGTGGTGCCATTGCAGAGCTCTACTCCTGCTTTCAACTACATTCCTTGAGAGTAGTTCACACAAAATATGAACACACTATCGCTTGTTGTTATTATATACAGTGGCTGCAGTGTTTTTTTTCCTGTTTTTTTCGTCTTGTCTTTTCTTTTTTTCACCCAGTCTTTCGCTCTCTTTTTTTGTTTTTTCAGTATTTTTTCTATACCTTATTTATATACCGTATTTGTCTACCCCCCAGTAAATAACTACTGTAACAGTAAATAAAATCAATTTTTAAAGTATACAAGAAGAGTTTCTGAACTTTTCTTGTCAAAACAAAATCTGTTTGGCAAAACAAGGCATCAAGGTCCCCATTCTGACATGCCAATAAGCTTGGCAGCACAGGTAAAAAAAAAAAAGCCCACATCTGCTCTCTGCTTCTCACCTGGGACAACTCCAGCAAAGAAAAGAGTTCAACCCCTCTCAAGAAGACTGGTTCCAGAACCCGAGCTGTGTGTTGGAGTGAGCCTGACTATATCCCGTATCCCTCAACCTCTCACAAAATTTAGTCTTGTTTTTGGATGTGAGATAAATCATAACCAGTCTTTGGTCTTACTATTTGGAAAGAGCAGATGTATAGATCTGTCTGAAAAACATTTTAAGGTGACTAAAAATGGATTTGAATATCTTGGTATATTCTTTCCACCAGATATTTCTGGTTTATTTAAATATAATTTTGTACCTATTGTTTCCAAAATCAAATTAGACCCGCAGGTGTGGATGACTTTACCCATTTCCTTATTTGGCCAGATGACCTTCTGTGTTTATTGTACCCAATACCAATGCTACCAACATGTATTTCTCTTAAAGATTTTCCATTCCATACATGCGATTACGGGCCATGGGCTAGGCAATTAGATCTTTTTTTTCTTCCTTGGGAAAAAAAAAGGGAACAATCCAAGAATGAAATTAAAAAGCGTTACCTCCTATAAACAGATGTGGAATAGCTCTATTCAGTCTACTGTACCTTTTCTTTAAAAAAACAATATCTTACCCTGACAGCGTTTAAAATACCTACAGCTGTTCAAATTCAAAACACTGTAGAGAGCTTTCTCCCCCACACCTCCCTAGACTCAATACCCTGCCATGTTGCCAAAACATGGAACAGAGTACAGGACAAGGCTGAAATTCTCTTTGGACTCCCAACACACAAATTGATAAACAAATTTGTACATTTGCAATGTAGGAAATAGGAAATGCTAGTTACTGCGTTATTGTCAGAGGAGCTAGTATTTAACCATAGCAAGTCTGATGATATATTAAGGTAATTTTATGATTTAATACAGTAAATATCCCACATATTGCATTTTGTAAGAACTTTTAGTAATGTACTTTCAAAGTCCTGACTGAGCATTTAAATGACTTCACAACCCATTTTCATTCCAGGTCATCTATTACCAATATTTTGTTACGCAGCCTTTGCATGTTATCCAGATGCACAAAGTTTCCCCTGGCATTATACGCTGCCTCTCCCTTAGTGCCTTGGGTCCACGAGAAAAGCTTGTACCCTGAACATCGTATCCTGATTTACATAGCCTGAATGTGATGTTTGGATAGATTACAGACAATATCTACTTCGTAAGGTTTATGAAATGACAAGTAATGCTTGGTATCAAATGGGACACAAAAACTGGTCTCCTGGGTGAAGGTTGTGTGTATGTGTGTTAGACCTTCCATTCAAGATCAACCTCCACTGCCCTCAGTACCTTCTCGCTTTGAAATTAATCTTGGATTACATCACCTATTAAAGTTGTCTCAAACTAACGGGTCTGACTCTATATTGCTTGTGCAATCCTTTCACTTGTCAGCCAGATGCCAAAGGGTATACTTTCTGTCAGGATGAGACGTGAGGGGCCATAACAAAACATTGATAACTTATGAGCTGAGGATAAGAATAGGCTGGATTTCAACAACAGATGAGACAAAATTACAACAACTCGATTCCCAGGATTAAGCCTGAGCTCTTAACAAATATCTTGAACCAATGCTCTCCTCATCATTAAACCACTCTCTATTATATTTGCCCAAAATCAGGCTTTTTCTTTGTCTATTTATTCTGTTCATCCTCATTTTCTCTTCCCCATTTTGCCCTCTTCCCCCTTTCTCCATTTGTCTATACCAGGGTCTAATTAATCCCACATGCTGATACTGGTTAGGCCTGGTGTAACTCATGCACACATATATGCACACACCATGATCCAGGCTAAGTCTAAGTCTTTCTCCATTTTTTTTTTCTCTATTACTTTTGACCAACTGCTCCCAGCTAGAACAATTAATTTTCCATCAAAGTGGAAGCTGGGCCTTAAAGTTGGAACACTATAGGCCTACTGAGGGTTATGGACAGGCATGTAGATGACAAATGTTGAAATGACACAAATGATTGATTTTCTTTCCCTGGATAATGCAAAGTATTGCTGCTGCTGCATGATTGATTTGTTGTTATTCATTTCATTGGTTACATTGGGGGATGTACAATTTGATGTGTATATGTGCTGCATATTCGAAAATTTGATAGCTTGGGTTAGCTTGCTTTATTTGTAACCAGAGGCAGACAACTCATTGCATTCCACCTCCTCTTATTGTTGTATGAAGAAAAAAAACCTCCATTGCGAAGCATTAACCATTATGATTCATTATTGATGAGTAGCGAGTATTGAGTGTCTTAAATTTCCAAGTTCAACATTGCATCATAAAGGGTCACAAAAAAAACTGCATGTCTGTCTGTCTGTGCTGTGTTAATATATATATATGTACATAAAGTGTCTTGTAACAATGAGTCATTTTTATGCACTATACTCAACTGCACACTTAACCTTTTGTTGCGTTCCTCATGACTTCAAGCTAGCTCAAAGACATATAGAGAGACATGGTATCATTGCTTTTTTGTTTTTACAGCTAGACACCCAAAAAAAAACATTTTTGGCATTCTGTGGAACTTTGCTAGCAATGACACACACTTTTAAGAGTATATACACATATATACTAAAAAATTTAGGAGTTTAAGCCTGTAAGAGAAAGAGAAAAGAAACCCTGCCCTGCCTCTTGGTAACTTCAACTCCACAAATAGATTTATGGGCTTTCTTTAAAGCAGGCAGTGGTTAAACAAGGCAGAGAACCTTGGATGGCAAGCTGCATGTATGTGTGTGAGCATGAATATGTGAGCCTCTGTGACTTAATGCAACTATATGGGTCTGAGGCGAGGCCCGTGATTACTTCCAGAAGTTGAGTTCCACAGCCTGCCATGTCATTACGGCTACAAAGCAACCACACGGTTACACAGAATGCAGAGTTGCAAAAACTTTTTATTTTCCCCCTTAATCGTTGCTGCCCTCATCCACCCCTCCTCCTCCTCCTCTTTTCTCTATTCAGAGGTTATAGTTGGAATGGCAATAAACATCTGTCGAATTTTATGTCTCTGCATTTTGGGATTTCAGGGAGAAACTGAGCTGGATTTATCCAACTTCAAACAACTTTGAGTATGAACCACTGTTAGGAGTGCTGAAGGCTATCCCAGCATCATCGGGCCAAAACGGGGTACATCCTGGACATATGTATCTGACCCCATTTCGTACAAAAATATTTATTGTTGCCTTTTTATTTCAAATGTAAAACATTTAAAGTAAATGAATACAATAGCTTCCTTGCTATCAGTGTACTGTGCAGCAACAGCTTCCAGTACACTTTTTTTGACACAAAAATGTTGAAATGGACTTGACTGAATAGGACACAAGGGTTTGCTGATTGTTTATTGCTGCCATTGTTAAACAACTGTTTTTTTGCATTCAAATATGCATAGAAAAAAATTGTGATCAACGTTTGAAGGCAGACCTACTTAAAGATTTTCTGCAGTTGATGGCATGTGATAAATGATCAATGATGGGGGATGGGGGATTTTGATACAAACGGATCACCTTTTATTGATTTACAATGCTGAAAATTTCCTTTGTAACAAAGGTGTCGTAGCTTTAACGGGCATAAGGACCCAAACACAAGACACAGGTGCAGAGGGTTTTATTGTGAGAAGGTGAGGAGTTGAGGTTTCTCTGAGGGAGCAGTTCCAGTGCGAGTGGCAGCTTGCAGTGCAGGTGAGCCGGTGTTTCCAGAATCAGAGGAGAATGAGGTGAATAGAAATGCACTGGTAAAAGCATTATCATAAAAATGACATGGAGCGTAATTCTCAGAAAGTAGGCTAGAAGAACGAGTACCACATTAATGACTGGACGATCAGATGATGAATGACTGAAGGGACTGGGTTCAAATGCAGGGACTGATGAGTGATGATCCTCAGGTGTGTTACCTGCTGCAGCTGCCACTCAACGAACCTGTTCCTAGGACAGGATCTTTGAGGTTTAAGGTTTAAAAAAAGATTTAAAAGAAGAGACATGGTTATGAAAAAAGACAGATTGTTAGATAGATAGTGTCCACATGGTCTTTACAGTGATCCTATGTAATCAAAGGAAGAAATGTACAGTACCAGTTCTGTGTTTGAGGTCATATCTTTTGCATATCAATAGTGCACTGCAATTTTGTAGCCAAAAGCTAAATTATTAACTCAACATATACAAAAAAATATCACAAACATGTAATATTTACCTAGTAACTCCTAATAACTGTACATTTAAAAGGAGAAAATAGGCCAGGCATGGTTCATAATAAAAAGCCTGAATGTGTCTATTAATGTGTCTATTAATGTGTCTGTGTGTGTGTGCTCATATGTGTGGTTGTGTGTGTGTGAGTGATGGAGACATTCTGAAATGTGATATTGATTCCCCACACTTCAGACTTCCAGATGTTGCTGATTCAAACTGTAGCACCTGACAGTTTTTTTTTGTTTTTTTTTGGAGAACGCACAAATACAGACACCTACACTCACAAATAAGTTATGAGAGTCATTCTAGGGAGAGAGCAGATGGGATTTATTGCATCCTTTTCCTGCGCTGCATGTGTTTGTGTGAGAGTGAGAGAGAGAGTGTGTTGGTGTATGTGTGAAATAATCCACTGCTTGACTCTCTTCAGTTGATCCCACTCATGCATCGATAAGAGGAGACATTAGACGGTCAGGTAATTTGAATTGCAGATTAGATGACAAAAGGAGAGGAAATGATGAAAATTGAGAGAAGTAAGGGAGGACAGAGAGAAACTTGGGAATCCCAGGAGAGTTTTAATGGTCCTGGAAATAAAAACCTGGACCGGTAAAAGACCATACAGATTCACCTGGACACTGCTTGGTAGTATTTCCAGAGGAGAATGTGTGTGGCTAAAAATTTCTGTCCTGTAGACCAACTAATATACTAATTTAACTCAATATCTTTCAGTTAAAAGTTGTCTGTTGTAGATAGATTTTTGGAATATATTAATTTACAAATTCACAATTATCTTCAATAGGTTAGATACTGTAAGGTACAAGTTTTACCAAACGCATTTAGGGCAGGAGTGTCGAGCATAATTTGATGGATGGATGGATGAAGTGTCGACCTCTGAAGCATCAGTGTTGCATTAAAGAAGATTCTCTACGTCCCCTAAGACACATTAGGGGTAACAACCAAATGGTGGAACCATAAAATTTCTGTTATTTCAATCAAGAATTTACCATTTTTGCCACTTCACAGCTTTGTGATACAGTTTTCCATATCCATATATTATTTTTAAGATATTTTTACAATGTGAAAAGAAAAAGCTGTCAACTTTGCAGCCATTCATGTTCGAATTGGGCTGGAAACTGCATTCCATGAACTATCAACATGGCATCTGAAAGTAACTCAACATGCAGAGTTTAAATGTAAAAATATCTTTCGTCTTACATTGTAATAACAATTTTCTCTCTAAACTCTCACATCTAAGAATGCTATATTTATAGCTATAGCTTCTACTATATACAGTATATATATACTGTATATAACCCTAACCCTATATATACACACTTAATGAATAAAAATTATTCATACCCCTTGTAAATTTGAAGTTTTTGTGTTTTTCTCAAGTACGAAAGGCCCAAATTCCACTATTCCACCTTTGTTGAATACATTTAGTTGTCAGCTGTAAATGAACAATTGTTTTTTTTCTCTTTATTTGTCTAACAATGGAAATGCTACTATATTAATTTCCTGGCATCTTTAGAAATAGTCATATACTGCTCTTGTCTTGGCTTTTTTGTTCATTTATTTTGAGAATACACATGTTTCAGACATTCCTAAGATTCTATACATGTTTGCAATCATCTATTGAAATTGATGAGAGAAATACCATGGGTCAGGACTCTGCTTCTGGAGTACAAATTAAGTTGAGTCAGTGCAGTATTTTTCAGTTCATGTTAGTATAGCGAAGACTAAATAAATCAGTGAAGATCTCCCCATGTGCATTGTAAATACTTACAAGATGAGAAGGGCTATAAGGCCATTGCCAAGCTTTGCAGCGTACCTGTTACCATGATACAGAGCATAATAAAGAGGTAAAAAAAAGTTCCACACTGTGAAAAAAAAGCCATAGATATCCCCTCATCTTGCTCGAAAATTGCGCCGTGAAGCCCTCAACAACCCTTGAATCACTATAAAGGCTCTCCAGGACAACCTTGGCAAGATGGGCACAGAGGTTTCAGGTCAGACAATCTGGCGGACACTGCACAAGGAAGGTCTTCATGGACATCGACCCAGAAAAACCCCTCTACTTACAAAAAGGCATCGAGAACCTCGACTGGCATTTGCAAGAAAGCATCGGGACAAGGACCCAAGCTTCTGGTCATCAGTCATATGGTCGGATGAGACGAAAATGGAGTTTGGCCACAGGGATGTTTTGTTTGTTCGGGGCAAAACGGGCAAAGCCTTCAACCCAAAGAATATTATTCCGACTGTGAAGTTTGGAGGTGGGAGCATCATGCTGTGGTGGTGTTTCTCAGCAGCTGGGCCTGGCAACTTGGTCAAAGTGGACAGCATCATGAGAAAGGAGCAGTACATCAAGCTTCTTGATGAAAACATCAAGCAGTCTATAGAGAATATTCGGCTCGACTTGCACTAGACATGCAACAAGACAATGACCACAAACATACTGCTAAGGCAGTCAAGAAGTGATTTGAGGACAACAAATTGGATGTCCTAGAGGGGTCTAGCAAAAGGCCCAGATCCCAACCCCATTGATAATCTGTGGAAAGTGCTCAAGACCAAAGTGCATGGCCGGAAGCCCTCCAACCTCAAAGACCTGGAGCCCTATGCCAAAGAGGAATGGGCCAAGATCCCTGTAGAGGTTTGCCATGGCCTTGTGAAAAAGTACAAGAACTGATTGGGGGCTGTGATCACCAACAAGGACTTTTCCATTGACTACTAACTGTGAGTATGAATTATTTTGGACAAGCCATCTTTTGCAAAACAGTGAATAAAATAGCCCTGAGCCATAAAATTCCATAAATTGTCTTGTGTAATCATGTTTACAAATGTTTGTCACATGATTCAGTAATACACATTAGGACAAAACAATTTTTCACATAACACAATTGAAAAATGTTAAACATTGCTTGAAGTATGAATAATTTTGTTGTTAAGTGTATATATATACTGTATATACATATACTGTATATATCACCCTTAATCTTGAGTTACACTAATGAGGTCCAAGCTCCTTATGTGATTTCTTATTAAAGTCATATGTCATAAACCAAACTGTCAACAACCTGAATTTGGTAATTAACAATGATATGTTATCACTTTTTCTTGGTCATGTGTTTTGGTATCCAAAATATATTAATAATTTGATTAGGATTTCAGAATGGCCAGATCAGCCTGGTGAATGGCTTCCACACCTCACCTGAAGTGAATGATATGATGTATTTACATGAAATTATTTTGCGCTGCTGTTCGCATTTTATGCTGTTTTATCTAACTTTATGTATATTTTTGGAACTAATAACAATGAAAAACCTAAAAGATTGCATGAAACATTTATTGTGATAGTGGAATGATTAGTGAGAAACCACATCCGATGGGTAGACGCCTCCCCACTCCAGATAGAGATCTCTTTATCTCTTGAAAACCTCACAACTGCAGATATAAAACTCATTATCAACTCAGCTTTTCCATCTTGTAGTTGTTCTTATTATATTCAAACAAAGCAACCCTGCTGCCTCAGCTTTCAATGAGTGAGAGATTGTAAATGTTACACCGTTCTCAGGAAGCAGGTGATACATAAACAGCTGCATCTCTGGTTATAAGCTTGATATACAGATTGAAAATCTTTTCACAGGAGGGGAGACTTTTTCCACATATTTGCTCTCTCCAGTCTCAAGCACGCACATTCAGTACATCCAGTATTCTTAGCAAGTAAGTCAACAATAGACTAATCCAAACCAGTCCAGTCCAGTCCCTGTCACATTACTACAAGACCACAAGGAATTAGGACTCTGATGCAGATACTGCTGATTTAGTATTAATGTTATTCAAAAACAAAACACTTTTATTTCTACTGAGAGTGCATCCTAGGGTGGATGCTTGGGGCAAGATCAATACTGGTAAGTCTGGATGGCAACCAGGAGACATTACCAAAGAGCTGGTGAGACTGTCTTCAACACAATCTGCAAACCAAGACCTGACTTTAGGAGGCTCCATGTGTTTTACTGCTAATGTATGAAATTTTATTCCTAGGAGGTTTGTAATCTTTACTTTAATCTTCCTATCTGTTTCTACCAGTGTTAATGCCACTTCCAGTCACCAAAAAACAATGTCCATCTGTAGGACCCTTGGACTGGCTATCATGCAATGGAAACCGGTGTCAGAAAAAAAAAATCTGGTAATCTGATAATCTGATAATTCTATACTCTGTCTGTGGTTTAGTTGTTGCCTAAAAATATAAACCTATCCACTGCTTACATTTTGAAACAGACTCTGCAGCACGTTTAACATAAGGTGTGGATACTGTTCAAATGTAGGAGCCTTTAATTACTTATCACATCCTTTTAAACCAACTCACTCACTTACTCTCCATTTTTGTTTTTGGCACCGGTTCATAATTTCACCCGAACATGTTATTGATTCGTAATTGGTCTGAAAAATGTGGAACAGGCTATAAAGCAGTATGTTGTACTCCAGAAAAATGTCTAAGACTGGACAAAAAACAAGAGCAGCAACAAACCCATTAATGGCACTACAAGCCAAATCATTCAGTTCTGTAATTACAACTGAGCCACAACTGGCCTGCTGAGGCCTAACAAGGCAGGGGAAACTGAGAGATGAGAAGAGGAGAAGTTGAGGTAAAAGGGGGGGGTGTAGATTTCATGAGTGAGAGGCTTCCACAGTGCCCTGGGGGGATTATGGTTATATCTGTTTTCAGCAGAAAGAACACATGTGAGATGGGAGAGATGGAGGGAGAGATGTTGTCTGCCTCATGCTGTCATCTCAGTAATGAAGTAACTCATTACGTTCTATTCTAGTCATCTTCGATGCCCACACACATAGACACAGACAAACTACTCTCTCATCCTATTGTTACTCTCTTTCCTTTGAAACCATAAACTCAACAGAAGGAAAGAGGGGGGTGAGAACAAATAATAGAGGAGAGTGAGAGGAGGAGCAAACCAAAGAGACAGTGAGTGAAGCAGCGACAGAAGGAGAGCTGGGTTGAGTTCAGGGTGCTGAATATTAATCAGTCTTTATTGTTTGTAACCCATGGCAAAGATTATCACTTGACTCCTCTCTGTTGCTTGCTGCTCCGTGTGTGTGTGTGTATACACATGCAGATAACTTTCAAAGTTTGTGTGTGCAACAGTGAGTTTGACTGTTGGGCCTTCAGAGATTCTAATTTGTCTCTGTATGTCTCTGTGTACAAGTTCAGTGTCACGTGAACTGGTTAAAGGTTTGCATGTACCACTAAAAGCTCTTCTGCTGAATTTTGATCCTGTTTTTTTCTTGTTTTTTTTGGTCACAGTGTGGATGCAAACAAGAGTTTTTCAACAAAAAAAAAAGCCATTTATAAGTGTCAAGGTGGCAAAGAAAATTGAATTGGAAGTGATTCCAAGAGATTCCAGTTTATGTTTCAATGAATATTAGGGTGGCAATCACAAAAATGAGAAATTGCGCTATTAACAAGCCAACCACAGTGAATAGAAAGTCACCGTCACTATTGCACATGACGTTTTCTCACCTCACCTTTTGTTTCGATGGGAGCAGTGGAGATTGTAATGTTACATGAAGCCTTTGGGATGATGTGACGTCATGGCAAACCACCCCTGTAGCCACAACCCTGTCCCAGAGGGTTTGGGTTGATAGAGAACTCACCTACCTAGAGGAGCACCTGACAGATTCTAACGCAGACCAACTTGGCTGGTTGTGCAACAACCATGGCAGATCTCCTCTACTCTCCAAAGTCACCAGAAAGTTCATGCGCTTTTGTGCAACAAGCACACCATCTGAGACTCCGCTCCGCTCAAGGTTAATATGTTGCTTTTCCTCGTACCAAACAAGATCATAACAAACCAAGTCCAAATCTTAGAGATGTTATGCTTTAGGATACAGCATGTTTATCATATTCAGTTCTTTGTAATTCATTAGTATTAATGAGGCGGCTGTGGCTCAGAGGGTAGAGCAGTCGTCCAGTGATTGGAAGGTTCCTGGTTGAATCCCAGACCATGCAGTTAACATGTCGAAGTGTCCTTGAGCAAGACACTGAACACTGAACCCCAAATTGCTGTGCCATCAGTGTCTGAGTGTGTGAATGGCTAACGCTCCTGATGAGCACGTGGCACCCTGCCAGGTAGTCACTGCCACCAGTGTATGAATGGATGAAAGCAAAACCTGCAGTATAAAAGCGCACTTAAAGATTTAACCTCAGTAATCTTGTTTATTTATTTTTTCCTTTATTTTCATAATTACATTTGGTACATATAAGCTCATTCCTTATTTTCTTAGTGGAAAAAAAGCGTGGGTCTTTTGCATTAAAGTAAAGGATAAACGTTTTTAATACTATCATCTGTCTTTTTTAAAAGATGTGTACATGAGTATAAATCAGAAGTAACACTTTTTAAACATCCTGACTGTAGGATACTCTTTACAAAAAAAAATGCCAAAATAAAATGGGTGGAGTGCAATAATATTGCATATCATGCTATTAAGCCACACTTAATCATAGCAAGGGAAATTCCGTCACCACGACAGCCCTAATGAACATACTCTTTTTATACTTTAAAGAGTGCCTCCACTGAAAATCAAATTTTTGACCTCATAACATGTCCATTTACTATTTTTTCTATACTATACATATACACTACTACAGTCATTGCAGATTATTTTTTTCTTATTTCTGTATTCCAACAATAACAGTTTCCATTAAAATTGATTCTGACAGCCTAGGTCTTCTTAGTATAAAACGTAAGGAAGTAATCCCGACAAGAGTGGGCTTTGCATTGCAGAAACAAAGCTTAACATTCTGCATCAACTGTATGTGGCCTTGTACAAGTAACCCTTCCTGTTCTTCCTGGGAATCTTTGTATAATTAAAACACATAAGAGAATAACTCCAATGTCAGAACTTGCCACTATGCAGCGTAGAGTTGACTAATTTAAAAGCTGATGTCACGACCAAGGAAAGAGACGATGGACCCACAAAGCAGATCGACACAAGGGATTCAAAACTTGAGGTCTTTAATGCAAAACGGGTTCGGTACACAAAGAGTCAGGCAGAATAAAGGGCAAAGGTACAAAATCGCTTAGCTTAAGGCAGAGATCCAAAAAACAGGGACAGTAAAAACACGAGGAGATCACAGAATAACTGCCAGAAACGCTTACCAATAGAAGTAACAATACGATCTGACAAACAAGGAAGGGAGAGCACACTTTAAATACAAGAGGGAGGAGGGAACAATGAGACATAATCAGGAAATCAAATAATGTACCTAAATGAGACATAGTCAAAAAGATGGCATTATAATGTTGCTTCACAATGAGCAAGTTAAATAGTGTCATTCATAACATAAACTGCAGAAGCTACTGTATACCAGTCCAGGTCATAAGCACAGCTACTGTGGCTGTAGAGCAATGTCAAACAAACCTCACTGTCAGAGTGCTGAATGGGAGTTGTTTATAAATCTAAATGAAATGAAATCACAGTCCCTGACAGTTAGCCCGAGGCCGCTTGACTCATCTCAGTTAGTGATCTTTGACTCTTCAAACTTTGTGCAAACGCTCAGCAACCATGGGTTCCTCTAAGCAGCTGTGTAAAAATAAAAGCTGTTTATGCCCACCTTGCACAAGAAGGCTACAAGAAAACAGCAAAACATTTTCAGCCTGCAGTTTCCACAGCAAAAATAACTAAGTAAGATTTAGCAAAGTCAGGAGTGGTGGTGCACCATACAACTGTGCAGCGATACATTCACAAAACAGACCTTCATAGAAGAGTCTATAGGAGAAAACCTTACTGGCATCCTCATCGTAAAATCCAACATCAAAAGTATTCAATGGAACATCTACAGAAGCCTTACGTGTTTCGGAAACAAGCGCCACGGGCTGATGAAATTAAAAAAAAGAAGAGTTTGGCCACAATCAGCAAAGGTTTGTTCAGAGAAAAGGGGAGCAGCATTTCATGAAAACAACACTTTACCAAATGTTAAACATGGGGTGGATCTATTATGCTTTTTGGTTGTGTATCAGCCAGTGGTGCAGGAAACACTGCACGGGTAGAAGAATGGATTGCACTAAATACCAGAACTGAAGAAGCCTTTCGGATGAGAGGCGAAACGTTCTTCAAACAAGATAAGAAGTCCAGTTGCTTCCTACTAAACACTCCAAGATTAAGATGACCTGGATGACTGAGAACCTTCACAGACTAAATACCAACACAAGCAAACATCACACCATCTGTAAGCAAGTTCAAGCTTGGAAAAAGATGGATTCCATAACAGGATAATGATCTGAAACATACTTCAAAATCTACCATGGACGACCTTGAGAGACACAAGCTGAAGGTTTCGGAATGGCCCTCACAATCTCCACATTTAAACATTATTGAAAATCTGTGGGTAGTTCTTAAAAGAGCTGCACATGCAAGACAACCCAAGAATATTAGAGAACTAGAGGTGGTCTCTGTGTTTCAGCTGAAGGCAACTGGATTTCTTGTTCAAACTTGAAGATGTTTCGCCCCTTATCCAAGACGCTTCTTCGCTCAAATCACATGAGCCAAGGTGTGAACAGTGGCTAAGTGTCCTGGGGAGGGATTTCAAAACTGCATTGTATGTGGCAGACATTTGATGTCCGAGGCCTCCTCCTCTGTTAAGTGATGGCTGTTCCAGCTTGACATAGATGGCCTCCTTTACTCCTCTCTCAAACCATCTATCCTCCCTGTCCAACACATGCACAACCTCCTGTTGGACAGGGAGGATAGATGGTTTGAGAGAGACTCAGAGACCAAGACTACCATGACCTGGATGACTGAGAATCTCCACAGACATATTGCCTTGCACTTTAGTAAAGACACCCTACAACTGTTGGGGGAGCATGAGAGGATTTCAAGAAAGTTTTGAAATCCCTCCCCAGGAAACTTAGCCACCGTTCACACCTTGGCTCATGTGATACCAGCGATTTACATGATGACCGGGGGAGTGACAACCCAAGTGATGGGTGGGTGGATCTGGGTCACACAGATTGGGGGCGGGACATTGTACCCTTTGCCCACTACCCGAAGTGAGAAGGATCCTCCACAAGAGGGACTCCCTACCACTTTCAATCTCTACCTTTGCTTTATCTCTTTATTGTCTCTCATCTGTTTTTCCAATCAGTCTTTTTCAAACTGAATGCAAATATGCAATTTTAGGAAGTTCACATTATTGCAGATGAAATAGTGAAACTTCCTCTCAATTATTTTTTATGTTACGTTCAGTTACCATGGACCAATAGTAGCGGAGCCAGACACAGGCGAACAGTTTAAAAGGTTTAATGAACCCTGGAAGTTCAACAGGATAAGGTGTGTACAAAAAGAAGTGGAGATGGGAGTCGGCTGACCACAGGCACGCTGGTGAAGAGCGAAGGGGTGGCAGCTTACACAATGGCAACAGAAACAAAGAAACACAGCGAGGCACATACGAGCAGACCGGAATTATCTGGTGAAGTGGTGGAGTGATGACCACGGTTTTATGGAGTGGTTGATTACAGACAATGAGAGCCAGGTGTGCCTCCACTGTAGACCAGGGAAGGTGGAAAGTTGGCCAGCCACGCCTCCTGCCACACACGCTGAAAAACACCACAAGAGGGAGGGGGGAGTGGAAGGAGGACACAACAAGAAAACCCAAAACAAAAACTGCAACAAACCCCAGACACTGACATTTTATCCCCAGTCTTCCTCCGCCCAACCTATTCTATTCATCATTTTTCTTCCCTCACCAGCACTGTGCTGAAACAGCGATGACTCATCAAACAGCAACCTGCTTTGTAAACCTTTGTGCATGACCCTGTGTGTTTTCCTGGGCAACAGCATTCAAAACAGTGAGACTTAAAACAAGGCATGAGAAAATGTGCTATCTATGCATGTGTAGAATGTGCAGTTGTCTTGTATAGTAGCAAGCTCGGTGAGTATTTTTTTTTAATGAAAATGTTAATGGTTATATGACCACCTACTGTATGTACTGCAGATGAATGGATGAAATGGACTGTTTCAATGGGTTGGACTAAGAACATATAGGTAGATATATAGTTTTGTTTTGTTTTGTTTCATTTTCTGCTGCTTTTCCGGACCCGGGTCGCGGGGTCAACAGTTTGAGCAGAGAGATCCAGACGTTCCTCTCCCCGGCCACTTCCACGAACTCCTCCCGGGGGACAGCAAGATCTTCCCAAGCCAGCCAAGAGATATAATCTCTCCAGCGTGTCCTTGGTCTGCCCCAAGGTCTCCTCCCGGATGGGCATGCCCAAAACACCTCCCCAGGGAGATGTCCAGGAGACATCCTGACCAGATGCCCGAACCACCTCAACTGGCTCCTCTCAACTTGGCGGAGCAGCGGTTCTACTCTGAGCTCCTCCCGGATGTCTGAGCTCCTCACCCTATCTCTAAGGCTGAGCCCAGCCACCCTGCGAAGGAAACTAATTTCGGCTGCTTGTATTCGCAATCTCATTCTTTTGGTCACTACCCAGAGCTCATGACCACAGGTGAGAGTTGGGACGTAGACTGACTGGTAAATTGAAAGCTTTGCCTTCTGGCTCAGCTCTCTCTTCACCACAACAGAACGTTTTAGCGCACTCATCACTCCCGACGCCGCCCCAATCCGTCTGCCAATCTCCCGCTCCATTTTCCCCTCACTCGTGAACAAGACCCCGAGATACTTGAACTCCTCCACTTGGGCAAGCGACTCTCCCCAGCCCCAGAGTGGGCAATCCACCCGTTTTCCAGCTGAGAACCATGGCCTCAGATTTAGAAGTGATGATCCTCATCCCCGCCGCGTCACACTCGGCTGCAAACCGTCCCAGTGCGAGCTGGAGGTCACTGTTAGATGAGGGCAACAGGACCACATTATCTGCAAATAGCAGAGATGGTATCCGGAGGCCACCAAAGTTGACTCCCGCCGCCGCTTGGCTGCGCCTAGAAATTCTTTCCATAAATGAACAGAACTGGTGACATAGGGCAGCCTTGGCGGAGACCAAACCTGACTGGGAAAGGGTATGACTTACTGCCCACAATGTGAACCAAGCTCTGGCTCTGACAATACAGACATCAAATTGTCCGTAACAAAAGGCCATCTACCCCATACTCTTGGAGCACCCCCCACAAGACACCTTGAGGGACATGGTCATAAGCCTTCTCCAGAGCCACAAAACACATGTGGACTGGTTGGGCAAACTCCCACACCCCCTCAATTACTCTTGCGAGGGTATAAAGTTGATCCAGTGTTCCACGGCCAGGACGGAAACCACATTGCTCCTCTTGAATATGAGGTTCGACTAACTGCCAGACTCTCCTCTCCAGCACACTTGAGTAGACTTTCCCAGGGAGGCTGAGGAGTTTGATCTCCCAGTAGTTTGAACACACCCTCTTCTTGAAAAGGGGAACCACCACACCTGTCTGCCACTCCAAAGGCACAGTCCCCGATGTCCACGCAATGTTGCAGAGGCGTGTCAACCAGGACAGCCCTACAACATCCAGAGCCTTGGGGAGCTCGGGACGAATCACATCCACTGCTGCTGCGGATCTGTTTGACAGCCCCAGCGACCTCGACCCCAGTGATGAGAGAACCCACCTCAAAGTCCTCCGGCTCTACTTTCTCTTCAGAATGCGTGTTGGGGAGATTGAGGAGATAATCGAAGTATTCCTTCCACCGTCGAACTATAGACTCACTTGAGGTCAGCCACTCTCCTCCCACACTGAAGACCGTGAGGATGGGGTTCTGCTTTCCCCTCCTGAGCCACCAAACAGTTTGCCAGAATTTCTTTGGCACCAACTGGAAGTCCTGTTCCATGGCCTCACCAAACTCCTCCCACGCCTAGGTTTTTGCCTCAGTGAGCACACGAGTCACAGATCGCTTAGCTTGCCAGTAGCTGTCTGCTGCCTCGGGAGTGCCACAAGCCAGCCATGCCTTGTAAGTTTCCTTCTTCAGCTTGACGGCCCCTTTTACCTCTGGTGTCCACCAGCGGGTTCTGGGGTTACCGCCACGACTAGCAACAGCGACAATGCTACCACAACTTCGAGCAGCCGCCTTGACAATGGCAGGGCAGAACATGGCCCACTCAGATTCCATGCTCCCCACTACCTTGGGGATGTGGTTAAAGCTCTGCCTGAGGTGGGAGTTGAAAACCATTTTCACAGGGTCCTCAGCCAGCTCTGCTCCTCTCTTTACCCGAGTGTCCAGAACATACGATTGCAGATCAGATGATACGACTACAAATTCATTCATTGACTGTCGACCTAAGGGTGTCCTGCTGCCAAATGCACTTATGAACACTCTTATGGCTGAACATATATAGTAGATATATTTTTCAAATAGTATAGTGGTATGCTGTAATCTGCTGTAATCACATGTTTTTGTGAAAAGTTACTATCTAGGTTCAATTGACATAGGCTATATTTAAAGCTGCAGTATCTTTTGTAGAAAAAAAGCTGGAAAATGTTGTTGACAGGTTGTTTCATCAAGTCTGCATATCATCCTGGGTTGACCCATAGTTGTAGATCCAATATTGCAGCTGTGAGATATGTCCTTTTCCAAGAGTTTTCAAATCTAAATTTGAAATTAAAACTTTGGAACAATGAGTAAACAATGGGGACCAAAGCAAATCAATCAATTAATCAAGTTTAATTTGTATAGCCCAAAATTACATGTAACAATTTGCCTCTGAGGGCTTTACAATCTGTACATAAACACACCCTCTACCCTTAGACCCTCGAACCGAGTGAGGAAAAAGTCCAAAAATCCTAGACAAGGAAATGAAGAAAACCTCAGGAAGAACCACAGAGGAGGGATCCCTCTCCTTGGGATGGGTAGATGTGCAATAGATGTCACAAGTACAGAGCACAACAATATGACACGCATTATAGTCTATGGATATGAAAACATGAGAACTGAGTCCAGAAGCATGTTATTAAAGAGCAGAGTCCAGGAACCAGACAGTGATCAGGTCAGGATTCCAGGCCACTCTGTCTTTTGCTGGGTAGGATAGTTGAAGTTGATCATGATCCCAGACACAAGCTCACATCTCCACCAGATAGCAGGTTGCTAGCAGAACCGTCAGGCCCATGTCACCAGGTGGCTGAGAGACGATAAGGCAGGGGGACTCTGGGGAGTTTCATGACAGAGTATAGAGTAGAAGATGTAGAGAGAACGAGGTAGAGAAATAGAGTGGCTCAGTGTATCATGGGAAGCCCACCAGCAGTCTAGCCCTATAGCAGCATAACTATGGGCCAGCTTGCATCACCCTAACTATAAGCTCTATCAAAAAGGAAGATTTTAAGCCTACTCTTAAACACAGAGAGGGTGTCTGCCGCACGAACTTGAACTGGGACCTGTTTCCAGAGAATAGAGGCCTGATAGATGACGGCTCTGACCCCCAGATTTATTATAGAGCTCCTAGGAACTACCAGTACACCTGCATTTGGGAGAGCGGTCTGAAGAAATTGAAAGGTTGTTTTTTAACTTTGATTAGCAGACTGTGCTATGATGCTTTCTAAAACCTGACTGGAAAACTTCAAGTAAGTTATTAGTCTGTAGAAATTCACATAAATGATTTGTGATCACTTTCTCTAGGATTTTAGACATAAGGGGAAGGTTAGATATTGTTCTGTAGTTTTCCAGAAACTCAGGAACAAGTGTTGTTTTTTTAAGAAGTGGCTTGATTACAGCTACTTTGAAGGACTGTAATCTGTAGCCTGTTATCAGGGATGAATTAATCATATCTAAGATAAAAGTGCTAATTAGGGGTAGTTTGTAATTTTGTAGGAATCGGGTCTAGAATACATGTAGCCGGTCTAGAGGAATTAATTGTTGAGTTTAGTTGCTAAACACCCTGACAAACACCCTGGGATTTGTTGGCTTTAAAATGGACAATTGTTTGCATCCTGTGACGGGATTTGCTTGTTATTAATGACATTAAATTTGCATCAGTTTGTAAAAAATGTGTAATCTGGATTGTAATTTTTTTTGAAATGTCAATTAGTGTAAAACTGTTTAGGTAACTATCTAAGTTATCATTGTGGGTAACTCAAAGATTTCTGTGTTCAGAGAAAGATCCAAGCCAGTTGATGATAGTTGTTTCTGAATGTTCTCTCTAATAAGTAAAATTTTAGTATTAAAAAAAAGTTCATAAACTCTCATAAGCTCAACAGAGCTCTGCGTCAATGTGGCTACAGTGCTGAACGGAAACCTGGGATTGTTCTTATTATTCTCTATTAATGCCAAGAGAAGAGGTGAAGAAATCTGAAGGAAAGATTTATATAAAAATGCTTAAGTAGACTGATACTTTTGCAGTTCCTGATGTTTTTACAGTGTAGATTACTTTTGATTGGCTTTTGATAAATAAGAGCTGTCACTGCCAGTAAGTTAGTGTTGGGACTTGGCATTTAAACCATCTCTTTAAATCAACCTGTGCTACCACATACACTGACTTACAGCACTACAGGTGACATACTGCCAGCACATACTGTATACCTATCATAGTCCCACTATAATATGGTACCATTATGATAGGCATGTATATGTCACTCAGTGTGCATTTGTAGTTTAAAATGTCTAACCTGCTGAGTGTATGGTGGTTTATGTTGTAAATAGGGTTGCCTTGTTCATAAACACAGATGACACATGGTCAACATTATAGTTGAACGTAAAGGTGGATCCATATGCATATAGTAGTGCAGCCATATTGTCTATACAGTCCTGGCAGATAAGGATATAAATTAAGAAAGGAAGGTGGGAAGGTAAAAAGGTATTGCATCAGAATACAAAGGGTGGGGATAAACTAGGATTAAATCAATGAAGAAAGTCACATAGAAAGAGGAGAGATGATGAAAAGAAGGAGGAAGAATGACAAAAAAAAAGGCACAAATGATGAAATTGTGAAAGGAAAATTGATAAAGATAAAAAGCATAGATATTACATGAAAACCAGATATTACAGTTAAGAGAGAGATATGTAAGTAAAGAAAGGATAAAAAAAAAAAGGTGAGAAGGTAGAGAGAAACAAAAGAGGAAAACAAGTAATGAGAGAAAAGGAAAAAGGAAGAAAGGATGACAAAAGTAAACAGAAAAGAAGATTGAAAAGATTACCACATGAACAAGAATCATGGACAAAAAAGATGGAATGGATGGTTTAAGAAAAATACGTGAAAACAGCAAAAAAAAAAGAAAAGGTTAATACGCCTGTGATGCGCATCAGTGATATTTGATAATTAGATGGCATCACCAAGGCAAGAAGACTAATTGTTCTCATCAGATTAAGGGAATAATAGTGTATGGATACATAATCAAAACACAGCTCAGGCAAATTTGATAAGAGCAGATGTTGAATTAACTGGTTTTGAGGCTGACTGCATTAATGTTTTGAGTCTATTAGTAGGACGGCCTAGTAATCAACACTCTGCCTCTAACTCTAACATTGTGGCGGACACTAGGGGCTATGTCTCTCACCCAGCGGGTAGTGAGCTGGTGGAATCTCCGCAGACGACTCCAGATACTTTTTGGTCATCGCTGCGCTGGACCAGAAGCCAGCAGTCCACACGGCGTGCCATGCAGCTGTTGCGCGCCCCCCCGCAACACGGTACATATGTCACCCTCAAATATTTTCTGCTCCGGAGATACAGCCTATCTGCCACAGGGCAGATAGAATCCTTTCCCTATCCCGTTTGGGCAACAGGACGGCCGTGGATCTCATGGACAATATGCTGTTGCTGCTAGGCTCGGACAAAGGTGGTTACCTTTTCCCGCACGTTTTCCTGCGCCAGCTCCCGTCTCCAGTGCGCGCAGCTTTGGCTAACTCCCCGTGTCTGGCCACCGGTGACTGCCGAGGTTTTGCTGAGGAGGCAGATCGGGTCCTGCTGGCTACCAGACAGTTCACTGTCCAGAGTGTGGCATCGGAGCCTCTGCAAACGGTTTCAAGAGACGCGGATCGAGCTGTGGTGACTAGAGTGACTGCCCGGAGACGATGTGGGAAAGGCCTCTGTTTTTTCCACACACAATGTTTCTAAACACAATGTACACACATTTCATTCCCACTGTGGGACCACCATTTTTCACGCGTGCGCAGCACCTCGACGCGTTAAAATGGGCTACGGCTAAGGAGGAGGTTCGCCACCATGGAGCGTCTGGGTATAGTAAGGGGTTCCAACAGCCCGTGGGCCTGGCCGCTTCACATGGTGCCCAAGCTGGATGGGTCGTGGAGGCCTTGCGGCGACTTTCGCCGTTTGAACAACGTCACCGCGAATGACCGCTATCCCATCTCCCACATACAGGACTTGTCCATACGCCTGGCGGGTACCACCATTTTCTCTAAGGTGGACCTGGTGCGCGGCTATCATCAGGTTCCTGTGCGTGCAGAGGACGTGCCCAAGACGGCAGTGATTACCCCATTTGGGCTTTTTGAGTTCATGCACACGCATTTTGGCTTGAAGGGGGCAGCGCCAACTTTTCAGAGGCTGATGGACTCGGTGTTGCATGACCTTGCTTTCGTGTTCTTTTATCTCGACAACATATTAGTGGCCAGTCCGTCAGCTGAAGAGCACCTGGCGCACCTGTTTTCCATCGTCTGGACGAACCCGGCCAAGTGTCAGTTTGGACTGCCGGTGATTGACTTCTTGGGTCACTGCATTTCGCCACAAGGTGCGGTCCTATTGCCTTCTAAGGTGCAAGCGGAATTTCCCCACAGAATTTCCCCGCCCAGTCTCTGTCAAGGCATTGCAGGAGTTCTTGGGCATGGTGAATTTTTATAACCGCTTCCTCCCTCTTTCTGCCCACCTCCTTCAGTCACTTTACAACCCTGCGGCTTAAGAAGGCAAATGACCCTGTCAACTGGACTCCCGAAAGTTTCCAGGACTTTGATGGTGCTAAGTGCGCCCTGGCTAACGCTGCCCTCCTCGCCCATCCCACACCCACGGCATCCGTAGCTTTAACAACCGACGCGTCTGACATAGCTGTGGGGGTAGTGGTTGAACAGTGTGTGGCGAATGCGTGGCAGCCACTCGCATTTTTTAGCCGCAAACTGTGAGATAGCGAGTGCAAGTACAACGTTTTTGACCGGGAGTTGCTGGCCCTGCACCTGGCAACCCGTCATTTCCATTTCCTGCTGGAAGGTCGCTCCTTCACGGCTTATGTGGATCATAAACAGCTGACCTTCGCCATGTCCAAGGTGACTGAGCCGTGGTCTGCTTGTCTGCGTGGTGGCCATCTCTGAGTTCACAACGGACATTCAGCATGTGGCCGGGAAGTCCAACGCCGTTGCTGATTGTCTGTCGCGTGTGCTTGTGTGTCCTGTGCACCTCAGGGTGGATTTTTCCGCTATGGCTGCCGACCAGCCCAGCGACCCCGGATGTCCTCGCCCTTAGATCAACGCATACCGGCCTCAAGCTAGAGGATGCTGTGATGCAGGAAGGCAGCCCTGCCCTCCTCTGCAATGTCTATACTGGCCATCCCCGCCCCGTCCAGTGGCCTGGCGCCGTCGAGTTTTTGAATGGATTCTCCCCCTCTCGCACCCTGTAGTTCGGGCGTCGGTGAAGTTGGTCAGTTCCAAGTTCGTCTGGCCTGGCCTCCGCAAGGACGTCAAGGAGTGGGTGGCTGCATGTGTGGCGTGCCTGCGTGCTAAGGTCCACCAGCATACTAAGTCGCCCCCTCGAACCGTTTCTGATCCTGGCCAGACGTTTCGACCATGTGCATGTGGACCTAGTGGGCCCTCTACCTTCCTCACAGGTTTTAACGCACCTGTTCACGAGCTCACAGCTCAGGCTAACGGCTTGTGTGAACGACTTCACCGGTCGCTCAAGGCAGCGCTGCGCCCTGCGCTCTCAGGTGGTAACTAGGTGGACCGTTTACCTTGTGTTATGCTCGGGTTGCGTTCGGCTACTAAAGAGGACCTAGACGCTTCGCCCGTTGAGCTGGTTCTTGGTCAGCTGCTCTGCGTCCCTGGGGAATTTTTGCCTGGGAGCTCTGCTCCTCCTACCCCGTCTGGCCGTTTTTCCTTTTTTCTCTGACAGCACTCGGGTTCCAGGTCACGTTCACCACTGTTTTCCGCGGTCGTTCATGCCTGCGGAGCTCATGTCGGTTCGTTTTGTTTTTGTACGACATGATGCTCACCGCTCGCCCCTTTGACCCCCATATGATGGTCCATTTCGGGTTCTTGAGACGGGCCCTGAGGGTTTTGTGCTGGATATGGGTGGGCGTAGGGAGCATGTCACGCTTGATAGGCTTAAACCAGCGCACAGGGTGGCGGACGAAGTGGTGTTTCCTGCCCAGGTTCCCCGTTGGGGTCGCCCTCCTTCCAGGACCCCGGCAGTGTCTTCACAGGTTCAGTGGTCTGCTTCTCAGCTGGCATTGGACTGTGTTTCTCCTGCTGTTTCGGCTGAGGCACAGTGCAGCCGTTATGGCAGGCTGCTTAAGCCTCCAGTGAGAGACTGATTTTCTTTCCTGGAGTCCCTTCTGTGTTTTCATGGGGGGGCAGCTGTGTGGTGGACACTAAGGGCTATGTCTCTCACCCAGCGGGTTGTGAGCTGTGGGCGTGGTTTACATTCCCGGGTTTTCTGGGGCAAGGTTGTTCCTGTTTCAGTTTTGGTTTTGGAGCTGAGGAATAAAGTTTGAACTCGCCTTCGTCTCCCGTGCTTTTCCTCATCCACATCAGTGATGATGTCTGACGTACACACAAAAGAAGTTTCGATGTACAACACAAACCCATAAACCCAAAGTTAAAATAAGTTATTTCTTTTGTTAATGGTTGTGTTCTTGAAGGTCATGCTTTTGGTTTGGTTTGCTGATCTGTTTGTTTGAAAAGTGTGCAACACAATCAAGCTCACAATACATTTTACCACCATTGTGATGTATATATAAAAGCAATAAATAAG
>KV751325.1:2216897-2237023 GCA_001698575.1 Mola mola
TATTTGTTGTGACAAAAAAATCAAGAATTTAAAATGACAAAAACTTGCTTTAAAAAGTGACTTTCGTTTCCTCTTCATCTCTCTTTTTATAATCCGATTTGCAGTTTCATAATTCCTGGCTGACCCCATAAAGTTACTGGGACGTCTCAATATCCTGTTAAAATTGAACTCAAATGCACAGAGGCCTTCTGGGAAATAATAGAGCCTCACTAATCATGACAATGCAAGCAAAAATGACCTCTTTCACTTCTCTCCTCACTTTTCTTTACTGGCTGCATCATGGAATTTATTTGGAGAGTCAAGGAAACGTCAGACTGTCAGAAAGAGAAGAAAAAATCTTCTTTGCCACTACCAGCACTCCGAATATGCAGGTACATTATCATCTGAGTTTAATAATAAGTTATTGTTTGACTTTCAATACAACCAGTACACTTTGTCTTTACATTTGTTTGAATGAGGTTCTCAAAAGATCTCTGGTTTGACTGAACCATCTTTTATAAAAAGAAGAGGTTGACAAATCTTTCTTTGTGGGTAATGCTCTCCAAAATAAACATATGTAACAAATGTATCAGCCTTTTTAAATGCACTTTATGTAAATGATTACCTCTTCGTATAAAGCCAAGATTCTGTAATGATCTTAGTAATGGAAAGCCAGTAGGGAGCAGGGTACAGTGGTTGCAATTTTAAAAAAAAGAGGAAATATTACTGTTGAGTAGATTTGGTTTATCAAATATGTCAGCAACGCAAGATGATAGATAAAATAAGTATACCAAAAAATTCAAAAAGCCCACCATGAATAATTCTAAAAGTTGTTGTGAATATAACAAAACTAAACAAATTTGTCGGTGCCGTTTATTTCAACTATGAAGGTTTCTTCTTGGAATTCACAGTTGTTTTAAGTGTGACATAAAACTGAGGAGCACAAAGAGATCTGGTGCAATGTACATTGGGTGTCAGTTATAGGTGGGGGCCTTCTTCTGATCCCTTGGTGCTAAAGCTTGCTGCTTGGACCTGGGATGTAACCACTCTAGTGTGGAAGGAACCTGAGCTTGTGTGGGAGGTTTAGCTAGATTCGGGCTCACTTAGAAGCACAGCTTGGGTTCTGGAACCAATCTCCATGAGAGGGGTTGGAGTCTTTTCTTTGCTGGAATTGTTCCAGGTGAGAGGCAGAGGGCAGGTTTGGGCTTACTAATAGCTCCCCGGCTCTCTGCCTACGTGATGTATTTTTTTATCCCAGTGGACGAGAGGGTTGCTTCCCTGCGCCTCCAGGTCGGGGAATGGGCCCTGACTGTTTGCAGTTATGTGCCAAACAGCTATTCAGGATACCCACCTTTTTTAGAGTCCTTAGGATGGGTGCTGAAAGGCACCCCTACTAGGGACTCCATTGTTCTATTGAGGGAATTCAGCGCTCCTTGGGCAATACTGCATGGACTTCAGGGACATTGCCTGTGGAGCAGGAGAATGGGGTGGTGGTTCCCTTTTTTAAAGAAGGGGGACCAGACAGTGTGTCCAAACTACAGGGGGATCACACTCCTTAGCCTTACTTGGGAAGGTTCACTCCAAGGTGCTGGATAGTAGAGAGTTCGGGTGTTAGTCAAACCTCAGATACAAGAGGTTTTCATTCCGGCTGTGGAACGCTGGAGCAGCTCTATACCCTCACAAGGGTACTGGAAGGGGCATGGATTATCTGGATCTAGAGAAGGCTTCTGACAGTGTCCCTCAAAGTGGAGGGTGCTCCGGGAGTAGGGGGTAGATGGCCCATTGTTATGGACCGTTTGATCTCTGTATTGTCCGAGCCAGAGCTCTGTTCGCATTGCTGGCAGTAAGTCAGACTTGTTCCCATTTAGGGTTTGGGCTCTGCCAGGACTTCCCTTTCTCACCAGTTCTGTGATAATTATTATGAAGAGAATTTCTAGGCACAGCTAATTTGCAGAGACACTAATGTTCAGTGGCCTCAGTATTCCATTTTCTGCTTTTTTCAGATGACATGTTCCTGCTTATCAAACAGTGACCTGCAATTGGCACTGGGACAGCTTGCATCTGAGTGTGAAGTGACGGGGATGAGGATTAGCACCTCTAAATATGAGACCATTGTTTTCAGCCAGAAAAGGGTTTATTGTCAGGGTAGAGTTGCTGCCCCAAGTGAAGGAGCTCAAGTGTCCTGGAGTCCTGTTCACATGTGAGAGGGAAAATGGTGTGGGAGATTGACAGACAGATTTGGGCAGCACCGGCAGTGATGCAGACGCTAAACTGATCATTTTACAACTGTGTATTTTTAATTTTCAATTTCTTATTTTCAAGCTAAGAGCTAATGTACAGTTGATGTAAATATAAATGATACTGTTATCAAACTCACACATGAAAAGCATGGCTAAATTTCTCTTTTCTTTCTGTACTAACACACCATAGGTAAAGGAAAGGAAAAATATCTCCTCACGTGCCATGAAATTCTCTACTTTTTAACACTCTGCTGTTTTTCACTCTCCACCTCTTGCTGCTAAGTTTGCAAACTGCTGTCCCCACACAAGAGTCTGTGATTCATAGCCTACTCACACACAAACACAGACAGACAGACAGACAAACTGAGTGTAAATTTCACACCAGCTGTGTAAGAACACTCAACAAGCAGCACTGGAACAGAAAGCTGGCAGCAGTGAAGGATCCAGCAGGATGTACAAGCTCATTCTTTAATTTATTTTTTTTTTCCTGTAAATTGTTAAAGGAACACCATGTGAAATTTCATTGAAACTTTATCCCATCCAATCTGCTGTAAAACACATATTCAAATCACACTCATTCCTGTGATTAGTGGCCAAAGTATTCCAAAACTGCTTCAAAAGGTGCTTGGGAGTGTTAACATTTTGAGACAAAGCTGTTTTTATGTCACTGATTATTGGTCTTATTATTATTAAATGTTGCTGTTATTACTGTTAACATATTGGAATTCTGATCATTTGGCAGCTAATGCTTAATTCTACACATATCTTATTTTCACCAGATTAAATTTGTTTTAACATAGTCTTACAACGATTATGAGTGTCTAGCGATAGCAGATATAAGGAGTCTTTGTGTCTTTGTGAAGACACAAAGAAAACAAGCAAATGTGCTGGGAAGGGAAGGGACAACTCTTGCAAGGTGTTGTGCAAAATTATGTTTAAAAATCCCAAAAAACAAATTCTGATTGGTCTGAAGCTACATTTATGTGTGTATGTGTGTGTGTAATACATCAGCATACCAATAATCTCACTCCATTCTTTTGTGTGACCTATTGGCCTACCAACACATTCGATTGCTACATTAATTGGAAACGCAATCAATACAGTTCAATACATCGACTGAAGCTAACTCCATCTGCCAATTATTTTAGGGAAGGCTACAAGCATCACATGATTAAATGCGCTTGTTTGAAACATAAGTTCCAACAGACCAACAGTCAGTTCGTCAAACTTCCATGTCCAGATTTTAGACCGGCTATCTAACTACACTGTCGTACCTAAAGTAGAATGTTTAATAGTGAGCGAGAAAGGAATTTGTATTCATAGATGAAACTACCTAAAAAATATGATAAATTAACTAAACCTTTAACAAGTTAAGTTTGTGTTCCGTGCGAGCATTTTTTTTCTCCCTCAGTTTATAGCATGTGTGTGTTTTCATAGGTGTCTGTCTATCCACAGTTTATCTGTAACAGCATTCAAATTAATGTTACTGTCGGTTCACAGTTCACAACGTTGAAAACGTCACATGCATTTTTGCATGGTTATGGTGTTTCTATCAGCCAGAGCCAGAAACTTAGCTGGTTATCAAAACTCAAAACGGCGCTAAATTCGGGTCAAAGGTTGCAACATTAGCATGCCTGGTCGCTTGTATTAGTAGTGTTTTCATTTCGTTCACAGGAATTACAATGATTGTTCACAAGGTTAGGGCATGTAGCTACTTTTTGTTTCTGACTGTCCACATTAAGCAAAGTTACTATTTCAGCATCACATTACTGATATTTATATATTACTAATGTTTCATCGTAACAGCATTAACTTAGAAAAACTCAGAGGACAGTAATACATTTGAAGTAATTGTTTTCTTATTTTCTGCTTTTACAGGCTTGTGAAGATGCAGTGGAAATGCAAATATTGTGAGTTTATAAGTGAAAGAAGGGGTTACCCTTTACATTACAGGTTAAAACATGGTGGCTACAGTAGAACTGTTCCATTTCCTTGCTTACACCAAGGAAACACCACTGAGTGAAATTGACCAAGTGACCTTTCATTGCCAGTTGTGTGATTTTTCTGCACCCTGCATAAAAGCTGTATTTTGTATCTGCGCAGTTCACATTTAAAAGGTATTTATAGAGTCCAGTGTCTATATAAAAGATGTGACTTTCATAGTAATGTGTATTCCAAATTTAATGCACACAGAAGTAAAAAGCACAGAATGGAGAATTGGAGGATGTTGAGGTCTGAATAGTGGCAGGTGTTGTATTGAATTAGAAGGTGCAGGAAGAACTTGTTCCTCCAGGAATGTAGAGGATAGTGATGATGATTCTTTCATCACTGAAGAGCTTTATGATCTACAGCACAACCTTGCAGCTGTTATTTTATAAATTAAACCACCCTTCATATTCCAGAAATTTCAGTACAGGAGACCATACAACACCTTTTACAGTTACATGAACTATCCCAGCCACTGTTGCATAATACAGTGAAGGACACTCTAAAACTACACAGATGTAAAGGATTCAACCGTGGGAGATAGTCAGGGCTGCGTCAGAAAGTCATAATGAGATTAATGGCAAGAATGGCTCCTTATCCTTAAAAAGAGGAGAGCAGCATATCTGAACAAAAACTTTAAAGTTGTTATGCCAGTGGAGTATACTATTGATAGAGAAACAAAGCATTTGCTTGGCTTTGCGACCAAAGGCACCATAGGTGGCAATGGCCATGAGAATTGGGCTTTAATCAGACTACTTCCTCTTCTCATTTGTCATAAAGTACCCGAAAGAGAAAATGCATGGCACATCCTGATGCTCCTCAAAGACATTGTTGAGCTGGCTGTAGCAACAAGGCACACTGAAGAGTCATTGCATTTTGGTTGCAAAATATCAGAACACAGAGAACTATTAGAAACTACAGTGCCTTGCATAAGTATTCACCCCCCTTGAACTTTTCCAGGCCAGGTGTTGTTCCACTCTCACCCCCTCCAGCTTCCTGCTCAGAAGTACTGGCTATATTGTATTGAAAGCACTGGAGAAGTCAAAAAACATGACCCTCACAGTGCATCCAGTGTGCTCACAACACCACCAGTGTGCTTCTTGGGATGTTCAAAGCTTGGGATATTTTTTTTATAACCTAAACCTGCTTTATACTTCTTGACAACTTTATCCCTGACCTGTCTGGTGAGCTCCCTGGTCTTCATGATGCTGTTGTTTGGTAATGTTCTCTAAAAACCCTCTGAGGCCTTCATAGAACAGGTGCATTTATACTGAGATTAAATTGCACACAGGCAGACTCTATTAACTAATTATGTGAGTTCTGAATGCAATTGAAAAGGGGGGTGAATATATATACATATGCACTCAACACTTTTCAGATTTTTATTTGTAAATAATTTAGAAAACCATGTAATATTTCCCCCCCACTTCAAAATTCTGCACTATTTTGTGTTGGTCTATTGCTTTAAACCCCAATAAAATAAATTTAAATTTATGGTTGTAACATGACAAAAAGTGGAATTGGTGGAGGTGGAGTTCAAGGGGGTTAAATACTTATGTAAGGCACTGTACATTCCCCGATTTCAGACTACGCCCAAAGGATCACTTCATTGAGCATTAACCTGAGCTGATTAAGGTGTTTGGTCCACTGTCAGATGTATGGACAATGTGTTTTGATGGAAAGCAAACATTTTTCAAATTTAGGAGTTATTCATAATGCTCACAACTTCAGAAATGTAGCTCTTACACTAGCTGTAAAATATCAGACAATTACGACTTACTACTTGGACTCAAGTTAATTTTTTAGGCCCTTAGTTGAAATGGACACGGTTACTTCAGTGCCAGTCTCATCTTACTCCGAGGATATCCAACAAATTTTCTGCCAAAGAGTTCCTCAACTGGCATCGGTTCTTGTTGCATCATCAAATCAAATCAAATCAAATATTATTTGTATAGTCCAAAATCACAATTTACACATTATCTCACTGGGCATTGACAAACTGTACAGATGTGACACCCTCTGCCCTTAGACCCTCAAACCTGGTGAGGAAAAACTTAAAAAACCTTAAACTGGGAAAATAAGAAACCTTAGGAAGAACCACAGAGGAGATGGACAGACGTGCAATAGATGTCACTTGTACAGAACACAACAACATGATAATAACAGTTTACTTAGAATGTATAAAAGATCCATGAGTCCCAGAGTTTGTGGAATCTATAAATCCAGATGTATGGGAAGTCTAGTGATCCAGACGCGGGTGTAGTCTATTGTTGAGTCATTATAGTCCATGTATCAAGATCTGAGTGTTGCTGATGTAGTCAGTGAGTCCAAGAGTATGTGGAATCTATGAATCCAAGGATATGTGATATCCAGAAGCAGGTGTAGTCTATTGGTCCAGAAGCCATTGTAATCTGTGCATTCCGATTTGCACTTGGAAATCCAGCCTAGGATCCAAGTCACAGTATCTGCTGTCCTAATTTGAGCAGTAGGCATCAGGCAGGACCACAGCAGCAGCTGCCAAGGTGACCTAGAAAGACCTGCAGGATGATAAAGCACAACGACTCCGGGGAAGAAGTAAAGTTAGTGTAAGGATATGGACATTTAGAGAAGCAGAGACAGAGTTTGAGTCAGAGGGGGCAGAGAAGGGCGCTCGATACATCATGGAATGTTCCCTTAGCAACCTAAGCCTATAGCAGCATAACTAAGGGCTAGATAGGCCAGCCCTAACTATAAACTTGATGAAAAAGGAAGGTTTTAAGCCTACTCTTAAAATCAGAGTATGTGTCTGCCTCCCGTACTAAGACTGGAAGATGGTTCCACAGGAGAGGAGCTTGATAGCTGAAAGCTCTGCCTCCCATTCTACTTTTGGAGATTCTTGGGATCACCAATAACCCTGCATCCTGGGAGTGTAAGGTTCTGGATGGGTGATAGGGTACTATTAGCTCTTTAATATAAGATGGTGCCAGACCATTAATAGCTTTGTACGTGAGGACAAGGATTTTAAATTCTATTCTGAATTTAACGGAGAGCCAGTTCAGAGTAGCCAGTACGGGGGAAATATGGTCTATTAGTTCTAGTCATTACACATGCTGCTGCATTTTGGATTAACTGAAGAGTTTTTAAAATCTTATTAGGGCAACCTGAAAATAAAGAATTACAATAATCCAGCCTGACAGTAACAAATGCGCAAACTAGTTTTTCTGCATCTTGTTGAGACAGGATGTGCCGGATTTTAGCAATGTTACGGAGGTGAAAGAAGGCAACATGTGAGTTAAAAGACAGCTCTTGGTCAGAGATAACACCCAGGTTTCTGACAGTGGTGCTGGAGGCCAAGGAAATGCCATCCAGATGAACTATGTTGTTGGATAATGAGTCTCTAATGTGTTTATGGCCCAGCACAATGACTTCAGTTTTGTCAGTTTAACATTAAAAAGTTATGAGACATCCAGTTTTCAATGTCCTTAAGACATGTCCGTAGATTAGCTAACTGATGAGTTTCATCTGGCTTCATTGATATGTTTGATATGTATAGTTGTATGTCCTCTGCATAGCAATGAAAGTATGGATTGCTTTCTAATAATATTACCTAAAGGAAGCATATATAGAGTGAATAGTATTGGTCCAAGCACAGAACCTTGTGGGACTCCATGACTAACCTTATCATATTTTGATGATTCATCATTAACATGAACAAAGCTATATTCATCAGAAAAGTAGGACTTAAACCATCTTAAATAAGATTCTTTAATGCCAATTTGGTGTTCCATCCTTCTGTAGTAAGATGTGATGATCAATAGTGTCAAAACCCATGCTAAGATCTAATAAGACTAGTACAGAGATAAGTCCCTCATCAGATGCAGTAAAGAGGTCTTTGTAACTTTTACCAGTGCTGTTTCTGTGCTGTGATGTTTTCTAAAACCTGACTGAAAGTTTTCATGTATTTGTTCATGGATTTAGCCACATGCCTACTCATCTTGGCCGCAATGATGCTTGACAGGAGCTTCCATGTTGTGCAGAGGCAGGTTGGAATCGTTCCCTTCTTGTGGTCCTTCATGATCAGGACCGTCCGGTTCAATCACTCTAGGTGGGTCCCATTTTTCAGCAGCTGGTTCATCTGAGCTGCCAGCAATCTTGGAGTGCAGTTAGTGTCTTTAGCCAGTAGCTGTGGAACATGTCAGGGCACGTACTGTCCAGCTCTTCATCCCTGAGACTCTTTCTTGGATGTCTGCCATAGTAATGTTTACTGGGTCTTGCTCTGGGAAATGGCTGTGGTCCTCTCTCAAGTCCACCAACCACTGAGCATTGGTTTTATGTGATGCCTCTTTCTCCCATATGCCCTTCCAGTACAATTCAGTCTCACCCCTGGGAGCGTCTGTCCTCATCTTATTACCCTCCCACTGAGAGTACACTTTGGATGGTTCAGTCGTGAACATCCTATTGATTCTCCGGGCCTCCACGTCTCTAGTGTACCTCTTCAGGCGGGCAGCCAGGGCTGTGAGCCTCTGTTTGGCAGTCTCCAGTGCCCCAGTTATGGACAGCTTGCTGTACTTCTTTAGTACTTTGGTGTTCTTGCCCTTCTCCAGCTTTGACAGTTGGCTAACCTCTCTCCGAGTTGCCTTGATCTTAGCCTCCAACCGTCTTCTCCATGGAGGGTATTGCCCCTTGCTCGCATTCATCTTGTAGCCAAGCACCCCTAGGATTACTGTTGCTGTTGCATATATCAGCTTGTTGGTCTCAGTGATGGTCACGGTAGGGATAGTTTGTAGTGCCGCATTCACATCTTCTAGCATACCTTCTGAGGGTATTCTGCCAGTGACGTTAACAACTGAGCTATATACTCCATATAGTGTGTGTGTGTGTGTGTGTGTTATGTCACCTTTTTCAAAGATTTGCCAAGTTCACATGTGACTTATGAATTATATTGCAACTCAACTACTTACATGAAGCTGAAAAAAAAAAAATTGAGTGGGAAGTGATTGTTAGTGATGAAATGACAACCATGTTCCAGTGGTGTTACTGAGACAGATCAGAGGTCAGTCAGGGAAATTAAACCTCCATCAATTTGTCTGATAGGGGCAATGAATTGACGAAACAGTAAAGGATAGAGCTCTCACATGCTATCCCCTCTCTCTGTGATTTTTACACAAGGACAGAAAGGCCTTTCTGAAGTCCATTCTCTCCCTGTAAGTCTACCTCCAACTGTCCTTTTTCAGTGCTTCTCTCCTTCATGTGATTATCCTTCCATCCATTCTTTGCTCTACATAAGGGAAAGAAAATGTATGACAGGAGTACCTTGTTGGACAGACACAGTCAGATAATAGACTATTCTGTTGCTGAAACAAGGGTCTTGGGTATTGAGCTGATTGCTCACATTTTCCCCAAATACTACAGAACTTTCATTTAGACTTGACAAAAAAAAACCAAAAAAAAAAAACCAACACAATCTTGCTAATAAAAAACTGGAAACTGGAGGAGTGGGCTCACTCCAGATCACCAACAGGCATGTGAAGGCGCTTATAAGTGGGAAACAGCAGAGGTGCACTGCTAAGTAATATGCCTGATGGAACTGCCATGACACATTCTTAATTACATTGAATCCCCCAAAAGCACTGTGATCAATGTTCACACAACCTATTCTCATGTGCAGCTATTCAGATATTGACATTTTGTTATCGTCCATCCAGTCCAAATGCACAACGTTGGTCAGGCAAAGATACACAGGGATTTATTGTACCTTCAATGAAGTTCTCACTGTCCAACCATTTTTATTTATATAAATATTATTTATTTATGTAAATATGATTCATTTTATTTTTCTATTTATACATAACCCAGAAAACATGATTTTGCTTCCCACTTGAAACCAAGCCTTACCAGGCATAGACCTTACCTTACCTCAAGGAAAAAGATTCCAAATTCACCAATTTCCCGATCACTTCTGGGCCCTGCAGGCTGGTTAATATCAGTTTAAAACAGAATATAGAGAATTGTAACATACTGACTATCTCCCAATTTTGTCTGTTTTATTGTTTATTTTTCATATTTGTGTTTATTCTCATGGTAATATCTGGAAATTTCCAGTGTAGCTGTCTCCTGACATATCCTCATATGGCCTCAAGCAGCATGTGAGCTGGTGCTTAAAATGCTGGGTGTATATACGCATGATGGTAGAATTTGAATGAATGCATCTTCAGAACCACTTTGCTTCTCACAATCTCAGGCCTTAATCAGAACTAACATAGAATTCCAATCTTTTCTCTGTTCTTTTTTCTTAATGTGCTGTTTTTAAAATAAATAGACTGTAAAGCTCATAGAATCATGCTCTTTATAAAAATGCCAAAACCAGTTGTATACATGGTAAATATAATTTTACAGTATGTGACACTTTTGTTTTAAGGGATTTGTCTTATAGCTTTACGTTGTGATGTGACATTAAGAGATTCAATTAGCCTGAAGAAAGTTCAGTGAATCGAGGTTTTCATTGTAGCAAGGACGTAAGTAAATATTTAGAGGCTTTAGGAGCCAAGAACAATTTCTCTTGGCTTTTAAATCATAATTAACCAGACAAATGATAATAGGATCAAAGTCATTAGTAATAACATCAAACTTTTCAAGTCATTTGCTGTTTTTTAAAGCTCAATCTAAAAAAAAAATAAAGACTGACAATACAAAAAGACAGCGGTGGAGTATTTGTTAGCAAGGTGGCTTGCACTATTTGAAGTCAGTAAGGTAAGGCCTCTCTCTGTGGTCATCATAGATATCGTGAATCGGCTGTTAAAAAAGGGAAGTACTGGGTACACTGACAAACTGCTGATATGCCTGCTTGTATTTATTTTGTCTGTGCTTCATCTATCTTTTGGACTGCTATTATCTGCTTTTGTGTGATAGTTGCTTTCTCCTTAGTAGTTGAACCTGATTTATTTGCTCTTTATATGTGTTTTGAGATCAACACTCTATTCAACAGAATCACTATCCTACTACAGCCCAAGTTACTGCCTGTTTGACTTCAATCAATTGATCAATCAAGTTTAATTTGTATAGCCCAAAATCACAAATACCAATTAGCCTTCTTTACAAATCTGTATATACTTCTGCCCTTAGACCCTCAAACTGGGTGAGGGAAAATTCCAAAACCCTAGACAGGGTAAAAGAAGAAACATCAGCCCGAACCACACAGGAAGGATCCCTCTCCCTATTTTTAGTTGTAAATCTTTAGTTGTAATCTAAATAGCTATATGGGATTTGCATCACTGTGTCCTCTTTGTATACATTGCTGTTGGTGCAGGGTTTATAGTGTTTAGCTTTTGAGATTTGATGCCTTTGTGTAATCACTTAAGAACAGCTGCACTCAGTCAAATGGAGTCTCCAGTTTGTCAGTTTGTGTGCTGTGACAAGTTGTAAAGACCTTGTTCTGACGAGCCTTAGTAGAAGTACACTAATATAGAGTTTTGACTTTGCCCTTTTTTGTCAATGTAAATCAGTGGCTTTACACATCACACATGTCAGCATTCCTACTGTATAATACATGTGATGATTGTAATTGTGCTGTGCTCTATTGCAAGACAGCTCATGCCATTCTTGGATTTGAAGTGGAGAAATTGCTGACAGAACAGAAGCACTTTAGTTCCGCCAGCAGTTATCTGTCACTCTCAGCAAACAACACTTATGTCTAATTGCCAAGCACTTACCAAACCTCCCACTATAGTCAATGTATACCACTGACAGCTCATGATAAGAGTAAGAAAAACTACCAGTCTTTATGTAAAGAAATGTCAGTTTGCCATTCATACACTCCTGTGCACATAACTGGTAACAAAACAAGTCTTGTTAAATGCTTGCAATAAATATTCAGTAATTTTCAAAAGTCAAGTCAAATTTATGTATGTAGCACCAATTGACAACAAAACGTATCTCGTAATTACAGGTGCAGAATTATTTGTTCATGTAGCAAGCTATTGTGAGTTTTAGTAAAACTGTACTTATTACTACCTCTTTAAATGGCATACATGCATTTAGGAAATGTCCATTTCTATTATGCTACATAAAGTGTTTAACGAGAGTGCAAAGTAAGCTGGAAGGGGAAAAGTGATTGTATGTACTTTATGTATTGAATGTATTATGTATTTGTTTTGGCCATAACATGAACTCAACCAGTCAGAGTGTAATTCTGTTTAGAATCCAGCTGCACCTACAAAGGGCTTTTTAAAAAAATGACACTCATATCCACCTCCTCCTAAGATGTGCAGGGTATGCCCGTGTGTCAGGCAGAGACACAGGGGTGTAATGTACATGTAAATGTAAAAAAATGTAAAGCTGCCAGTGTCAATAACAGCCTATTTGACCACATGTCACAGCACAAAGCATTTTCTAAAGCAAGAAAGTGCACAGATGGGTTTAGGTGGGGTTACATGGAGACACACACACACATTACTTTCAGTTAGGAGACTGGAACTTTCGTGTATCAGTGTGCAATAAGCAGAGTGTTAGAGGGCTGAGAATCTGCCTACGTAGTATGTGCATCTTAATGCAGGTTATAAAGAAAAAATATATATACTGTATATAGTATATATATATATACACACACACACACTATGCTGTATACTTCCCCCTTTTTTGTCAATAGCATGTTTGCCTCAAGATGGCATAATTATAGCAGTATGACAGCTGCGTCTTTCAAAAACTCAGAATGCCACTTGACTGCTCTGTTTGCTGTTTCGTCTCTCCCTTTTTCTCTATCAAACAAAGAATGTCTGTGTTTGAGAGACAAAGATGAGAAATTAGAAGATAAAAGGTGTCATATTGCACACAATGGGCCAGATCAACTAAGATAGGGTTGCTCCCCTTAATAGCCTCATGATTTGCTCAGAATTAGCACAATCTGCCCTGTTTTAGCACATTATCCTTTAAATAATGCTAGTAATTACATTCCGGTACAAATATGCCCACAGTTTGGCTGCTGAACTTAATTTGTGCCTTTGACTACTTTAGTGACGCAAAGCCATTACTTCAGTGGCTTTGCACCACAATGCAACAAGTATCGTATTTCCAACTTCGATTAGCTTAAAAAAAAAAAAAAAAAGGCTAAAATAAATCAGTGTGCCATTACTTTTTAGATGATCCGATGCCTGGCCCATCCAGCATCAACCCACCTTACATCTGGAGGACACTGCCCCATCCCAACATACACAACTTGCCTTGGTGCCCAGTCAAAACTTAGTAGATATTCATCCCCCCTCTGTCACCGTAAACAGGGAGGAGATTGACTGTCTCCTTAATGTTTATGCTAATATATCATTTTACTGAATATTTAAGGCACTTTTATTTAGTGCCAAATGTAATTACAGTTATCACAAGACAATATTCATATAGAGCGGGTTTAGACTATAACTTACAGAAACCCAACATTTCCCTTACAAATAATGCTGTAAAATAGAATACATGGAGCTGGAAATCATTCGGTGCAGATTCCTCTAAAAAAAAATCCTTTCTTGTCCTTTCTGTCTTTCTGGCATCACAGTGCCGTCCACTGGCTAGCGTCACTGCTGACATAATTATTGTGAATGACAGCCTTAATATATGTGCCACCAATACCACTAATTGAGTGTCACTGACCAAGGAGAAAGAGAGAGAGAGAAAGAGAGATGGCCAATTTAAGACACAGGTCTCACTGGCGCTAAATTGAACCACTTTAACTGCCTTTGGGAATTTGCTCCGGCCTTTGTGAATCAGATGCTATTTGCAACGAACCTTATTCACATCGGGAGGGGACAATTTTGCACAGAATTTTTGAATATTCTCTATTTTACATGCATGCAAATGGGACAACTGGACCCTAGGCACTATTTGTATGTTAGTGCATTTTGCGTCCATTTCAGGTGCAATTCACTGTAGCACATGCTTTGTGGATCACGTGCTATTATTTGTCCCTCTAATTTGCACTATCTTGCAGCGCTAAAGCAGTACAATCCTTTTGTGGATTTGGCCCAGTGTTTCTTTTAGTTACTTGTAGATTAACAATGTACAAGTAATGATTTTTTCTCGTAAACTGACCCTAAATGGCCTCACCCATAATCCACGGGATCTACAACCTACAAACAGAAAGTACAGCATACACACTACAAAAAGGCTATGTGAATATAGTGAAAACCAATACACTAAAGCATCCGTGTTGACTACATCATCACACTGTACAGGTAGCACCCTTTAATTTATATTGTAGAAAAAAATAAATGATCATAATAAATATTATGATATTCAACCAGCAATCATGGACACAATACTCATACGCATTAAAGCATTGACTGTAGCATCTGTGAAATCAGTGTCAACTATAATATTTGTCGCTTTTAACTGGACATTTTTCCATTCATAACCGCGCTTCTTCAGCAGCTGGTGACATTTAGCCAGTTTTATTTATCTGCCATGTGTCTTAGTGAGTCACAAAAAGACAGACAGGATTTCACTTCACCTATATCTGTATGGTCCCTATTTTCTCCTGTAACTACTGTGAGCTCATGTCTCTTCCTATTGGTAATTGGTAAGAGCACCATCTGGTCAGGGTATCAGGCTTTTAATAAAATGCCAGTTTTGGGAATAAGTTTATTTGCTTGTGATAGAGAGTTATCATTCCATCCATACTAAGCTGTTGCCAAAAGCTGCTTATTTTACCTCAGCAAAAAGAATATCCAATGCAACAAAATCAACCTACAAGCACCCCCAAACCTCAGTAATTTACATAGTGTACTGTACAAGATATGAAGGCTACAAAATTTTACTACTTTATTCTAATATTTAACACGGATCAGGCACAATATTGAAACCTTTATCAAGTGAAGTAAATAATATTGAATGTTCCAATGCAAAGTTTTGCTGCAAAACTTTTGATCCAGGCATTCATATCAATATTACTTCGAAACTCACACAACCATTACATATAGAGTATGCAAACCATTATAAGCAAGTTAATGTGGCCAGCCAGAAAATACCATTCAGAAATGGCTTGAGGAACATGGTAAAGTCCTCCAATCTGTGCCTCAGACGCTAAAACCAATCAGGCATTCACTGGATGTAACAGAACCATGAACAGAACAGTGGATCCAGTTCCTACTCCAGGTACCCCAAAATACCCTCAGAGAACCCCTTTTCATATTCTGACTGGTTAGAACAGTTTTGGTGACTTTCAAGGGACTATTGTTGTAATACCAAATAAACTTTGCTCAGCGTGTGTGTGTGTGTGTGTGGACATGCATATGCATTTGTGTATGTGTTACTAAACATGTTTGTTTATTTGTAAACTAATATGCACTATATGTGTGTCTGCTGTGTGTACTCATACAGATGTGTCATATTTGTCTTTGTGTTTGCATGAATACGGTATGTGCTCACAGCATTAATGTGTATATGTGTGCACAATCCACAGAGATTCAGGGTGTGAAATCAACTTTGACATTCAAGGTTATACCCTCTCAAGGCCATCTTGAAGCACAACACTTTGAGTGGAGTGTCATTTTTCAGACGGAGAATAATAGCTGAGTTTTCTCTGGTCTTTGAAGATGACGTTTCGTTCTCTCACTGACTCTTATTCATTTTGACCTAGCCTGTGGAAGCAGTGGGCTAAATAATCATATCAGCCTTCTCTGCTGCTCACATTGTCTCTTTGCACCACATCCATCTTGCATGCCACCCCCCTTTCATTGTCCCCCTTTTCTCATGAAAGGCCAGGTTGGATCAATGACAGTTTCTAATAAATGAAAAAGAAAAATGTTTGTATACCCAAGGCAGTATTGACATTCATATATTTGTATTAAAATTAATTTTATAAATATGTTACGTTTTGGTGAGTTGCACGGGGTCTTTATCATAAATGAGGAGAAAATGGAACATGAAACAGGTGGATTAGTTAGTCAGTTAAAACTGTACTGTCCCCACGAGTAAATTTGGATTGGGCACAGTGAGTGGTTGCTTCACAGAAACATTGAACATCAAAGGATACAATGAAAGCATAGGAGGCACTGGCATCAGTTAGGCATCAGTAGTAATGAAGCAGCTGGACTGCTGTTGTGAAGAGGAGGCTGAGCCAGATGGAGAAGCTTACGATTCAGCGGTCAGTGTATGTTCCAACATCTTTGAGTATCAACCAAAAGAATGAGATTGTTGATACAAGTTGCTGAAATGAATTTCCTCCTTAGGTTGGCTGGGCTCAAGAGGAAACACAGAAGGCTGCTCTGTCACACTGAAAGGAACCAACTGAGGTTTTTTGGGCATCTAGTTAAAATTATATATTTCATCTGACCTTGGAATCTCAAAGAAGGAGAAGGAAAGTGTTTCTGCACTGTTTAGCCAACTGCCGATCCTGGATAAGTGGAAGATAATGGATGGACTACGACCTCTCAATTATTGGATTTAAATAAATTAAAAGGGCCTTCCGTATAATTTATGTAAAAATCTGTCAATATTTTTGATTTATAAGAGGAAGTTTTAGTTATTTCACTATCAGTATTTGGTCATCATTTATGCTTCCATCAACAGATGGACGGTACTTTTTATTAGTGTTATTTAACAGCATTGCCTGAAACACTTGACGAAAGGTTTGAAAAAATTGCAATCAAATCTTTCAAATGAAATGACATTTGATGCCACTAGCAATTGAAAGTCAAATCAGAATATTTTTTGTTAATCCCTCTGTGATGTACAGAGTTTGGACCCACAAGCGGACACAGGAAACTCATGGGTTAAAGTACAAAATAAAGATTTAACAGAAACAAGAATCAAAACCGAACTGAGTAGCAACGAACACCAGGGAAGGACACGGCTGTGGTGGCTGAGCTCTCCAGTCCCGGCAGGGCTGGAGCAACAAAACAATGGTTAACAAAGGGCGCAGGAAACTCCAGGAAGACGCGAAGACAAAGTACAAACAAAAGATCGCTAGGAAGGCTGAGCAAAATATTGAACAGAAAATTTCTAGTAACACTAGGAACCACAGGATCAAAGTAGCAACAAAAAAGTCACGAGAGCAGAACTAGGAGACTCGGACGAGAAAAACATGGAAACAGAGAGTTCAAAAAGTATCAGGATGTAGGGAGCTGTCGAGGTTTACCTTACTGGGAACAAGACGTTCTGGCGACGAGCAGATCAGGATCTGAGTCTTTTATACAGCCACTGATGAGGAATCAACAGCTGCAGGTAGTCAGCTCTGCACACCTGAACCGCCTTAAGTCTTGAAATGAAGTAACAAAACCGAAACACAACTACCAAACTAAAAGCAGAGGGCAGAACCATGACACCCTCTTTGTTCATTAAATGTCAACTTTGCTTTGCCCTGTCAGTACTTACCAAACTCGGAGTCCTTTTTACCCTGATTTCCAGGTGCCTGTGGCTCAGATGGTAGAGCAGTTGTCCAGTGATAGGAAGGTTCCTGGTTCGATCCCAGACCCTGCAGTTAACATGCCAAAGTGTCATTGAGCAAGACAATGAACCCCAAATTTCTTCTGATGCTGCGCAGTCAGTGTGTGAATGTTTAACGCTCCTGATGAACAGGTGGCACCCTGCGAGGTAGTCAATGGGTGAATGCAAAACCAGTAGTGTAAAAGCACTTTGAGTGGTCAACTAGAAAAAGTGCCATATAAATACAGGACATTTAGCATTTTACTTCATCACTTTCAGCTTTTGAAACATTTTTTTAGTACTATTATATTTATTAAAGTTACAAAGACAGTTCATTGATTTCAGTTTCACTGAAAACCACGTTGGTCTGTGTCAGCGTCTGGGTCCACCACGCTACACCTAACACAAAGTTAGTTTACTAACCTTTAAACTAAATGTTTGTTTTGTCAGCATTCACTGTCAACATGGGACAGTAGTTAAAACTCATCTCAATTCCAGTCAGGGGTATGCAATATGACAGTAGCTATGTTTACATGCGCAAAATTTCTTAATCAGATTAAAAATCTGAGGAATTGGAAATTCCGAATCCACTGTTAAAATGGACGCTAAATCAAATAATCCGATCATGATGTGAGTATACATGCACCATGCCTTAATCAGAATAGCAGCATTTTGACATGCGCATATTTGTCTAATTTCCCTAAAAAAACCGTAGAAGAAGAGAAATATTGCAATCTTAAAGAATGGACCTGTGCCAGGTTCTGATAGCCTTATTTTTGTTTCTGGTGTTCTCCCTGGTCAAGCTACGGGCTCGGCAATTCATAATGCTCCTGCGTTACAGCCTCCAAGTTTAGTGATGCTGTCACGTCACGTTGGCATGTGTGTGCCCTACCCATGCGCAGTGAAGGTAATTTTACCCCAAACAGGAAGTCAGGATCAGAATGAGTGTGTACATGGGTGTGGTTCAGAATACAATGGGCATAAACTACCCCTCTCGATCTGTATATAATTTCTTTCTGAATGAGCCGATTCGGATGAGAATCTTCCAATTGATGTATTTACATGAAGGCTTTTTATTCCGATCAGCCCTTTATTCCAAATATTTGTGTCCATGTAAACATAGCTAATGAAAGATCATAAAGGACTTTAATATGTTGATGATTTGTATGTGCAGAAATTGTAAAATCAGACTACAATGCAAATTTTATCTTTTTCAGTTCTATGCTCATGCATGGACAATTCCAAAAGTTTTTTCATAGCCACATTATTTGATAGTCTGTTTCATGCCTTCCCCTGATATGCACTGATTTACTAAAAAAAGTGAGCTGTAAGTAGTGCATTGGAACTCTTATTCCTGTCAGGGTCCAGTAATGTTAAGTGTCTGTCTGTTAGAGTCATTCAGTGTTTTCTGTTTTACTTTGTGGAGTGAAGTTGTGAAGTTTTGTTTGTGTCTTCCCCATGTCCTGTCAAGTCTTGTCCCTCAGGTGTGTGTGATTGGCTCTCCTCCTTAATATGTCCCTCTTGTGTCTAATTGTCTACCCCTCCCTTGTGTATTTAAACCCTGTGTTCCTTTCCTCCTGTGCCAGATTGTCTTGTCTTTCTAGTGAGGAGTCCAGCGTACCTTCCTTGTGAGTTCCTTGTGTTTTTGATCATTGCTGTATCTTGACTACTGAGTTTGCTTGTTCCTTAAACTGTACTTTTACCATCTAGTTAGATTTCCCGGTGTTGACCTATTTTTAGTAAAACGACTTTGATTGAAGAACCTCCCTGTGTGCCTCTGCCTTATTGAATCCCCCAGACCCTTTACCTGATACTACAATCTGGCCAGAAATGGATTGAACAGGTCAGAACCCAGTTGGCTCACTCCTGAAGGCTCAAGGGAGCACGTCTCCAAGGACAGGAAGAGCAACTTGGCTTAGTCCACCTGGAAATATTTGAAGCCGCGAAGCGCAATGAATCGGTGTGTGCGACCTTATAGGCGCAACTGAACTTTATTATTGATCAGTTGCAGATATCAGAGCCATCTCCTGCTTCTTCTGTGAATTCACATGATCTCCACCTTTCTAGTCCAGAACATTTTTCTGGAGTTTTTGTCGTTCCTTTATTTCCCAGTGTGAACTACACTTTGAGTTTAATGCTTATGCTTCTTCTTCAGACCGAGCCAAGATTGCATTTATAAGTTCTTATTTGACTTGTCGAGGCAGATCTTGGGCTACGGCTGAGTGGAGCCACGATCAGCCATGTGTTATTCCTCGCCAGAATTTCTGAAAATATCCACGCAAATATTCCAGTCGACAACTCCGGGCAGGGAATCTGACAAAGCATGGTATCTTTGAGGCAAGGCAAACGGTCAGTAATTGATTACGCCTTTGAATTCCGCACTATAGCTGCTGATAGCGGTTGGAATCAACCTGCGCTAATAGACGCATTCCTGAACAGCTTGTCAGAGACTCTCAAGGACCATTTGGCTCCACTTGATCTACCAGCGGATCTTGAGGCAGTGATCAAATTGGCTTCTAAGATAGATAAGAGACTTAG
>KV751325.1:2251584-2279755 GCA_001698575.1 Mola mola
AACATGATGAAGTGTCCTTGAGCAAGACACTGAACCCCAAATTTGTAACGGGTCTGAGCGTGGACCCAAGAACAGTACAAATCTAGACCAGCACAGTTCAGAACTTTATTAACAATGTTCACGAGTCCAAATAGACAGCAATCAGGAAGTCTGGTCGGCGAGCACAGTCTGCGTTCAGAATGGGGCAGGAGTCTCCGGAGAGGGAGTCCTGGCAGACTGCAGGCAGACACGGAATGGGCAGATGCAAAGTTCAAAGACAGAAGGCAGGTCAGGTTACCAGGAGATCCGTCCGGAAAAGAGTGCTGGAGGGTAGTTACACAACGACAATCTGGCAGAGAGTGGGTTTGGAGGAGCTGGTTAAGAGTTGGCTGGGGGGAACAGGCAAGTCTAATGATGTTGATTAGGGCAGGCAGGTAGAGTGGGTTGGTAGAGGGGAAAACCAGGAGTGGACTGTGACAAAATTGCTCCTGATGCTGTGCAATCGTGGTATGAGTGTGTGAATGGTTGGCAATGAGCAGGTAGCAGGGTGGCACCCTGCGAGGAAGTCACTGCCATCCGTGTATGAATGTGTGTGGGAATGGGTGAATGCAAAACCTGTAGTGTAAAAGCGCATTCAATGGTCAACAATGACTAGAAAAGCACAAAATAAATACAGGACATTTACCATCTATTTATCTGTTTGCCATTTTGTGACACTGTGTGTTTTTTACCTTTGCTTTACTCATCACTATCTCCTCTGCTTCAGGAACACCTGATCTCCTGAGCTGCCACTCACTCTGGACCTGCTCCCTCAGAGACTCTTCAAACTCACCCCCTTAACAATAAACTCTATGCACCAAAGTCTGTGTCTTGTGTGTGAGTCCCACTGCTCTGTAACATTACGATATAAATAGGAATTGCTCAATATTTTCTCTCACTTTTCAAGATCTTGCATGTTAGCAATATTAATTTTCCCAATGCCAGATCTTCACCCCACAACAATAAATCCAAAATATTTGGCAGCGTTTCCATCTTAAGCCAGAGTCTGTATAGTAGTGATTAAGTTCTCACCCATACACCCACTCGTCCAATCATAAGGCAAAGTTCAGCTGTCAGTAATTATAATATTTTCTCTCACTTTTCAAGATCTTGCATGTTAGCAATATTAATTTTCCCAATGCCAGATCTTCACCCCACAACAATAAATCCAAAATATTTGGCAGCGTTTCCATCTTAAGCCAGAGTCTGTATAGTAGTGATTAAGTTCTCACCCATACACCCACTCGTCCAATCATAAGGCAAAGTTCAGCTGTCAGTAATTATAACTTTGGTGGCCTCCGGATTCCGTCACTGCCATTTGCAGATGACGTGGTCCTGTTGGCCTCATCGAATAGTGACCTCCAGCTCGCACTGGGACGGTTTGCAGCCGAGGTGGATTGTCCACTCCAGGTCGGGGGTGAGTCGCTTCCCCAAGTGGAGGAGTTCAACTATCTTGGGGTCTTATTCACGAGTGAGGGGAAAATGGAGCGGGAGATTGACAGACGGATTGGGGCAGTGTCGGCAGTGATGCGGACGCTGAAGCGGTCTGTTGTGGTGAAGAGAGAGCTGAGCCAGAAGGCAAAGCTTTCAATTTATAGGTCAGTCTACGTCCCAACTCTCACCTATGGTCATGAGCTCTGGGTAGTGACCGAAAGAATGAGATCGCGAACACAAGCGGCTGAAATGAGCTTCCTTCGCAGGGTGGCTGGGCTCAGCCTTAGAGATAGGGTGAGGAGCTCGGACATCTGGGAGAGGCTCAGAGTAGAGCAGTATTGCAGACAGTCCACATACAAAGCGTACAAACATGGAAGACAGCCATCAAGTGCATAATGTATAATGGATGAATGTGTGTGTGAGTGGGTGAGCGAGGGGATTATAATTTGCAACACTGAACTCTGACTGTCCTGTAGCTTCCTCCAGAGTGGAAGGGGTCAAAGAGACTGTGTCCAGGGTGGTGCTGGACATGAGGAAGAAGGCCAAGGGCTTGTACATCAGGTGTCCTTCAGTCCTTCTGCTGACTTGCGTCTTCAAAATTAAATGAATTAATAAATAAAAAATAATCAGACAATGAAAACCATTCATCACTTTGAGCAATTGCATTATTTTACATAGTATAATCTGTAATTCCACCAATTTACAAAACATGTAAAACATAATATTAATTAAATACCAAAAATTCTTCTGATTTGTTTTTCAGCAAGCCTTTGGCAGTCATCTGGGTGCCGGGTCTTCCTTTGTGGCATCCAGAAAGCCTAAATGCCAAATGAGTTGTCTTCAATGGTGTTGAGTAGTAAGAACCCTTTACATAGCTGAAAAAATATATATATTCACCAAGAAAAAGAGCCACATTTTGATTGTGTTTTTGCCATGGCTAGTTCATACCCAAAAAAAAAAAGCAATTCGTAAGCTAGCTAGCTAGCTTTCACTAGCTATTCTTAGACAACATTACTTTTCAACATGGATCATTCAGCTGTACGATACTGTTTCATAAGTATTTGCTAATGTAAGATGAGATTTATTTTTGTAAAGATAGAATTTACATTGTTTTATAACCTTATTTTAATTTAATTTAATTTTAATATTAATCCTTTGGTATGCTTCCTTTTTAACTTTTTGTGGACTATATAATATGTGCACCTCCCCTTTAATTTTAAGTATTGAGATCGCGAAAATTGTAGGTGACTGTCACCTTGCTGAATGTTGGTTGGTTGCTGTGTTCCCCCAGAGAAGAGGGCATTAAAAAAAAAAAAAAAAAAAGAGAGGGAGTAACTAGTCCAGCCCTATTTTACCAGTGCGCACAACCACAATATACCGTCCCTCAAGACTAAAGACTCAACTCAAGACTAAACCGCTACCACTATGTTTGGCGATCATAGTCAAACAAAGTGGTCATCACTACATAGTCATCAGTATCAAGGCGATCTCCCTCCAATCGCAAATTGGTCGGGTCTTGACCGTTGGTCTTCCAAGTCTATGCTCCAGAGATAGGTACCCTGCTCGCAGCGCCACGAATGTAGTCAAAAAATATCCAAGGCAACTAAAAATGGTACACTCAAAGTTTATTAATGACGTCGGGAACATGTACAAACACACAGCACAACAGACTCTGTGTCCATACAAGCTCAGTTTGAAATGTGGTAGTGTGGAGGTTTTTATAGTCCCCTCCCCACAAAGGCCTCAAAAAGTCACTCGCACCCCGTTCCACCTTTTGGTTGCTGGAATGCTGCCTAATTTCCCTTATCAGCCATTCCCGTGGCCCTGGCGACCTAAGACAAACAGCCATCACCTTGGAATTCCACAGTCAGGGTGTTCTTGGTCATAAAGGAGGGGGTTAGAGCGCAGCTCGCGCTGCCTGGGTGACTTTCTTATCGGCAAATGGGAGGGGGCATTGTTTTAAGGCACTCAGACCGGTCAAGTGAAAACTTTCCATCTCATGAGAATCAAGCCTGTTGTTACATCTGTTATAAAGATTTTTACCACAACTGAACATCAAAAAGAAAAGAACATTGCCATACCAACCCTGTGGGAATGGGATGGTTTGATGATTTAACATAACTCTCAAAGAACAGTTAGCTAAACTCATTTTCAGAATGATGGTGAATGGGACCACTATTTGTCAGCAGTAGATCTCTCCTTTAAGTCTGCCCCACACTCAAGCAATGGATACTCTTCTTATTTCCTTGTTCATGGTAGGGAGCCACGTGTACATGCTAATGTTGATCTCTCCACACTAGCAGTATCAAAGTCCCCTCAAAACTACAGCTCAGAATTTGTTAAATGGCTTGAAACAGCTTTCCAAGATCTTTGCTCTCATCGTGAGGAACAGACACTCAAACATGAATATTACTTCAACGAACATTTCAAGTTTAAACAGTATCAGTCTGTAGATATGGTATGGGTAGATGATCCCACTACACAGAGGAACAAACTTGACCCAAACTGGACTGGACCTTACAGAGTTTTCTCATCAGACAACCATGGACTTTTATACACACTTTTAAATCTGAGACATAATCAAGCTGGATCAAAAGTTGTTCACTATGATCACTTGAAGCCTTATTGATCCAACTGGAATACAGCCGCAGTACCAATGAATCAACCTGTGAATCACCGTCCTAAAGAAACTGTGCCAAGGTACACGGCATTATCTGGTTCACTCCCATGGCATGCTACACCAGCAAACATTGAACAATCTCCCGCCCATTCCTGATCCTCTATTCCCCTTATGCGGAGAACTTCAGGACGGGTGTCACGAGACCGGCCACGGGTGAAACAAAGGACTGACACTGCTCTTGCAGTACCCGTTGGGACACGTATTTATGTCATAATTTCTCTTTGTTGTCAAAAGGCTATGATTGCATGTGTTTGATGGGTTCATTATTCCAGTATGTCACGCTCTTGCATTTAATGATGGAAATCTCTGTTCATCTTTTGATAGATGTAATATTTGCTATTGTATGGTACATTTTATTGAGGCATTCATTACGGAATAGGTTCCTTAGTTATCTCTATTCATGTGCCTGTTTTGATATTTTGCTTTCTCACTTTATCTACACGTTACCAGGTTGGTGCAGTATTTTCTCAGTTGTTTCTCAGCTAAGGATGACATTTTTTTTCTGCTATAGAATTTTGAAATGAGGACATATCAGCTGAAGAAAGGGAAAAATGTAAGATTAGATTTATTTTTGTAAAGACAGAATTTATTTGGTTTTATAACCTTATTTTAATTTAATTTAATTTCAATATTCATTATTTGGTATGCTTCATTTTTAATTTTGAGTGGACTGTATAATATGTGCACCTCCCCTTTAAGATTAAGTATTGAGATCGCAGAGTGATATAAGAAAATTGTAAGTGATTGTCACCTTGCTGAATGTTGGTTGGTTGCTGTGCTCCCCCAGAGAAGAGGTCATTAAAAAAAAAAAAGAGCGGGAGTAACCGTTAAGCCGTGGTCCCTGAGCTTTAATTAGCCACAGGCTTAGAGAAGAATGAATATGAGTTAAGGCTAACATAAAACAGCCTTACACTAGTAAGGCCCTTACAGCGAACGGACATAGTAATAATAGAACAAACAGCAGACAGTGGCTAGTAGTTCACGTCAAGCTCAGCTTGTTCTGTGCCTGCAGGGATGCCAGCCTACTCAGCCCCTGCTGAGGGGGCTGCAGTCTGTGCTCAAGATACAGTGGATCACAATATTCTGCTGTCACGTTTAGACTGGTGTGTGGGCATTAGGGGTACGGCCCTCAAATGGTTCCAGTCCAACCTCTCAGACCAGAGTTTCTCTGTCTAGCTGGGCCAGTATTCTTCAGCCACCCCCCCACTGAGCTGTGGAGTACCTCAGGGCTCCATTTTGGGGCCCCACCTTTTTTTATTATATATGATTCCTTTGGGGTCCATTTTTGGAAAGTACAATGTTTATTTTCATTATTTTGCTGATGATGTATGAATCTATCAGCCCTTAAAGACAAATTATTGTGCCCCAATTCAGGTTTTGCTAGACTGACTCCGGGATATTCAATCTTGGATGGAAGTAAACGTCCTCAATTTGAACAAAAATAAAACTGAGATCATTTTATTTGGTCAACAAAACCTTCTGGAAGTTTACGACAATGTCATGGCACTCTTGATTCTCACTGTCATCATTTTGCAACAAACCTTGTAATATTTAGGCTTTAAGTTTGAAAAGAAGATCAGCTCAGTAATCAAAACAAGCTTCTTTCATTTAAGACTCCTTGTGAAGATAAAGCCTTATCTCCCAAGAAATTACTTCAAGAGAGTCATTCATTGCTTTGTCACATCATGTTTAGATTACTGTAATTCTTTGTTTGTTGGTTTTGACCAGTTATCGCTGCGCTGCCTACAGGTAGTAATAAATGCAGCCGCCTGCCTGTTAATTTGAAATTAACTGCGTAAGCACATCACTCCTATTCTTGCATCCTTGCATCTTGCATCCTACATTTTAAAGTTTTATTAAAATGTTTAAATGGCTTGGCACCATCTTATCTATCTGAGTTCATACAGCCTCACACTACTGCTAGCGCCCGGAGGTCTTCCAACCAGCTGCTCCTGGCAGTGCCAAGGTCCAGTCGAAGCACAGTAGGAGATAGAGCCTTTTCAGTGGTGGCCCTGGAGCTGTGGAACAGCCTACCTTTACATATTTTTGTTTTCTCTTTGGCATTCAGTCTCAGTTACTCAAGGCACTTTGGCTTTTAATTAATTTGTTTAACTTTGTTTTTATAATGATTTTTTTGCTGCTTTATTGATTTTACTTGCTTATTTATTTTGCCTATTCATTATTATGTATAAACTTTTATTATAGCCTATCTTATAACCTATTTATTATAGCCTATTTATTATATTTTACGTACTCAGGGTTTGCTGATGGTATCTTATTTTAATTATTGTGCAGCACTTCGGTCAACTGAGGTTTTTTTAGATGTACTATATAAATAAACTTCGACTTGACTTGACTTTGATATAGCAAATAGTTGTTTGGTGTTATATTAATAATATACTAAATTTTGCTTATACAATGTTAAAGTTAAATTTTGTGGCTTTGCTGATTAAATTTTTATTGAAATGAATTTTATACATAAAAAGTGTTTAAAGCACCAGATAAAATCTTCTCCGCTGTGGCTCAGGAGGTAGAGTGGGTTGTTCTTGAATCTGAATCTGTCTGAATCTGAATCTGTCTTGTTCTTGGTGAACTGGTTCAATCCTCACCCATGAACTCAGCATTGTCAAAGTGTCCTTTGGCAACATATCAAACTAAATTGTCCCTGATGAGATAACCCTGTTTTGTGAATGCAAATCCTAACAAGGTGGCGACTTGGAAGGTGGTCTCTGCATGTGAAGAAATGTGTGTGTTAATGGGTGAATGTGAGAAATGTTGCAAAGCGATTTTAGGAGCTGCTTGAAAGGCATTATATAAATACAAATCCAAGTCCCTGTCATTATAGCTCAAACAGAGCATAAAAATTACAAAACTGGCCTTCGACGGTCTGAATTGTGGCACACACGTTCAAAACACAGGCGTCATTACAGTTGTCACTATTAGCAAAAACTGTGCATATATTCTTTAAGGACAAGCTCTCTCTATACCTTTTGGCACTTTCTGGTTTCAGACCCAGCAATTCCCTTACCTTATCTTGCACTATTGAAAGAAATTGTCTGTGACGAAGTTATCGCATGGTCTCCACAACTTTGCAGACTCTCCTGCATTTGGAGTGAAAGCTCATATCATTGCACGCCACCTCACAATCCAAGAAAGAATAAACAATAGATATGATAAAAATAAGTTTGTTTCCCATCTGAGGCAAAGGAAATTCTTCATCACAACTTCTATGGGATTGAGCACAAACTCACACACACTGTGCTTCTCTTTTTCAGAAAGGCTTTTGAACACATAGTGCACGAACTATATGACCCCAGCTTTTGTAAAAAAAAAAAAACTCAAATATGAAAAGTGTAGCTTTCAGGAGCAAAATAAAAGCAGAGACACAGCAAGAGACAGCAACCTGTACAATCAATTATCCGCTATGTAAATGGCTCGCTAAATAGTAATCTGTTTGATGGCTCTTCCAGATCAGAACTACATTTGTGCTTTTGCAGCTGTCTCTCTCTCACTCTCTCTCGCTCTTTACAATTTATGATGTAATGGAGTATGCTAACAGTTTCTATCTCTCCAGTGATGATAGGATGTTTGCACTCATGCATTTACAATGTGTGGGTATTGCACTTGCAATAAAGACAAAAGCACAACATAAAGGTAGATGCTAAAAGTTTCCTTTGTTCCTGCTTGCTTTAGCAACATGTTTACCCCTTTTTACCCTGACCACTGTCCAAAAAACAACAAACTTTAAGAATTATAAGATAAACTACCTACATTGGTCTCAGTATTATGATATAACACCCAAATGAGTACTTACTGATTGTGTAGACAGAATGCCAACCCAAAACAAATTTGTAATTTAGGTAGAGGCCTATTTATGCAATTTTCTCCGTATTGTTTGTTTTTTATACATCTCTTGGTCTTTGTCAAGCAGGGAAGGAGAAAATGGACAAATGCAGCTGTACTGCACACATTTCAACATGTCCACACTGGACAAGGAGAATATGAAGGACATATATTGCATGTTTGTGGTCCATTGTGGGATAACATTGAAGGAACATAAGCTATGAACTCCTTCACTATATGCACAGGACAACATGTTTGAGGCCTCTGCCTGTAATTTTTTTTACATCTATTTCCTGATTTTGATACCATATGCTGCATCTGCAACTTATGAGCGGAGTGTAAAAAATATGCACAAAAAATGAACAAACATAGTTACTTCTTCTTCATAGCATTTGCTAAAATTTGAACAAAGCATATAAATAGAAATTTAACCAAAGCCTGCTTTCTTTAACAATTTTAAATTTATAGTAGACAAAAGCAACACTTGTAACATGAAGTGGCTCCATGTGTATAGAGGGTCATCCTCTGAGTGGAGGATTACTGGTTCTATTGTTAACCTTGGCAGTCAGTGTGTCAAAGTGTCCTTCGGCAAAACTCTGAACCCCAAATTGCTCCCACTGCTATCATTTGTGTGTATGTATGTAAATGGTTTCCTAGCTTCCAACTTAGAGACTACTAGATACATTACTACAGAAACTAGACTTCCACCCATGTATGAATGTGTGTGAAGGGGTGAATATTCAAACATTCAAACATTCAAACATTGTGAAGTCAAATAGACTTGAAAGGCACTATATAATTGCAGTCCAATTATCATTTCACTTCTTAGTTAAAATGTAGCCTGTGGGTTTTTTGTTTTTTTTTTACAATAAACTGCTGAGGATTAAAACCCTTTGGTGTGACATTCTAATTTAATTATATCAAATGGGTGATTATATAGTTGTCATTACGTGGTTATCATATTAGAGGTCTGTTTGTAAGGATGTGTCATTAATATGTCAAAAAAAATGCTGTTTATTCAGTTTTTAGACTGTACTTGTGAACGCTCACCATTCATTGTTGTTTAATTTCTTTTAAATCAGTAAAATGTTTTACAGTCTGTAAATTCTATCTCCCTTTCTTGTCATCTTAAGGCCACAAATGGCGCTGCCTATACTAAAACTATTAAACTGCTGATGTTTTTTGAAAACAGGTATAATGTTAGCTCATCTCCATTTACAGCACAGATTGATGGCAAGACTTTTCTCAGCACAGTGCTTGACCAGATTTAACACCATAGCCAAATATAAATCATTTAACAATGGGGGGAAAATAAATGGCCAAACTTAAAGTTTACTTAAAAAACAACAACAACAACAACAAAACAAACAAACAAAAGCAGTTAATTTTATATAATTTTATATGATGATATCATTCATTTTGAAAGTGAATGATGCCCACTGACTAGGCCATAGCAAAAGCTGCAACACTTAATATCTCAGTGCAGCTCAAAGGGATAAGAGCAGCTGATTTGAAGGACTAAATTGATTGAATTTGTCCAAAAGCTAAAATTACCAAAGATATCCTTAATTTGGATAAAATCAGAGCCCAAGAATTATACAGTATTTAATCCAAGGGAAAATATTTGTTTTATAGGAGAGAATTGATCTTCAATAAGTAATGGCCTACCAAGAGTAAAATAAACTTTGATCTAAGAAAAATTGGTTGTTATGTTTACAAAAAACTAGAAGAAAAAAAAAAAGATGCGAATACCAAGCACCCACCTAATTAAAACATGATGTGTGTATGTACTTTCAGCAAAGCAGCACTCCATATTCAGAATAGATACATGCAGGATGATTGCATACGACAAACCGCGCTTCCCATTGCTTTTATTCCTAGCCTTACTGGCAACACAGTTCTACCATTACCAGCTCTGAGTGTGTTTTTTTGTGTGTACCTCATACATCATGTTAAGAGGCCATAGATCTATACTGACTTTGAGTGTCTGTCTCTTGATGTCATTCCCCCCTCTCATTGTCTACCTTTCTGACTCTTCCTCACAAATAATGGCACTAGTGTAGTGCATATATCTGTTAAAATTACTTTATCTCCTATTACCTTTTCCAGAATCTTCTTAACCAACCCTATTTTAGCAGCCAAAACCTACTAGAACTGGTGCAAAAACATCTCTCTACCGAAAGCCAAAGTCACTGCATTTGTTTTAAGCTGAACCCCAAATCCTCATTAAGCTAATGCTTTGTCATTTTGTATGTTGTCCATTATTATTAATTTCAGAGGAGCAGTATAAAGGCTGTTAATCAGAGAGGAAGCCAGTTGGCAGACGTATCATAGGCTGAATGATAATGCTAGTAAGGTGTCGAATTAAAAAAAAAATTGCAGCACAATCTTACAGTAAATGTAACAGACTAAGCAGTACACCGATCAGCGATTACATTACTATGACTAGTACTGGTTAATATTATATTGGTTTCTTTCCACCAGAACAGTTATTTTTTCATTATTTGTTAGTGGTCTAAATGTTGTGGGTGATCAATGTTAAGCCGACTACAAATGACTAAAGCCAGCTATACACTAGCTTACCAGCAACCACTTATATGGTCAAAATAAAACTGTGTATTTAAAAAGTCTTTCTCATTTCAATGCAGTTGTTCATGTTGACATCAAAGACTTTAAATTAAATTTTAAAAGTCATTTTAAAAAAAATAACATATATCTACTAGTAGATGTCTTTTGAACTGCAAATCCAACCATACAACCTTCCTACTGTGTTATCATCCTCCAACAGATGTACAATGTGATGACTAAAACTCCTCTTCCTCCTCCCACAGCCTTCTCTCTGTCCACTGTCATTCTTCAGATATCAACATTGCACAAGACCAGGTCACACTTAAGTTCTTCAAAGAGTACATATGATGAGTTGAATATGACACTGTGAGGTCAGTGGTTCAAGGCTTGCCTGGCTGTTCTGTGACAACAACAACCTGTGTTCAACATTTATTTCAGCGGAACGCAGTCACCCTTATAATGTGATTTAATGTGATTCGATGATAGTCCTTGTCCCTTCCTTTCTCCAGCCTGTCATTCTGCTACTTTTCAGCAGTCTAACACTAAACTTGCTCTTGTCTCTGGTTAACTTTTTTTTTCTCTCTCTCATAGAGAACCATATAGAATTAGAGCCTTGGAGTTGTATGCCTCTACCCACCATTTAATTTGCACTTCACCTCCATGTTTGTCTCAACTTATATGTAGTGTACTGTGAAGGCAATAAATATAGTATTGGGAAAAATGGAAGACTATCTAAACAATCAACACAGTTTAAAGATTAGGTTGACAGATGTCTTTCTCTATAAAAGATGAGATCATTTAATCCTTTTAGACATTTGCAAAATTTAGACATAGTGAACAGATGGACATCAATAATGTCTATGTGTGTTTTGTCACCCTAACCTTTTCAGTGTGTCCCTCGCTGTCAGCACAGTCTTTCACTGTCAACAATTTTCTTCATTGGATTTTTGACTATAATGAAATGCACTTTGTCATGCACCCCTCCTGGAACCGCCACCTTACCGTGGTGGAGGGGTTTGGGTGCCCTAATGATCCTAGGAGCTATGTTGTCGGGGGCTGTTTGCCCCTGGTAGGGTCACCCAAGGCAAATTGGTCTTAGGTGAGGGGCCAGACAAAGTGCAGTTCAAAGACTTCTATGATGGTGAATAATAACAAGGACTTGTGTACCCTGCCCGGAGGGATACCGGGACCCCGCCCTGGAGCCAGGCCTGGGAAAGGGGTCCGTAGGCGAGCGCCTGGTGGCCGGGCCTTTTTCCATGGGGTCCGGTCGGGCTCAGCCCGAAAAGGAAACATGGGTCCGCCCTCATGTGGGCCCACCACCCACAGGAGGAACCATAGAGGCCCGGTGCTATGTGGATCGGGTGGCAGTCAAAGGCAGGGGCCTTGGCGGTCCGATCCCCGGTTGCTGAAGCTGGCTATCGGAACATGGAATGTTACCTCTCTGATGGGGAAGGAACCTGAGCTTGTGCGTGAGGTTGAGAGATACCGGCTAGATATAGTCGGCCTAACCTCAACGCACAGTTCAGGTTCTGGAACCAGTCTTCTTGAGAGGGGTTGGACTCTGTTCTATGCTGGAGTTGTCCCAGGTGAGAGGCGGAGAGCAGGCGTGGGCTTATTAATAGCTCCCCGGCTCTCAGCCAATGTGTTGGAGTTTACCCCCGTGGACGAAAGGGTTGCTTCCCTGCGCCTTCGGGTTGGGGAACGGGACCTGACTGTGGTTTGTGCCTATGCGCCAAATAGCAGTTCAGAGTACCCACCCTTTTTGGAGTCCTTGGAAAAGGTACTGGAGAGTGCCCCTACTGGGGACTCCATCGTCCTACTGGGAGACTTCAACGCTCATGTGGGCAATGACAGCGAGACCTGGAGGGGTGTGATTGGGAGGAACGGACTGCCCGATCTGAACCCGAGTGGTGTTCAGTTATTGGATTTCTGTGCTAGTCACAGTTTGTCCATAACTAACACCATGTTCAGCCATAAGAGTGTCCATAAGTGCACTTGGCACCAGGACACCCTAGGTCGACAGTCAATGATTGACTTTGTAGTCGTATCATCTGATCTGCGACCGTATGTGCTGGACACTCGGGTAAAGAGAGGAGCAGAGCTGTCAACTGATCACCACCTGGTGGTGAGTTGGATCAGGTGGCGGGGGAAGAAGCCGGACAGACCAGGTAGGCCCAAGCGAATAGTGAGGGTCTGCTGGGAACGTCTGGCTGAGGACCCTGTGAAAATGGTCTTCAACTCCCACCTCCGGAGGAGCTTCAACCACATCCCGGAGGTAGTGGGGAGCATGGAGTCTGAGTGGGCCATGTTCCGCGCTGCCATTGTCGAGGCGGCTGCTCGAAGCTGTGGTAGCAAGGTCGCTGGTGCTAGTCGTGGCGGTAATCCCAGGACCCGCTGGTGGACACCAGAGGTGAAAGGGGCCGTCAAGCTGAAGAAGGAGACTTACAGGTCATGGTTGGCCTGTGGGACTCCCGAGGCAGCAGACAGCTACCGGCAGGCCAAGCGATCTGCGGCTCGGGTGGTCACTGAGGCAAAAACCCGGGTGTGGGAGGAGTTTGGTGAGGCCATGGAACAAGACTTCCAGTCGGCGCCGAAGAAATTCTGGCAAACTGTTCGGCGACTCAGGAGGGGAAAGCGGAACCCCGTCCACACGGTCTTCGGTGTGGGAGGGGAGTTGCTGACCTCAACTGAGTCTATAGTTCGGCGGTGGAAGGAATACTTCGAAGATCTCCTCAATCCCACCAACACGCATTCTGAAGAAGAGGCAGAGCCGGAGGACTTTGGGCTGGGCCCTCCCATCACTGGGGTCGAGGTCGCCGGGGCTGTCAAACAACTCCGCAGCGGCAGCGCCCCGGGGGTTGATGAGATCCGTCCCGAGCTCCTGAAGGCTCTGGATGTTGTAGGGCTGTCATGGTTGACACGCCTCTGCAACATTGCGTGGACATCGGGGACTGTGCCTTTGGAGTGGCAGACAGGTGTGGTTGTCCCCCTTTTCAAGAAGGGGGACCAGAGGGTGTGTTCCAACTACCGGGGAATCACACTCCTCAGCCTCCCTGGGAAGGTCTACTCCAGGGTGCTGGAGAGGAGAGTGCGGCTGCTAGTTGAACCTCGGATTCAAGAGGAGCAATGTGGTTTTCGTCCTGGCCGTGGAACACTGGACCAGCTCTATACCCTCACGAGGGTACTGGAGGGGGCATGGGAGTTTGCCCAACCAGTCCACATGTGTTTTGTGGATCTGGAGAAGGCTTATGACCGTGTCCCCCAAGGTATCCTGTGGGGGGTGCTCCGGGAGTATGGGGTAGATGGCCTTTTGTTACGGGCTATTCAATCTCTGTATTGTCGGAGTCAGAGCTTGGTTCGCATTGCCGGCAGTAAGTCAGACCCGTTCCCAGTCAGGGTTGGTCTCCGCCAAGGCTGTCCTTTGTCACCGGTTCTGTTCATAATTTTTATGGACAGAATTTCTAGGCGCAGCCAAGCGGCGGAGGGAGTCGGGTTCGGTGGCCTCCGGATTCCGTCTCTGCTATTTGCAGATGACGTGGTCCTGTTGGCCTCATCGAACAGTGACCTCCAGCTCTCACTGGGACGGTTTGCAGCTGAGTGTCAAGCGGCGGGGATGAGAATCAGCACCTCTAAATCTGAGGCCATGGTTCTTAGCCGGAAAAGGGTGGATTGCCCACTCTGGGTCGGGGGAGAGTCGCTTCCCCAAGTGGAGGAGTTCAAGTATCTCGGGGTCTTGTTCACGAGTGAGGGGAAAATGGAGCGGGAGATTGACAGACGGATTGGAGCAGCGTCGGCAGTGATGCGGACGCTGAAGCGGTCCGTTGTGGTGAAGAGAGAGCTGAGCCAGAAGGCAAAGCTTTCAATTTACAGGTCAATCTACGTCCCAACTCTCACCTATGGTCATGAGCTCTGGGTAGTGACCGAAAGAATGAGATCGCGAATACAAGCGGCCGAAATGAGCTTCCTTCGCAGGGTGGCTGGGCTCAGCCTTAGAGATAGGGTGAGGAGCACGGACATCCGGGAGGAGCTCAGAGTAGAGCCGCTGCTCCTCCGCGTTGAGAGGAGCCAGTTGAGGTGGTTCGGGCATCTGGTCAGGATGCCTCCTGGACGTCTCCCTGGGGAGGTGTTTCGGGCATGCCCATCCGGGAGGAGACCCCGGGGCAGACCAAGGACACGCTGGAGAGATTACATCTCTCGGCTGGCTTGGGAACGTCTTGGTGTCCCCCCGGAGGAGTTGGTGGAAGTGGCTGGGGAGAGGAGCGTCTGGATGTCCCTGCTCAGGCTGTTACCCCCGCGACCCGGACCCGGATAAGCGGCAGAAAACGAAACGAAACGAAACGAAACTTTGTCATGCAGTGAATGCAGCGAATGGTAGGAAATCGTAAGTAGCAGCAAATGATGGTTACAGTACAATCTCCTTTGCTCACTTATTCCAATCTCGAAAGGCTTTGAATCAATTGAAAATGCTTCAAACACAATTTTACTGCACAAATATGTGAATATATGTGAATCATATACATCATAAACAGGGGATTCAATAAAAAGCAAATATGATGTAATTTGGCCAAAGTAAACAGGAATGCTCTCTAAAATTTTCCTTTTTTCCTTTTCTTCTTTTTTTAAGCAACTGCACACTCATTTTACCTGGTACCATTAGTGCTGATATTGTATGCTGCAATAAGAGTTTTGCTTCATAAGCTCTCTCATTTCAGGAAAAAAAAAAAAAAAAGTAGTCATCGTTGTTATTTCAGTAAGATGAGTTACAATAGCCTGCAGTATGTCTTACGTACTTTAACATAAAAAGAAATTATACAATCCTAATAAACTCTAATGGGATATTTTCTGGAAATAGGCAATTGTAGTTTTATTTCAGAAAAGATATAGCCCCAGCTACTTTAAGAGAAATTCAATTCAATTCTTCAAAACTGAGCCATCAGAAGGAATCCATCCTACTTGTACCTGGCACTTATCCTCCCTTACTGCTGGCTCAGCCGTCATAGTGTATTTCACCATCATGTTCCTCTGAGAGACCTGAGCTGGTGTAATGAACAAATGATGAACAAATGGAAAAGATACAATCTCTTGCCAACATTCTGAGAGCTCTGTGGAAAACAACAACAACAAAAAAATAACCAAATAAATTTTAAATTGTTCCGTCTTAGCAGCAACAATTTAGTAATAATATGTCCATATTAGTTACATTTTAATCTGAACTATTCATGACTTATGCTGTGGAACAAAGTGGAACAAAAATTATCCTACATGACATAAGACATATACAGTATAAACATCAGTATCCAAATGCTAAAACATAGACAGAAATAGGTATAAGTGAGTACATAATTATCCATTCAATAAACAAAATTTTCTATATCCATATCTGTGCCCTGAATGATATAAAGGCTTGGATTAGAAATGGGTGCTTAACCAAGACTGTAGGATAAGCTGAATTGTTACAGGTTGATAAGAGGTTACTTTAGTTATTACTGGACAACTATTTACGTTACAGCCTCAGAATTGAGATGCAGATCAATGTATATGATAGCAAGAGTAAAAAAAAAAAGGAAAAAGTATACAACAATGTAATGTACATACAATGTTCTGAAAGCGTAGTATATTCACTTGAAAAAAGTAAAAAATTGTCTCTGTTTTTCTCAATTTCTGACTTTTTTTTCCTCAGAAAAACAGACAAACAGAGCCGTTTTTGATCAACTGAATGCCAGACTGACACTAAAAACAGGTACAAATATTTAGAGGGAATGAACAAAACTCATCATGATTTATCTCTAGGTATTTGTTTCTTGGGAGTAGCCTACAGTATCTATTTCCTGGGAAAATTATAGCTCTGTTCAAAGCAAATTGCACAAAAAAAAGGTCCTTGGAAAAACTAGAAGGTAACACACAGGCTAGGAACAACAATACGGTGGTTATTGTTTTGTATCTTTGAGAACAAAGAAGTTGAGTTCCATGCCGGTTTTGGAACGAGAGAGTAACAACAGATCAGCCAGATGAATAAATGGTTTCTGTTAATATTTGAGAAAATACTTTATGCCAGTCACTGGATTCTTATAGAGGCACACACCAAGGAAAAGAAATTCTATTTCCTTAGGGTCACACATGCAAAAATGTGCATACCATTTGTGTTGCATTAATTTTTGGAAAACGCTAAAGTGTACGAGTGATAAACCACTGCCCCTCTCAAGCATTTTCTTTTTCATCCATATGTAAAATTAGCACAAAAAGTAAGGAAAGTTACTTGCCCTTGCCAGGCACCTCACCCTCATGCTGGTCACCAGCTTGGTCACACAATGCTTTTGGATAGCACCCCATTGCAGGGGCCAGGCTGTTGTGGCTGTGTATGGTTCTTCCACATTTTACTGAGCCCCCTGTTTGTTAAATGGATAGATTGTTAAATTGTCAATAAGTCTTGTTTCTTCAGACTTCAATCATCCAATCCAGTTAACGTCACCAAACAAGAGTCAATAGCAGAATAAGCTGTTTGGCATTGGCAGAGGAGATTTGACAAGTTTTTCTTGGGCACAACCCACATGCTCAACTGCACGCAATACAACTCTGTTGCTTTTATTTTGAAAAGCCTGACATTTTTATTATTTACGTATACATGTATGCGTGTGTGAACAGAAACAGGTGATGCTGGCCAGCTACCCCGCGGCCCCAAAAAACACTCCCTCATGTTAGAAAAAGAAAAGTTGACTCCGCATGTTGCATGTTCATCAACTGTTGAATATTTCTTTACAGAAGTCAAAGGTGAAGCCGTGTGCTTAGTTTGTGGAACACAGGTTGCTGTGTTTAAAGATTACAATTTGAAGCGCCACTACGTGAACAACACGAGGAGAAATACAAGAACTTCTCTGATTAGGAGCGTGCGAAGGAGTCTGAGGCTTTGCAAGCCAAGCTGCAAACCCAACAAGGACTTTTTACAAAACTTGGCACACCCAGAGATACAGCTATCAGGACAAGTTATGTCCTATATCACAAAATCGCTAGAAAAAGTAAACGACGGAGAGTTTATTAAGGAGTGTTTGGTGGACTCTGCTACGTTAATATGCCCAGAATAAAAGGGAGCTTTTGAGAGCGTTCCCCTCTCCCGACGCACTGCAACAAGGGAAACCTGGAGCTTCAGCTAAAGAACAGAGCAGTAAACTTTGACTATTTTTCCCTGGTTCTGGATGAGAGCTTCGATGCACGTGACATTGCCTAGCTACTCAACTTCTTACATAGGATCCCTGCAGACCTCAAAAAAAAAAACAGAGCAGCTGGCAGCCATGCAGTCAATGAAAGGGACAACGACACAGAGTTAATTCTTCACGGAGGTAAATACATATTTGACCTGCAGTCTGACACACTTCTGGCAGAGCACTTTAGGTCAGTCCCACTGCTTAAGTTCTATACTTCGCTCAAAGAGGAGAACGATTAGTTTCCTCTTTGACCTACACCACAATTCCTAAATTTACATAAATATTTACATAATATCCTTATACTTGTGATTACCAGTAGCAGCAAATCAATATATATAATTTACTTCTTTTTACAATTGGAGAAAATTAATATTGAGTAGAATTAAGTTCAAGTTATCGTTGGTTCGGCCCTCAAACACTGTTCAGATTTTTCATGTGGCCCCTGGTAGAAATTAATTGCCCACCCATGCATTAAATGTATGTCTGCAGAGAGGACAGGTGAAGAGGAGGAAGCTGTGGCAGCTTTTGTGCATCTCAAATTAGACTATTGCTTTATTATGCTGTAAGTTATTTTAACATAGTTATTTTTATGGATAACACTTAAATTTTTTTTTTTTTTCCTGGCAAATAGTAAAACCTTTTGCCAGACTTTAATTTCAATTAATGTATTTTAAATGCTGATATTTAATAGACAGATGCAGGTATGACTTGTCAGAATGGTCTTAGTAGTTTATATGCCACCTCCAAAAACTGGGGAGAGGCAAAAATTGCAGAAAACAGACATTATGTCCAGAATGTGTCCTTTTAAATTGTAATAGCTTCTATAGCTATAGAATTGAACATAATAATTGTGACAACCATCTTTGTTGATTCGGGCTATCACTTATGCAAAGGCCGAGATATATTAACTCGAAAACGGATACCATATATTATGTCACCACTCAAAAAGACAAAGCAGGATAACATACATTATACTGTAATAATGCCTTCAAAGGTAAGTTAAAAGTATCTGACTGGCTAAAAAATGTTGACTTTAGATCTTGACACTTACTTATTATTATTTGTGTATGACTTAGGTCGTGACATCTTCACATCTACTTGGTTTATAAAGGGGAATTTCTGTTGGAGTACAGAGGTAAATCAATTAACCATGAGGAATATTGCAGGGAAAATGTGTTGGTCTGTATTATGTCAATGAAGTTGCATTTAAAATAATATCCCAGTTTGGTTTAGTTATTGAACATTAAGAAAGTAATTCATGATTATTAATTCAGGCAAATATAGGTGACTTGACTCTATAAATGTACTACTTTAAAATGTGTTCATAGTGTTGATGCAGCAAAAGAGGATGAGTTTATGGGAAGGTTTGTTAATGACAACCACATCAACCCAAAAGCCAAAATGAAGCACTTTCCTGTGGAAGGAAGGCCTCATCTCTGCGTATTTGCTTTGGACATCAGACATTATACTGAAGAATAAATTCCATATGACTATGGGGACTCAGATTGGCCATGGAGATCAAATGTGTTACAAAAAGTATTTGTAAATTGTATATGTATGTGTGTGAGTATTTGTATTTACTGTCCAAGTTCCACAAAGGTCCAGCACACACTCTGCTCAACAAATTTAGTATGGTTGCAGTTGGCTGAGGATTTATGGTTTATTTGAACAGTGATTTGTAAGGCCTCTCTCACAAGATCAAATCAAATCAAATTTTATTTGTAGAGCCCAAAATCACAATTTACACACTATCTCACTGGTATTTGACAAACTGTACAGATGTGACACATTCTGCCCTTAGACCCTCGAACCGCGTGAGGAAAAACTTAAAAAACCCTAAACAGGGAAAGTAAGAAACCTCAGGAAGAACCACAGAGGAGAAATCCTTCTTCCTAGGACGGACAGACGTGCAATAGATGTCACTTGCACAGAACACAACAACATGAAAATAACAGTCTACTAAGAATGTTTGAGTTCAAATGAGTCTATGAATCCAAATATAATATGGGTATAGTATGTTGGTCCAGCAGTCATTGTAGTCCACTGGCCAGGCTTGGCAATCCAGCCCGGAATCCAAACCGCATGATTTTCCAACCTAATTTGAGCAGTAGACATCAGGACCACAACAGCAGCTCCCAACACGATGTAGTTAATTGGTCCAGGAGCCATTATAGTCCATGTATCAAGATCTGAGTGTTGCTGATGTAGTGATTGAGTCCAAGAGTAAGTGGAATCTATAAATCCAGGGATATGTGAGGTGTAGTGATCCAGAAGCAGGTGTAGTCTATTGGTCCAGAAGTCATTGTAATCTGTGGATCCCGATTTGCACTGGGAAATCCGGCCTAGGACACAAGTCACAAGATCTCTTGTCCTAATGTGGGCAGTAAGCATCAGGCAGGACCACAGCAGCAGCTTCCACCGCGACCTAGAAAGACCTGCAGGATGATAAAGAACAAACACTCCGGGGAAGAAATAAAGTTAGTTTAAGGATATGGAGTCTGAGTCAGAGGTGGTAGAGAAGAGAGCTCAGTGCATCATGGAGTGTTCCCGCAGCGATCTAAGCCTATAGCAGCATAACTTAAGGGCTAGATAGGCCTGCCCTAACTATAAGCTTTATCAAAAAGGAAGGTTTTAAGCCTACTCTTAAAATCAGAGAGTGTGTCTGCCTCCCGTAACAAGACTGGAAGATGGTTCCAAAGGAGAGGAGCTTGATAGCTGAAACTTCTGCCTCCCATTCTACTTTTGGAGAGTCTTGGGATCACCAATAACGCATCCTGCAAGTGTAAATTCTGGATGGGCGATAGGGTACTATGAGCTCTTTAAGATAAGATGGTGCCTGACCATGAATAGCTTTGTAGGTGAGGACAAGGATTTTAAATTCTATTCTGAATTTAACTGGGAGCCAGTGCAGAGAAACCAGTATAAGGGAAATATGCTCTCTACAGTATGTCTCTGATGCTGGTTCTAGTCAATACACCTCAGCTGGTTCTAGTCAGCTGCATTTTGGATTAACTGAGGAGTCTTTAAAATATTTTCAGGGCAACCTGAAAATAAAGATTTACAGTAATCCAGCTTGGTGGTAACAAATGCGCGAACAAGTTTTTCTGCATCTTGTTGATACAGGATGTGCCGGATTTTTAGCAATGTTACGGAGGGGAAAGAAGGCCATTCTTGAAATATTTTCAAAGTCTGAGCGATGTCTTGGTGTATGTGTCTCAAACTGCCACCCAGCCCAGACGTGGTTTGTGCGGTCCAAAAACTTGACAGGGCCTGTCTGATGGTGGATGGGCTTGAATGTGGCATCACTGTTAGTTAACAGTACTTGGACTGCGTACATTTGATCCATCAGTTAGCTTGGTATGTCCAGTTAATTGATTAATTAGGTCCGTGGGATACATACCCAGCCACTAGTGACAAATGATAGTCACGATGAGCTGTCATTTCAGATGAATCATTAAATCTAAACACTATGAAGGTGTGCAGTCACTCAATTACACAAAAGTGTATAGCATCCACCTCGGCAGTGGAATTATTCTAGAATGTGGTCTGTTAATAGTTGGATTTTGGAACAATCAAACGCTGCATTCAGGCATCAACATTAACTCAAAAGAGAAGTTTTTACACAGACTGAAGCTGCGTGACCTTGTACATGACTAAAGAATAGGTTTAAAAGTAGATTAGTTTCCCACAGAACACACAATCACAGCCATGATGCTATGTTGCCTTCCACATATTGTTCCACAGGGGGCATCTGCTTTTTCAGATACTAAGGATGGTTGTGTGCATCTGTTGCCTTTTTGCAGGGTCTTGATGAGTAAATGTTTCCCTGGGCTTGTGCTGCCACCTCTTTATCCAAAGATGATGATACTGAAGAGGTATTTGTTTATAAAAAATACAGTTTTCATTCAATAACTCAACAGATTTTCTGTCTCTTCCCTCTTCTGCTGGCCTGCACTCAGTGCTCTAAGCACAATTGTGCCTGAGCACCAGTTACTACTTCTACATACAACATCAAGTTGAGAGAACATGGTTACAACTCTACTCGATTTGTGGCTTATTTGGAGATTTCTTGTTCAGATACAGCACGCCCAAATTTGCAGATTTGTCAGTTATGCACGTGGCGACCAATTTTTTCCAGACATGAGATGGACAGGAGATGAGGGAGACATTCAGATAAACTGTCATGTCCGTGTTGCATACGCATGCTTGTGCTCGTGCATGAGCTACCGTGCCGTGTTGTGCTGTAGTGCACCTCGTTCAATCACACCAGGACCAAGGAAGCGTGCCGCGCTGAAACACGGTGAGGAGCGACCACGCTAGTCAAACAATCTGGACTTTGTGTTTCAATCATGCTTAGGCACGGTATGGATGGCCTAGTGGGAGCGTGGCTTAGGTCAGATTAATTATATGCTTTTCAAAGTCTGTGAGATGTCTTGGTGTATGTGTATAAGACTGCCAACCAACCAAAGTCTTGTAGAGACCACATAGCCACAGTATCTAAAAAGGCAGACGTAACTACGTCCGGCCACGTGTGGTCGCTGGAAGTGACAGCGCTAAGTTTGAACAAGACAGTAGTTGCAACACCACTGGCTCCACTTGTTCCTTTAAACACACAATGGCGCACAGTGAGGTTGAACACACTGAATGCTCTGGCTAGCTAGGGGCATTGGCCTGCCATTATAATCCTTCCTCAAGAGAAACCCAGAGGGATATGCGTGGCTGAGCAGTTCGTGAGTGAGCATGTAGGTGTGGGTTAGTGAAATGCAGAGGAAGAGAAAGGAGAGAGAGAGAGCTTATGCTCAGAAATGGCGTGAGGTAGAACAGTTGTGGCGACAATATTCACTTTTCTAACCCTCAGTGGTGGGTAGGTGAACTGCAGCTCATCTACCATCCCCTGCTTTGTACGTGTTAGAAAAGCGAAGTATTGTGCAAAGTGCACGACAACCCAAATTAACAAGAATACTGTATATATAAACAAAAATAAGCACCCTATCACAGCAAGTGCAAAAATGGACGTAGCAGTCCTTACACTACACAATCAGTGATTAACTTTCATGCTAACTCTATTGTCTCTGCCAAGACAAAAGCTCTCTTACTTGAAGTTGCTTGGAGCAAGTGCTTCCCGGCATGTTATTGATCTGTCAAATTTTAATCCGTCAATCTAAATGCGTACAGGGCGGCCTTAGCGACCTAATGTGGGGTGGATTTTGCCATCCTCGGTGTGGAAGCGGAGAATCAGCAGAGTCAACTCAATTGAAGAAGCGGGGGCCTCTGTGTATCTGTTTTTCTTATGAGAAAACATTTTCTCCAAGTCTGCGAGAAGGAATGTCTGGGTTGCTCAGCGTCCTCCGAGGATCCAAAAAGCTTTAGGCAATAACACTTGAAACAGTCTTTTACTCATCCTGCAAGCTAATAACAGCAGCCTAGGTTGGTTGAATGCAAATGTTTGATTTTTTTGATCCCTTATGGTAACAGCTGCATGAAGCCAGAACTCCTTCTTACAACTCATCACACGGGGATTGCCAGGACTGGCATTGCAACAGTTATGGTGTTACTGACTTCATGGGGATTCCGGTCAAGGCATGACCGATGGGAGACAAGAGTTTGAATTTTGTGTAGAAAACTGCGCCCAGGTGTGAATTACAGGACCGTTGGAATTTGGGCGTGCATCTATTGTTCTTGGGCCCTGTTGGTTTGAGCGGCCTTTCCTTTGTTTGAAACAAATGTGGTAGTTGTCTCAACAATAGCAAGGAACCAAGGAGGGCACCATGTGTGATGAACTTACATCAGCACATTGATCAGTTGATCAGCACATCTGTTCCTGTGCTTACTTCTACCTAAACAGCATTGTACACCACCACAGGACTTTCTCACTTAGTTTTAATATTTTCATCCTTGCCAACAGTGCCAAAAAATATCAACTGGTGTCTGCAACAGTTTCCTCCTTGGACAATTGTGTTCAGTGTGTGGTGCCTGTAACCTCTTTTAAGTAGCTTGGTTATCAGTGCAGAGGTAAGACATTAAGTGGGTTTTGTACGGAGGGTCAAATTGATAATGGGTAAAAATGTGTTCCTTATATATTAATAGGTGACCACACTATAAACCACACTATACAATCATTCAGCTATTACAATGATCATAGGCATACAGCACAGGCTATTTAACCATTTTTTTTTTTGTTTGTTTTACACTAGATAAAACTATGTCATATTAACTACTGCTACAGTAGAATCCTTTAATTTTTCCTGAATCCACCTTTATATTCTACCTGTATGTGACAATATGAAAATCTATAAGTATATATTTCTTTTCTTCCAGATTACCACCATGGTCTTACACATTAATATCCTCAAATTATGATTCAGTTTGTTCAAAGATTTGGCATGAGGCCTGCCTTAAAGACTCAAAAGTGGTCCTCTCCAAGACCTACCATGTGTGAGTATATATGTACACTAAGGCATGTTTACCTTGATTTGTTACAGGTCAATCTTTTCATGAAATTATTTGTTTTCTCATCATTTTCAGCAGCAGGAACAGTTTTTAATGTGGTCTGAAGATAAATTGCTGTTAGATGATGATCAGAACTTGTCCAAGAAGGATTACATACCTAACTCAGAGTCAGAAGATGGTGATGTTGATGATCATAATTTAGATACAAGCATACCATTTATGACACATGATTTGAGAGCTGAAGCTGCCCAGGCTCTAGTAAAACAAATAATGAAACTTCTTATGGATCAGAATAACACATCACAGTTGTCCCGAACACTTCAAAAAGTTGGCCAGCTCTTGAAAATGACATGGTTTCCAGTCCTGCTGATGCTGCTGACATATATGCTTTAGTGAATTGAAGATTTATCAAAGGAATAAACAGAAGGTAAAACTTACTTGAGTCAAGAGAAACAACTGCTGAACATGAGTATTAAGAATTATCGTTTTATTTGTGGTAAGCCACAGATAAAAATGCCCTGCCATTTGAAAACACACAGTAGGACACATGCAGAAATTGGATATGCATTTTCCCTTCCTGAAGACTCAAATGCAAGATGTTAGTAGAAAAAATGAAAAAATAAACCGCTTGCCAGTAAAAGAACTGAATGTGATGTTTGTGCTACAGATGTCTTCCTTTTTGCAAGACTCAAATCAATGAGCTACTATGGAGGACAAGACTGTTTGCGTTTTCATGCAAGCATGTGTGGAGCAAAGCAACCCGAGTACCTTAGAAAAACACAACTCAGGAAACATATTGTGACAATCTCGCAAGTCCTGAAAAACAATTAAGATCAAGTTGCAGATTTCCTAGGTCACAACATTCTTGTTCACCCGAGCTTTCTACAGACTGCCGGTTGCCACATAACAGCTGGCAAAGATTTCCAAGCTGCTTTTGTCAATGGAGAAAGGACAGCTTTTGAACATGTAGGCGAAATCACTGGATGAGATTGCAATTGATGGTTTGTATAGTAATAAATACTTAAAGATTTATGAGGAGGAAGTAAAAGGAATCCATACTATAGGCATATATTAGTGGTCACCAACCTTTTCCTTGCAAAAATTACTTTGTATGTCCAAATTCATATTAAGTGCCACTATTCAAAATATACTAATATACAACAAATATAACAGAAGGGCAATTATTAAATAGCATAGTTTATGGCATTTTTACGTAAACTATATTGTAATAATATATATATGAAGATACACATGGTGGTTTTTCAGTTAGAATAACTTGAAATCAGAGAAACTAAAATTAGTATTTGATTGTGTTAAGTTCGACGGCATGTCTCTGTTGTTTGACCACCCCTGCCTGTCCATATTCCAACATTGAAAGACCCAAGCACTGAGAGTAGCACAGGCAAAGAACTGCTAAAGAACAGAGCAGGTTTCAATGTCAACAAAAATAAAATAAAGTCAGAAACAGTATGAAAATGTGGAGTTGGGTTAAAAATGGTGTATGGAGGAGCAGAAAAAGTCGGCAGGCTAAAGTAGTTTGAATATCATTCCCTGTGTAAAATTCGCCAGTTGGATGCATGAAGGGAATCAGCTTTACTTGGGCTGGTGTTAAGTTTAGCTGATGTCCCTAGGACTGTTAGTCAGGTTTAACCTAATGACCTGCCTGAACTGAAGCTATGCTCCATTTTATTGATGAACATAACAGAGTTGTTCAAATAGTATAAAGCAAAATTCAAACAAAGTTGGGGCGTGGTGTCAAATGTAAATTAAGACAGAATAGTGACTTGCAAATCCTTTCCAACCTATATTTAATAGAATTCAGCACAAAGACAAGTCTAATGTTCAGACTGAAACTTTATTTTCTATTGTTTATTTTTTTTTGCATTCTGAATCGGATACCTGCAGAGCATTCCAAAAAAGTTGGACAGACAGGAGCATGGTTACCAGTGTGTTGCATGACTTTCTAAGAATGCTCAGTAAGCACCTGGGAACTGAAAACAGTTGTTGAAGTATTGAAAGTGGAATTTATTCCCACTCTTGCTTGATGTACATCTTAGTTTGTCCAGGATTTCTGTTGTTGAATTTTGCGCTTCATACTGTGCCGTAAATTTCCAATGGGAGACAGGTCATTTAGTCCTCGCCCTCTTTCATGACAAAGCCAATCCTAACTCAGCAGAATGTGGCTTTATAGTATTGCTGAATTAAGTAGAATGTCCTTGAAAAAGCAAGTACGACAAAAAGCAATCTTAAACCCCTCTAGCATCACACATTTTTGAACTTCGCGATAAAAACCATGTGGATGGTGCTTTTCCTCTTTAGACTGAAGGACTCAATGGCCATTAATTCCCCAAAAATATTGAAATGTGAACTTGTCAGACCAAAGCACACCTTTCCACAATCCACCTCAGATGAGCTTGGGTCCAGAAAAGTGGGTGGAGCTTCTGGATGTTGTATATGTATGGCTTTGGCGTTACATTGTTGAGTCTTGATTTGTAAATGATTTGTAAATGCAGCAATATTCTTTGTAAACAGAAAATGGTTTCTGAAGTGTTCCTGAGCCCAAGTTAATATCCATCACAGAATGATGCCTGTTTTAAATCAGAGCCATGTTAGTTGGTTTTGTCTTTACATTCAAGATTCTCTGAACCTTTGATGATATTATAGGCTGTAGATGGTGAAATCTCTAAATTCCTTGCAACTGCATATTGAGAGACATTGGACTATTTGCTCACAATCTTTCACAACATGCAGAACTCGTGCCACTGTTGCGTGTCAACGACTGCACCTTTCAGGAGTCTCCTTTTACACCCAAACATGGTACTATCACCTGTTACCAATTAATGTACTTACCTGAGGAATGTTCCATGAGTTTTTGAGAATTGAGACCTTCCCAGTCTTTTCTTGCCCCTGTTTGAAATTTTTGGGAATCTGATCCAGGCATCAAATTCAGAATGTGAGTATATTTACAAAATATAAGTTAATCGGTGTGACGGAGTGGCTCGTGCAGACATACGTCTGCCCACTGCATCATTGGCCTTAAGTGGCGCGCACACACATACACCAAAATTCATTCATGATTTCTCTCCCTTCCGTATTCACATTACATATACATCTAAACAGCCCGCAATCATGTCTCCTCCCTAAGCTGGTAAAGTAACATGGCCAAGGGTGCACACATTGCCGCAATACTTTATTTTATGCACACACAAATACTACACTCACCGCTGCTGAAACACTGTTGGCATCATGCCATCTCCCCTCTAATGGCTCAACCGGCGAAACGGGCGTAGCTACGGACACTATTATATAGGGCAGTTTTGCATGCTTTGTCATTCAGGTGATCTGCCAAGGGGAGGGGCTAAGGGTATAAAAGAGGTAATCTTGGCTGTGGGAAAGAGAGTCTTGGAAGGTTGCAGTGGAGGTAAAAATTTCATGAGTAGCTTGCATTCTGATAATTTTTGTATTTTTGTGAATGAGTTGCTGCAGAACTCAGGATCGTCTTTTTTGTAAATTGTGTACATAGTTTTATCTATTTTTTTCACTTTGGGATTGACACAATAAATTTGCACCATCACTGGATTAACCAAGTACGCCATCATTTTTTTTGGTTTTCCCATCTTCGCTGGGAGTATTAATAGAATGCCGCAACAATCCATGTGAACATTAAATATCTTGTCTTTGCCCTGTATTCAATTTAGTAATTTTACTAATGCGGTTTATAAATACCAGATCAGTGTTGATGGAATCCTATCTTACTGTATCATTTTCCAGATGAAATTTCATAAAGTAACAGTGAGGCCAGTGAGTCACTCTGAGACTGATTCAGCAATCACTGTTCCAGAGAGTGGAGGTGTGGAGTCTTTGGATCCTGCCTTGGCAATTGCAGAGGTGGTTAATAGCATTGGAGCATTTGGTAAGTTACCTTACATGATAGATGTTTCTGTTGATTAAATGTTATTTCTTTCTGTAAAATAAAATT
>KV751325.1:2289048-2312006 GCA_001698575.1 Mola mola
CTGTTCTCATTATTTTTTATTTTTTTTTTGTTTGTTTTTATCTGTAGGACTTAGTTTGGTAAGGTGGATGGACAGTAACACCATTGTGAGGGCAACCATTTTGACAAGAGGATTATCCATGAACTGGAGCCAACTTTTAAGCCTCTTTTCTTTTCCTATCTGTGTTGTGTTCTAAAAAGATAATAACTTAATTAAATATTGATGATATTTCAAACCAGCTACCTGGCAATTGGACTTCTGGAAGGGGCACAATGATTAGGCCACTATTTACTGAGTCTTAGCTGTGGCCTCAAAAAGAGAGATAAAGGTGTGCTGGGAGGGCAAACAGAAGGACAGTGGCTTAGACAAGGGCAAATAAAAAAAGGTGGACACACAATAAAGTAGTACAGAGAAAAAGAGAAATTAAAAGAGAGATGAAGGCAAAGAATTAAACACGCTTTTATTGATGAAAGCCCAGGGAAACAGATAAAAAAGCTTTTAAAGCCTTTAAATCCAATTATTAATTCACAACTGTGTAGAAATGAGTTCTGGTTTGTATCATATCCTATCATGCATTTTTCATGAAACAGGAATACTATGATGTGATGATTGGCTTTGCCCCAGGGACACATGGGAGCTCTTTAGTCCATTGAAGTGTGTGTGTGTGTGTGTGTGTATAGGATATTTGCTTTTAGAAAGAAAATCCAAAAAGTCCGGTTATGGTGCAGAATAAGTAAAAAAAAAAAAAAAAAAAAAAAAAAAAAAAAAAAAAAAAAAAAAAAAAGAAAAAAGGAAAATCACACACACGATTACACGTACACAAAAAAAATTTACAATTTCCATTTGCTAATGTTTTCCTTATGGAAATTAAGAGTGTCTGCTTCTGCAAGGGGGGAGGCAGAAGGAGAGGTGAATAAATGACAGAGGAATAGTGATGAGAAAGGATGAAGCAAGTGATTGATAGAATCGCAATACCAAATTGATAGATAGTGAATATTCCATTGGTAATAATCTACAGATCAAACGTGTGGTCAGATTTTATCACTTCCATAAGTATTCTACACAGTATGTCTGTGTCTTCCTCTCTCCGTTTGCATTTATGTGATTTCAGCACAATGCAGCTACAACTCTGGACATGAACATACTTTAATAATAATGTAAATAATGTATATGGTTATTGTTACATGTTGGTAATATAAAAATTGCATAATCTGGTATTATCCCTTGTCTTTACTCTCACAGGGGATTTTGTCAACATTACATATTTTCAAATATTTTGTCACATACATTCTGGATGTGAGAATTAAGAAATTACACAGGATGCAACTGATGTACCCTAAATGTGATCATGCACAAATAATGAAACATAGTGTAATTAATGAACTGTATGTAGCATTAGAAGCAGATTTTTTTTTTTGCTTAATACATCTAAAATATCTTGTCTCTGAATTAATTTTCATCAGGCTTCAGGTTATGTTGTTGCTTATGTGTTCACATTTTGTGATATTTATATTCTATAGCAGCTATAGTGTTTTTAATGTTATCAAACGAGCAGCTGAAAATTATTTTTCCCTGTTCAGAGAAACCTCAGCAGCTTTGAGAAAGTGTTCTTTTTCCACTATACTGTTGGGTACCAGGTCCAAGGGATCCAAAATGCAAACACAAAAGGGAGCGTTCTAAATAGATAGTCATTTTATTTACAATAGTCAAAGCCAGGAATTCAAAAGATGCGACGGTACAGATTAAGGATAAGGCAAACTCGGGAATCAGGAAACAAAACGAGATCAAAACACAAAGAACTCACGAGGAATAAACACTGGACTGTTCACGGGGAAGATAAGACAATCTGGCCAAAGAGGAAGGGAATACGGGGTTTAAATACACGAGGGAGAGGAAGCCAGTTGGCCACAGGTGGGACCCATTAGGGAGAGGGACTAATCAGACACACCTGAGGGACAACACTTGACAGGACATGGGAAGTAAGACACAGACAGAACTTCAAAGTAAAACAGGAAACACCGAATGACCCTAACGGACAGACACTTGACACTAGCAGACCCTGACATACCCCTGGTTTTTTTTTTGTGGTTTTTTGGGGGGTTTTTTAAACAGCACTGAATCACTTCTAACATCCTAGTCGGATTTGCCCACCCCTCAAAATCAGATTATAATTGCTCACTGGAATTTTAGACATTAACAATGATTTTGCCTTTCATAGACTTCTTTAACATTGTAGGGATTTCGAAAATATGTTGCATGGTCAAGAGCAAATAAATAGACTGACAAATATGAAATGAGCATTCAGATAATGATTGTAACAAGGAACCTTCCTTCATTCACAATTCATTGTGCTTGCCTGAGGCCACAGTGTTCTCCACATTGACAGTAATACATTTAATACAGAGAAATGGTGCCAGAAAATCTTCTTACATTTGTAAATTTACATTTCACCCTTTCAGCTGGTGATTTAGTGTCTAAGTCATTTTCTGAACATTTCTTAACAAAAACTAAAAGGTTGCTGCCTGAAGGATAAGCTAATTGTAAATATCAACACACAGGTGTTGGAATAACCAATGCAGAATGAGCTGTGCTGTGTTGTATCGTACAAGGAGGTGGATGCTGTGACACCTAGTTTAGATGAGGGCTACTTACACGTAAATCCACATATTTCATCAACACACTCAAGAAATATAGTGCTATGAGCATAAAACTTACTATAAAACTAAAAGCTTACTTTTATGAAGATAAGGCAACTAACTGCAAGCATTGCAAAATAAAAGGCTACAGAAGATAACAGCTGTGTAATGTGTGTAACTGTTTCTTGATGACTCATCAGGATTGGTAAGCGCTTAAATGAAGCAGGATTATACAAATCTCATGATGAAAAGGAAAATAAAACTGTAAAATGTAACAGTTACTGAAATAAACTAGCAATCACATTATATTTATTTGTTCTGATTTTTGTTGAATACTATTTAGTTGAAATAATGACTCATCAGTGTTTAAGAAGGAACATATTATCTGTGACAGGTTTTTAAGGTAGATGTTTGGGAGTTTTTTGTATGTCTCTACCAATAGCTATGGCAGCCAGATGTGACAGCTGGACTCAAATCAACCACTGCAATGACTCATCCTTTTATACATGTAGCAATGCGGCACCACCATGTGACAGAATTCTAAATAATCGGTGCTCAAACAGGTATAGTAGTCACCGGGGGAGTGACTACTATACCTTAAAGTTTTAAAATTTTGTGACAAGTTGCCTGTGGGGCTTTCTAAAATTAGGTTTGGTAAAGTTTGCAAAACCATCAATGAACGCTCTTTCCAAGGCCACCTCTATGAAATATATGTACCCTCACTTCATAATGACACTCACTGCCCCACTAGCTCTTGCAAGGCGGGTTGTTGGAGTGGTGATTTCACCACATTCACAAAAAACAGCTCTGGTAAATACCAAATGAAAATTAACACCAGAAAAATGCTGACATAAACAAACTGGAAAAGGATACTTGTTTTTTACACTGAGGTGGTGTAGGTTCACAGGTTCATTCTTTGGGTCAGTTGTTGGAGTATTCTGCATCGTTTGCTTCATCAACACCCTTGGGATGATATTTGACCAGTTCACAAACGACATACTCGCCAATTATCTCTATCAATAGCAATATTTGTATAGCAATGTGAAGACATTGGTTGTGTAGTGTTTCTTTAATAAAAATGACTTACCAACCATAGTTTTAAGAGGATGAACCACTGGGATATCGCACATATTCCGTTGTTTATTCACACTTTTCACATTCACAGTTTATTTAAACCCTATACATTCATAGATTATTATGAGTTCACACAGTGGATATGCCATTAGGAAAAAAAGGTGTTGACAGTGACTATGATAGTGCTACTTACCATGCAAGCAGCCCATGAATGGAGCGATGCGGCTGACTGCACTTATCTGGCAGAAAACAAATCGATAGACAATGCAATTACATAAGAACAGGAAGAGCAATACCAAATATGCCTCAAAAGTATAGAGTGAATGAGCGAAAATAAAGTAGGAATGATAATATTGGTACCGCAGTATTGGACATTTAATCCTCATCATGTGTTAATGTCACTGTGATGGCACTGTGGACTGCAATTACCTCCCACTCATACATTGTACAGACAGACAGGGACAAGAGCAGATGCTGCTCCTATGAAGACAAATCACTGTGCACTCTACATGTTCTCCCTGAGCTGTGACACTGGGGTGTACAGGGAATATGTGTCTGTATGAGCATATCTCCTTTTGTTTCTATTATCATGTGTGCACCCCTGAACCTATGTGCAAGTCTCCTGTAGTTTTGCTGGTGAGCATGTGTGTCCTTTCATTAATAATTTCTATCTCAGTGGAATGTATATGGACTACAAATATGTGAATCTTTGTGTGTGCATGTGTGAGCTCTATTGATCAGGTAGATTGCATCCGAGGCTCTGGATGGATGGTCCTCCATCAAGGTGACCTAGGAGCACCTCATCCTGGGGATCATATGATGCTCAAGCCTGAGGTACTAAATGCCTCGAAGCCTGGATTTTACTCCAATACTTTACTCCCTATCCAGAAATATTTTATTAAATTCTTTAGCTGGCAGTCATGCTTATTGATTTTTAACACAATACCTGGATACAGTCCGTGTAAAGTGCCTGAGGATGATTGAACTAAATCAAGCTATAGTTGTTTATCAAAGAAAGAAATAAAAACCTTAGACTAGATCTATTCTGCAAAATTACATTGACGAATTTCGAGTCACCAATCAATTAATGTTTATTTTATTTCATTCATGTTTTATTTATATTCTCACTTGAAAAGTACAGTATGTTGTAGGGTACGGTTGGGAAACCACAAATTGTAACGGGTGTGAGAGTAGCAGGAGCAGCAGGCTCATCTGCAGGAGGTCTCCCCTGAACAGAGGATGGAGCAGGCTGGTTGGGAAGCCAGGGGAATCCCAGAATGACCGGCTGGTTAGGTATGGGCAGGAGCAAAAACTGGATGTATTCACCGTGGCCCCGCGGTAGGAACATGCGCACAGGGCTGGTCTTATTATTCACCTGCCCCATGACGTGCCCATCCAAGGCTCTGGCTGGAAAGGGTGACGGCAACAGCTCCAGCTGCCGTCCCAGCTGGAGAGCGAAGTCCTCATCCATGATACTCCCATCCGCCCCGGAGTCATTGAGGATGGGGACGGGATGAGAACCAGAAGGCAGCAGAAACTCAGCAGTGACGATAGGTCTGTCCATGGAGGCGGAGTTAGTGGTAGAGCTCACCAGTATGCCTCCATCTACTGATGAGCTTTGGCTTTTACCGTGTACCGACTGACAAAATGACCCGGCTGACCACAGTACATGTAGAGATTTAACTGCTGTCTCCTCTTCCTCTCCTCCGGTGAGAGGTGGGTACAGCCACACTGCATCGGCTCAGGATCCCCCTCATTGGAAGGAGTGGCTGTGGCTGCAGCTGAGGGTACCGGAACTGACGTCACTGAGGCCCGGGAGCGAGGAGGGCTGCGAGGACGAGGGAGGCTGAGTAATTCTGAGCAACGCTCCCGTCAGCATGCCTGGATACGCAGATCGATATAGGGGAACTCTGGTTCGAAAGTCAATGGTGTAATCTATGACTGATCGGCTCCCCTGAACCAAATCCAACAGCTCACGTCTCCTCATCCCGCGTCAGCTCTCAAAGGACCGGTACCGAACACCTTCCTGAGTTCATCAGAAAACACACGGAAAGAGCGGCAGGTGGGTGTCTCTCTCATCCACTCAGCTGTTCCCCACAAGCGCGCCCGCCCCGTGAGGTGATTGACTGTGTACGTCACTTTAGCTGCCTCTGAAGAGAAGGTGAGTGGCTGCAGGGAGAAGATGATGGCACAATTGCATAGGAAGGCGTTACAGGTTGCTGAGTCACCGTCATAACGCTCCAGTGAGCCCACCTTAAGCTCTCGGACTTGGGGTACAAGAGGCGAAGCCGCAGCACCGACATAGGAGGAGACAGCCGCCCCTGGCGAAGCTCCTGCACCAGCCGGTGAAGCAGCAGCGTCCGCCGATGAGATGTGGTCATAGGCAGAAGTCAGGTCCGGTACCAGGAGATCCATCCGGAAAAGAGTGCTGAAGGGTAGTGCATGACGCGATGACAATCTGGCAGAGAGTGGGTGTGGAGGAGCTGGTTAAGAGCTGACTGGGGGGAACAGGTGAGTCTAATGATGTTGATTAGGGCAGGCAGGTAGAGTGGGTGGGTAGAGGGGAAAACCAGGAGTGGACTGTGACACAATTAGGAAAATTTCCATGCTGTGGATAAAATAAAACAATATATTTGTTAAAAATAAGATGTGAATTCCAAACTTTCACATTTACAGGATACATACCCAGCTCATTGACCCCTGTGATTTGGTGCCTGTTACACATACTGTATACAGTAGGATATCAGCATGTCCCTATTCCAGCCAATTAAGCCCCATTTCCACCAAGCAGTATGTTTTAGTTTGGTTCTGTACGGTACACATTTTTTGGGGTTTCCATTGTGAAAAGCTGTGAATGACAAACAGTACCATACCAGGGTTTAGACCCACTGCAGTCTGTGATTGGTCAACAGAATTGTCACTTCCCCACGAGAGGCTTTCTTTCTCCTCTGCAGGCTTTTTTAAATAAAGCCTGTCTATTTCGTGTGATTAACAACCATATGCCAACTAGAAACAATCGAAAATGCTGGATGTCCTCCATTCTTTCCCTTGTTTCTTGTCATGGTTTCTTTGCTGACTTTATTCGAGGGATACACTGTGTTGCATTTCTATAATGTCATGTTTCCAGAGTAAATGCAGGCCTGCAATGAGTTTACCATTCCCAAGTGTGATGTACGGAACCGAACCATAACGCTTGGTGGAAACATGGCTTTGCATACCATCTCACACTGGCAAGTCATCCAGTGACACAAGGTACCCATTAAAGAGCTGATAATAAACAGGTAATAACACTGTTTGGTTACATGTAGGTACAAAAACAAGATTGGGGTCACATTGTGCAGTTGATCAGATTATCTCATACTGGATGAGTTAATAATATGCAATAAAATAAAGTTTAAAGCCTGCTATGTCTTACACACATGCTAAAGGGCAGCTTGAAAATCCAAATACATCTGCTATGTTACTTCCCTGAGCTGATTGATGGAGCCATTCATTCACTCATTAGTAGCAAATAAGTAGGTGTTTAAATTCTATCTGTTGAAATTCTGTTGTTAAAAAATTACACTTCAGGGATGAAGTTAATTATTAATTGATAATGCTGTCTTCTCTCTTACAAACTGCAATTCAGTTCTAATCCACCACCAAGCAATGATGACCTATGAAAAACAAAAGGGTCCTGTTACACAAAGTGTATAGGTACAGTACATACTGGATACCTTTTGAACTTCACTTAACACTAAACTTCACTAACCCTGTGATTTTGTTTTGTTTTGTTTATTTCCGTAATGTATTAGGCTTCATTCCAAGTTAGCTGTTTGGCCAAGCTCCACATTTAACTGGTTACTTCAAGCAGATTTTGCTATCCTTCCGTTTCAACCTCTTTTGATTTGTTCCACAATTTAATTTATTTATACACAGAAGACTGAAACTTATCTCCTCCTCGTCTTTTGCTTCCATGCATCTTCCCTCTGTCTCTTCTGTCACCACTCATCTCCCTCCTTAACCTACCCACACGGTCTCTTCCCTTACTGCAGCTACAATGATGCATATCTTTTCTGCCTTTTTAAAAAATATAAATCTATTCTATTATGTAATGTATTATGGCTTTCTGTCTTTCTTTCTGGCAGAACTGCTAGTTCTGTGAAGTCGTGCTGTTGAATTGACTCCTGTCTGCTTCCAAAGTGGCTTGGCAGTTCAGATCACAATCAAAATGTCTTCAAAATGTAGTGTGTATTTAAACATGTACTTTCATGTGGTCAAGTGTGATAAGATTGCAATTCAATAACAAAAAAATACATTTCATTGCCAGGGGTAAAGGGGGCCATAGTAAAACTTGTTGGCCTGTAGCCAAACAGGTTTTTTGTGTAACATGTTAACACATAAAAACATGAATTTTTGAAAAAAAAGATTGAATGAAAATATTTGGTTCACATGAATTGGAATAAATGAGACCCACCCTTGGAATCTCATTCCACAACTCACACTACATTTAACTGCAAAAATACCCAGTTTGACCAGAATGAAAAAGCAGCATTTGCATGTTGATTCAAAATTAGAATGTCAACATTATCTCCAAAGCCTTGACGCTGACGCAAACCTTCTCTATTAGTCTGGGGCTGTTTTTCATTATTTTATTTAAAATACAGTACATAATTTTATTTTAGACAATATTTTAGAGTTCTTCTGGTGTTTTTCTTTCTTTTGTTATTTTTATGGTTCATTTGTTTAGCCATTTCATGTGATTTTAGCACCTTTTTCCAATTACAAAAAACATGTCATATCCGACTTGTGATAAACACTGGTCTTTGATATGCAAAATTATTTCAGGTGGTAAAGCTGCGGTAATATTGGCAGCAGTTTTGAAGCTCATTCTCTTGTCAGAGCTGCAAAAAAAGACTACATTTGGAAGCTGTAGGGACAGGTAATTATGGGTTGACGAAAGTACGCTGTATAAACCAAGAAGGTGTTGGTGGTAAAACAAGTACCTTAAAAATCAGTGAAAAAGCATAGCTATAGCATACAATAGCATACAATAGCAACATAGAGATAAAGTTTGCTGACTTTAATGCTATCCACCATGTTACCTTATCTGAATTATTGGTGCAACTTCCTGTCACTTAGCAGGAGCCTGCATTTTTATAAGCTGTGAGTACACAAATGATTTTTTTTCTTCTTTTTTTTTTTTTTTTAAAGATTTGAAAAAATTTTGGGGACAACTCCTGTTAACGTCACACCTAAAAGGAGATAGTGCCTTCAGTTATCGGGTATAGAGGGACGATCCAAAGAAGTGGTCTCAGTTAATAGGCATTAGCTTTTTTGCTAGTTCTTAACGGAATTGCCACAGACGCTGAGGCAATAAACAATCTGCAAAGCACTAAGGTGTAACATTATGATTATTTCCAAGATTGGTTGTGTTTTGTTTAAGAAAGTGAGGTACATCCTTTTCTCCCCTAAAGCAGAACAGAGAACAGAACAGAACAGAACAGAACCCAGCTCCTTAAAGTCCAACGTCAGTTGTCCTGGGTTTTAGGTTTAGTATTAGGTGGAATACAAATGACACAGAGCTCACATTTAGCACGGCAGGGGCATCTTGCACCTATTCAGTTGTAACATTGTTGACAGTAAAATATGGTAGTTCTATTATCGTTTTAAAATTGATTTTCAATGACAATTGAATGATTGAAACAATAAATGTTACACCTCAGCTTACCCTAAATTTGGATGTGGGGGTTCCTGAGCTGGCTTGTAGTTGAAAATAAATACATGAAAAATAAATAAGTGCTCATACAGCATTTTTATCTCATCAGCTTTACTTTTTTCAGACATGCTATTTTGGATTCCTAATATGTGTGTAGAGAATTAAAACTCTGCCATAGTCCACAGGGACATTTTTTTTTTGGACACATGGTAGCACTGTATTTGAAGGAACAAATTTATCTTGGCTTTGTCTGCCTATTATAACCACACGGCACACACCACCGCACGGCAAGTACCAGAGCTCCACAAATAAGATGCGTAAGCCTAATTAGATAATATTAAAAAGGACTGCTGTTGTCCACCAGTCACCAGGGTCGGCTATTGATAATAACTAGTTTAGTGCAATGTCCACTATCACACCGGAAATTACACCCATAATTATTTCTAAAGTAACATGGTTTAGAGTAAAATCAGGCATAAAGACATTAAACACAGTGAGCTTCTTTAAACCTGCTTGTTAAAGCAAAAAAGCAACAGTTTCTAGCCTCAGCGTTAAAGTATTTATTTTTAAGAATGAATTTCAAGAAAGGAAAAAAAACAAAACAATATAGAGCCTAACAGTATGTTGGACTGAAATGACACAAATTTCTTCTGCCATTAAATCACACCTCTACTGTGCTGAAACAGCCCATCATGGATGAAATGGTACAGCACTGAAATGATTTTAATAACGACACATGGAGAAAAAAAAAAACCAAGGAAAAAAAAAACAGAAGACATGGCTCTATTATTTCCCAACTTAATGGAAGTCAACAGTGCTCATTAGCTTTATGCAACCACTCTACTTTATCTTGGGCTCTAATACAATTATCAATGCCTTTCTACCTGTGTGGAGTGAGACGGAGAAGTGGAGGCTGTAGACTAGGATGGTTCTTAGGACACATAAAAGTCATGAATCATACATGCTGCACATTACAGGTCAAGTACATGTCAAAGTATAATATAACCACAACAGGCAATGCAAGTGAAAGCAAATACATGGAGATAACAACTAGCAGTGAACCTTGATTGAAGAAAAGAGGATAGGATAAGAGAAATAAAGAAGATAGACATAGTGAGTTGTTATGACATAACAGCGTAGAGGGAACATGGAAAATATGCAAGAAATGCAACATCAGTTCACTTGAGGTCTTGGTGTTTCAGCTGAAGGCAACTGAACTTCTTATAGTTTCTTAAAAATGTTTCGCCTCTCATCCAAGAGGCTACTTCAGTTCAATGAAGTAGCCTCTTGGATAAGAGGCCAAACGTCTGCCCTGGATGACCGAGAATTTCCAGACATCAGTTCACTCTAGCTTGTGTGGATATAGCCCTGAAGATTTTATTGCATGTGTCAAGATTTTGCTGTTAAAATGACAGGGACTGTTAATGCACTTCCCAATGATGGGTGACTGTGGATTATCCTGAGAAAACTGTAAATCACTATTACTACTCAAGTCATTTGCTAATGCTTCTCTGTGGCTTTTATAACCATATAAGAATGTTGGTCATACACAAGATTTAACTAAACTACTTGAATTTGGGATTTAGTAACATTACATTGGACTAAAACCCATAGTTTTACTTGCTTTTTGGCAAAATAGGACAAGTGTGAATCGCCTGGGTCGAAGATCAGCTCCTCCAAATCTGAGGCCATAGTTCTCTCCAGGTTTGGTGGGAAGTTGTTGCCCCAAGCAGAGGAGTTTACGTATTTTGAAGTCTTGTTTACAAGTGATTGGAAAATGGATGGTTTGATGGACAGGCAGATTGGTGTGGACATGGGACAGACATGGGACGTTCGTTGTGGAGAAGGAGCTGAGCCAGTAGGCAAAGTTCTGAATTTACTAGTCAGTCTAAGTACCAAACCTAACCTATGGTCATGAGCTTTGGTTAATAACCAAAAGAATGAAGTCACAGATACAGAAGACCAAAATGAGTTTCCTCAGAAGAGGATTGCGGGGGGGGGGGTCAGTCTTGAAGATACAGTGAGGAGCTTGGTAATTTGCTGGGAGCTTGTAGATCTGCTGCTCAGACAAATGCAGTGGTTTTCGGTCCAGCCTGGCTCTGACATTTGGCTTGGAATTCCCCAAGTAGACCTGAAAAGTGTTGCTGGGGTGGGGAGAGAGATATTTGGATACCCTCTTTAGCCTGCTGCCACTGCCATCTGATCCTGGAAAAGTGGATGGATGGATGGAATAACAATAGAACCATATTGTAATTAGATGTATTGATATATGTGAAACACATATGGACATAGTATTGTGATTGGATGAAACTCAATGATTAAAAAAACAAGATAGAGAGATATATTTTGACTCTCTTCATTGAGAGAAAAGAAAAGGCATTGGAAAAAGAGTGGAGACTCATCTCTTAAAAAAAAAAGAAAAAAAAATCAGCTCGCTTGAAACCAGACTGCCTGCTACATTAAGCCTGTTAAAGTCTTGTCTGAGGCTGAAAAATGAAATTTATCTTAGTAAATGTTACCTTCCCACCAATTAATTTTGTGCCAGTATCTATCTATTTGTCTGCATGTCTGTGTGTCTCATCCTCGTCTCTTGAAGTTCCATGACCCTACAAGCAGAAATATCCTTCTCCCATTCCATGCGTTTCTAATGTTTGATAAATAGGCCTGACTGAGCGGCTCTCACTCTGTTGGTTCTCTTCTTCCTTGACTTTTCTTTTTTGCCACTTTGGCAACTAGATGTGGTGGTAGTTATTTCTTTAAAAAACGGTTTTCTGTTGATTTATTTATTCTTTCCTTTCACTTATACAGATTCCTCCTTTTTGCATGTTGGATAATCCATTATTGAAAGCAAAGGTTCTCTTTGAGTGTTCACAGCCTGTCAGAGATAGGCATAAAAGTTGAAGATATGGACCTAATGGCAGTGGCACACAAAATATGAAATGCAGACAACACAGAACAACACTCAATGTGAATTGTTTAAAGGAAGGGAGGGGAATAGGCAGGGAATAAGGGAAGAGGAGGGGTTAACATGTGGTGATAAAATGTCAAAAGAAGGCAACGGAAGAGGCACAGGGCAAAAGTCAGGGCAAAATGTACAAGAGGACAATAGACCTAAAGGCAATCCTGGTGGTACTAACATGTTGAAGTTTATATGTTGGTGTAGGTTCTCAGTCATCAAGGTTGAGGTATTCTTAAGAGCTTTAGCTGATAGTTTCTGGATTTCTTTTTGGTTTTGGAGAATTTTCACCTCTCATATGACAGACTTCTTAATTTCTAAACATTTTGTAGGGAGTCTCCAGTGTTTAACCTCTGGTAGGCTCGTCACACCTTGGAAGTGGCTACCTGAGTCAACTAAAGTACTTAAGAATGATGATGTTTAGTTGCCTGTGTATGCATGATCACACACACACACACACACACACACACACTCACAAAATTGAGTGAAAAGCCTTTAAGCTGAAAAACTGGGATGTCTCTAGTGGAAGATTGCAAAAAGCTTTTTCTGCACTTCTTCTCTCAACCTCACTCTGTCTTCCTAACTTCATAACCCCCTTTTTCTTTGCAGAACACACTGCATGTCCCCATGCCTCCATTCATTATCCCTATGCTTGTCTCCAACTTCCCATGCAATCAGCTTTTTCATCCATTTAGCCCTCCTCCACACTTGTAACTAAATATCAATTTCAGTTGTCAAAATAACTTGAATGCCATGCCAGTGCTGTTGGGCAATATTTAATTCAATTTTGAAAGTTATAATGTGTTCTGCAAGCTAATATTTCATCTTAGAATTTGAGTGTGGAGTATGAGGGGGTAGGAAACGGGGAAGGAAGAAAGAGAATTACAAGAAACAAGGTGAGATGTCACTGAAGAAAATGAACATTCAAAAGACAAATACAGAGTGTAAAAGTGCATCCACAATCCATATACACTAAACAAAGTCAGATTTTACAGTAAGCGTGTGGTATATTTTCTCTGTAAGTATATAAAGCACAGTCACAGCAACTCAATTCACATCCAATTACTTTTGAATAAGCCAATGAAGGACAGTGTTTTCCTATAGTACAATGCAATGTTCCACAGAAAATGGAGGAGCTGCACTACATAATAAAGAATGCTGATACTGTCGAATTGATATAACATTACTGTTTACATTTGGTATCTCATATAAAATTAGGACACAGTTGATTGACAGTTGTTTTTTTTCACAATTGATGGCATTTTGATAGTTCACTGTGTCTAGGTGATAGTGTCAGCAGAAAATATTAATGTTTCAGAGGAAATGAAGACCCAACCAATACCTACACCCCTTTGAAAACAGTGTTCCATCAAAAATAGTGACAATAGTGCTTTATGTTTTCACAATTTTACTGATTTACTGGTAAGTTTGGTGTATTTCCTAATGCTGTACTAATTCCTCAAGCCATCCATCTGAAAAGAACAAATTAAATTTGTATCACCCTCTTCCATTATTGTAGGTTTTATTAGTTCATGTCTTTCTTACACATCACACGTAGAATGACAACAGCAGACACAGTGCCAAACTCTCCTCACCTATCATCACATCCTGCCCTCTTTCTGCCCCCTCTCTTCATCATTCCTTCCTCAATCTCACCTCCCTGTGTCCTGTGTAACAGCCAAGAAAGTTGTGAAGACTTACAAAAATCCCCTTAGGAAGAGACAAAATAGTGAATATTCAGTAGGGTTCACCCACTCAGATTGCCAGTAAAATCTCCACTTGATCTCTATTTATTTGTAATGCTTCTCCTCTCTCAATAACTACGATGCCTCCTTAATTTTTGTGCCAGTGTGTCTTTAAGGTTAAATAGTCACACATTCCTGAGGTAAAAAGGAACAGAAAGAAAGCTAGACTGCAATAAATAAACTCATTGAAGAGAAAATTACACATTTGCCTCTCATTCAAATTTTATGAATGTAGAAATGTATTTTTAGAGAGCATATCATTCTAGAATGTAGAATGCTGCCTCAACTGAGGACTTCTTACTTAAGTGCATTTCAGGATTTGTATGCTTGCATGCTCCTCAATGCACCCACAGGGAGCTTAAAAGCATTAGCTAAGTAACTTTCAGTTAAATGTGACATTGTCAATCCCAGTTCTGTTCAATATCTGGACTACAGGGGAGGCAGGAGAACTTTTGACCTCAATTGGTAATTGATACCTTTTACTGCATTTTTCAATTGCTCTCACAATTTTTGCACTAGAAGTAGAAGAACTAGAAGCAAAATTGAATTGGATTAAGATTTTCACCGAATAGATTCCACTGTGACATTTGGTAATGATTCATGCAGTAGTTTTTGGTTATTTTCTTCAAACACACAGAGGTCAGGGGTGAAAATACCCACCGGAGCACAGAGTAAAAATAAGTTTCAAAAGGAATGAACTAATAATAGGGATATTCATGTATATCATACTATTCTCATCCCAGGTCATTAGTTATCGACATTTTGTCACTTCCTCATGGCACATCCAGACCCAGAAAAATGATGTAGCTGCAACCTTTGGCAAAATATGCAAAGCCTGGTCTGAGTGATGATTGGTCCTTGGGTGTCAAAAGCTTGCATCCTGTGTGAATTGATGCTCACAGTGAAAAAAAAAACTTTGGTTAAGTTAGTTTGTATGCACAAAATCAACATTGTTAGGTTCAGGAAATGACTGCTGATGCTTTTCTCCAGGCATGCGTGACACTACTCAACTCTGACTGCCACCCAACTCTGAACTTTTTAAAAATTACTTTTTTTATAATTGCTATAATTATTCACAATTTCCTGACAGTAATACATGAGACATGTAGCCCTTGATAAAGTCTGGTTCCTCACGTCCTGCCTACTGATCTTAATACTGTTTGTAGAAATTAGTCTGTGGAGTGTCAGTCATTTGTCTTGAGTGAGCTACCCGTCCTCTCTCCTTTCATACTTACTGAGCGCAGCTTTAAATTGTTCTGCATCTCTGCTACTCTAAAGGATGTACCTTCAGCATCTGGATGTGCTGCGAGAGGCTTTGACCAAATCTTACAAAATGATAAATGATGTACTGGAATGCTTGTACATGGATTATTTTCACCATGACATGGGAAAAAAATGTAACCTAATAAAAATCGAATCCAAAGAAGATATATTAACAACTGGTTTATGGATTCTGACAAATTAAATGTCTTGTTTCTTTGGTTGTCATTTGTTTTGAGCTAAAATTGAATATGTATTAAAGCTGTTTTACACATATGCTGGCCTGCTACAAATGTCACAGTGCACACACAAAAGCCCACTGAATTAATCATGTTGTCCTTTGGCCCTATCTTCACAATGATAACATAATGGACCAGAGAGATAAACCACTTCCATTTTCATTCTAAGCCTGTGAACTCTGGAAGGAACGAATGGATAGGACAGAGAAGGGAAAAAGAGAGAATGTGATTGAGTGAGAGAAGATGAGGGGAGAAGAGGCCGAGTATTGGGGATCAGCAGAGGTGAGACACATAGTCAAAGAGGTGTTTATATTGCTGCGAGGATATTAGATACAAATTATTCATGTGCTCTCCACATCTCAAGAGAAGGGTCCAGTTGTACCTTGAAGACAACATCAAGACAGAAACAGAAAGCAGGTAGAGAGGTAAAGAGTGAGGAGCTGAGCAGAATGACCACATACTATCAAACATAAAGTATGTTGAAAAACATGATGTTTTAGGCTTGATATTGTTGCTGAAAAAATGTAATAACAAAGACATAATATATACATGGTGCAACTTCTATCATGGCTGTCTGAATAAACTAACACTACAGTAGGAACAAAATCCACAAGCAAATCAGAACTCTGCCACAGAGACTCAAACTTAACATTTTCTGCTGCTGGCTATGTAAAACGTATGTCTTTGCTAAGTGGTCAGGTGCCTCTGAGAAAATAATAAAAAGCTCACCTCTAGCACTGTGCTATATATATCAGCAAACATCATTATTTCCCCATCTACGTTGCTTTTCATCAAAATAGAAATGTAATGAAGAGACCCTGGAATATTTTGCATTAAAAAATCCTATGCAGGATAGTGTGAATATTTCACTTGCTTACACAATTGTGCAAGTGTTAAATTTTTTTGTACATTTTTTGTACATTTTGGCATTTTGCAAAAGGCTTTGGCTTTGGATTTCTGAAATGTTGGTCTGCAAAATAAAAATTTTCTATGAACTCTTACACAAACAAATCTGATACTGAATCTGTTATCTCTCCTCTTTCTTCATGGCATAAAACGTTGCAAAACATTGCCATGTTGTTCATTCTACAAACTGTCTCATTCCAGCCCTTAGGGAAATTTCTCGGTAGAATTCCCCACAGTGTGAAAAGGGCTGCATTAATTGAAATTGATCAACCTCATTGATGAACAAGAATTCAGAATCCCATTTAGTGCAGCAACTCAACAACCAACAAGAGGCAACATTTGTTTCAAGAAAAACATGGCCTTAGAGGCTCACACCACTTCACAGATAGCAGCATACCACAGTACATAGAATGTTGTGTTCGGATGAAACTAGTGGGACCACATCATCTTTGCAGTCTCTGAACTGCTGCGGCACCTAGATGATTCCAATTAATTTAGAGTTTCATACCCATAGATTTTGGGTGGAAGCCAATTTTTAAATATGTTAAAATCATTAGGATCAATATAATTTAGGATTTAGGATTTTATTAGGATCCCCATTAGTTAGTTGTCAGCCTCTCCTCAACTTTCCTCCCAGCCCTCACATGGAAACTCAGGGAAGCCTTCTACTATTATCTTATTGTGCTTGGATTGACCCTCAAAGTAGTATGCTTTTCCAGTCATTGACAAGACTTTAAGGTCTGGGCTGACTGGGTGGCTGAGCTGCTGCTGGGGCCTGGGCCTGGCCTCGTGGCTGCCTGCTCAGAAGCTCTAGTCATATTGCCATTACCCCTAACCCTTGTCTCAACCTACACTCTCGGTCCAGTTTTCTGCTGGATTTATTGACCGATTTGAAATTCTCTGACTACCTCATTTTTGGACTCTTTAATAAATCTGTTTAAACCCGAGTTTTCATTGTGGATTTATTTCATCTTTGAAGCACAAGCTTAACGCTTTTAGTTATTTAAGTTATATTTTAAAGCCTACAAAATAAATGTACTAGTACTTATGAAATGACAACAGGTTGCATTTGTAGCAGTTTTATTTATGATTACTCATGGATGAAAAGTAACTGGCGTAGGGTATTCATTACTAACAGCTATTCAAAAAAAAAAATCATGAACATAATAAATTGATGCAGTTACATAATTATATCGCACTTTTCTACAAAGCAAAGATACTAATACTGTATTACAGTTGTATACAGCTCTACCCAAAGCCTATGACATAGTCTGCACATGTGATTTACTGTATGTCATCATCAAATCAAATCTAAAATTTGTATGAATTTGTATAGACTTAGACTCACAACTTAAAATTTGTCTCAAAGGGGATTTACAAAATTGTACATGTTTGACAACCAATGCCATTTGACCCTCGAACCGGGTGAGGAAAAACTTAGAAATTCAAAAATTCACAAATTTGCAGCCATCTGGCAGTTTTTGTAATGCTACAGTGTAATGCTATATAAATGCAAATGTAACCCAGTGATAATACAGGGCTAAAAGTAATCATAAATTTATTAAAATAACATAATGTCCCTCTAAAAGAGACCATACATGTATTCGAATAATGTAATTTTCCCTTAAAACAAAATTAAAATGTATTAAAATAACCTTATGCCCTTTAAAACAATTTTTTAAAAAAATGAAATCTATGAAATATCCCCTTAGAAGCAGACGGTGAGATAACTGCCAATCAGGAACGATTGGCTGAACTTGATTGACAGGTCACAGCGTAACTGCGTGAAACTCTGTGTGTGCATGTGAGGAAAAAGAAAAAACGAGCATGCTTGATGGCGACTGGAGAGAAGAGAGCAAACACAGCGAATCAAAGTTAACAAATTGGTTAAACGTAAGTATATCAGCAAGCTAACAGACCAACACAGAAGACAAACTAAGAAAAAAGCGATCAGAAGCATGGGAAAGTCCCATTTTCCACTTCTATTTGTCTTGGTAAGATAGCGGAGAGCATGATGCTAACACTGCTAATTGTGTGTGTGTGGTGCTACAGTGCCACAGATATTGATTGTTGCAAGTGATTTGAAGCGTAAAGCTTTTGATTAGCAGCATTAATGCTAATACACGTGATAACTTAATACTCATGATTAGCTAAGTACAGTTTCATTATTTAATTCCCTTGTTTTAAAGAGTAGCTGAGTGATTGCACAACACTACAAATAAAGAGGTTATTTAAAAAATACCATATTGTTTTCAGGAGTTTTTTATTATTTTGAGTCGTGAAAATGTTTCAACCATAGTGTTTACATTCTGCTATGGATAAATATGGTGTCTTATGTTACTAGGAAATGTACTTTACAAGCAGAGCTATTTAAAGCAACTACTACCTGAAATCTTTCCTAATATAGGATAAAGTTTAACCTGATGCTATTTAAGATGGTTATGTATGGGCTGTTATTGAATTGTTACTATAGTTACAATGGTATATGCTGGTTTTACTTTATAATGACCCAGCTATTGAGCTTAGATTTGAAGTTTTTCTGAACTAGAGTGGGACAAATATACCTGAACTGTTATCACATAATATGTGATGCTTGGTATTACATGGTAGTTATGCTTTATTATAATTCCTGTACAACATAGATAGAGACACGTAGAGCAAAATCATAAAGTCCTTTTTGCAAAAACAGGTCAGGTCTCAAGGACAGAGTGAGAGCCACTCCGAAGATTCTTGTCCAATGATGGTGAGCCTGGAAGTGTGATCCTGATAGGACTGGATGCAGAACTGACTCATTAAATACTCCACCTGGTGGTAGGACAGTACCAGTCGCCTGGTTTGCTACACTTTTTCCAAGAACTGTTGCAGAACCAGTTACAAACATTTTAAAGGAGAACTTCTGACAGTGGGTTGACTCATACTAAAAGTAATCAGAAAAAGTACCGAATTAAAGGACTATCGACAATAAGAACAAACACTCATTTATTTTAAAGGACACAATTTTATTTCATTTTATTAATTGTATCCATGTTTATGCTAAAGTTTTTCTGGGGTTTTTTTGCCTACAATTTGAACAAGTCAAAGTTATTGGTTGCAAAGCCTACATCACTTAGCTCCTTACGAACCTAGCACAGTGTTAGTTACCCATAGTGGGCTACACGGTTACACACACGTTTGAGAACTTCTGTAGTTAAGATCTTCTCAATTTGGTCAGTGTTTTTCCCACATAGAGAGTAACCAAGTAGACAAACTAATGTGGTCTGCGCGGCCACAATGCCTGTCACATTTGTATAGCACAGATTCAACACACAATTAAAAATCCAGGTTAAGCAGAAGGCCTACTTACATATGGGAACATCACATGGTTAGGTTTAAGAAATGAGCGATGATGTTTGGTTGAGTTTAGGAAAAGCCACTTGGTTCGGATTACAGAAAGACTGATGAAGCTTGGTTTCCCGATAATAGTTGGAATGACCTCAAGTTTTCTGAGTGAAAGTCATAGATGTGACCCTCCATACCAATGTATCAATAAGTTGTTAGAGTTTATTTACGTGATTTAATTACATTACGCATGCCTATAGTGTAATATATAGTAGTTTATATTTTATATTATATTGGTTATTACATTCACCCTTTATACTATTTTATTTCGATAGTCTTAAGATTCCAATTTCTTGCATTGTTTGGGGATTTCTTAAGTGAGCTGGAGAATTAAGAATTTAATTGTTAAAAGTTGTGTATTTAACAGTAAAGAACTTAAACTTAAGCTGAAGATAGTAGGTGAATTTCGACTGAGGAATATGTGCTGGGAGATAAAGAGAAGCATGTGCTAGCATTGTTTGACCGATGTGAAACTGAAGCCATGTTAACGTCCAAGAAACAGAGCAGTAGGGATACAGATAGATACAGATGGGTGGGAAATCTATGTTAACCTGGCACTGAAGGGCAAATGCAACAGGCAGCCGATCAATGGGAAATGACTAATAAAGACTCTTATCACATATAGCATATGAGTGTGTATTTGTGCCTCTACCTCTTTGTGTTATTGAACACAATGCTATCCAGCCAGCCAGTGAGCACATGGCAATGTGCAACTATGTTTACAGCTATGTCTCATTGTATGCATGTGAGATTGTGTGTATGTGTAATCTAACCAGACATATCCATACAGCTCAAATTAATGAAGTGAGTAGCTGCTGGTGGAGAACACTGGCCACTACAGGGACACACACACACCTGGTTCCCTCCTGAGACTCACACACCCATCCATCTATCCATTTTTTACCACTTATCCTATACACCCACACCATACAAATCCATACAGGTGATAGTGGCACAAATGCACCTTCACACACACACACACACACACACACACACACACACACACACACACATATACATGCATAAAGTAGTGCTCCACTAGTCTTTCCAGATTTCAAGTAAGTTGAATAATTCAATACAATTAACGCTGGCTATGGCTCCCTCTCCCTCCCTCCCTCCTTCCCTTCCGCTTTTACTTTTTTAGTGTATCCATCCCTCTCACTCAATCACTATCTTGTCCTTCGTTCCTCTTTCTCTTAATCTCTCTGTAAAGAGCAATGCTTATGCATCATTGCCTAGCTGACCACATTATGTTAGGTATTGTCAACATGCAAAGAAATGCATTACATTTTTTAGGGCTACATAATTTAATTTACTTTGACATTCAAATTATATAATACTGTATATATATCATGTATCAACTCAGCTCAACTCAACTCCTCAACCTAACTCAAGCTTTAGTGTTATTCTAACATTTAACATTGGCCACTGCGGTAAGCTATTGCGTCACTTCCAGTTGTTTGTGTCTGGTCGTCTCGCTGTACCTTGCTAATTATCTGAGAGGGTTTTTAACGACATTAATTGTTTAACTGCTGTGTACTAAAAGTGTAAATCCTTGTGCTTAAGCACTCTTCAGCCCTCTCTCATTTTAGGGAATTGTATCGGTAGTCTTACAACCGTTCTGTGTCGTGATAACCAACTCAGGTAGTGTACCTGGCGCACAACAATGGCTTCTCCCTCTCGTTCTCCTCTCTCTTGCTCAGTGTGTCATATGTTTTGTTATTCCTCTGCCTCTTTTAGTGATAATGGTACGTGTATTAAGTGTAGTTTATTTGCTGCGTTGGAGGCGAGGCTTAGTGATTTGGAGGCTACGATCCGCACCTTGCAAACCAAACCGGTAGCTTCGCTAGCTAGCCAGCCCCCATTAGCCGGTGCAGGTCGACTGAAAGCAGCTCCCCCGAGCCCCCCAGAGTAGTGATGGGAATTCCGGCTCTTTTGGCTCGGCTCACTAAAAAGAGCCGACTCTTTCGGCTCCCAAGCGGCTCTTCAGGTTGTTTTGTTGCTTTAATTAATTTATTATCAACAACAATACAAAATTATGCACAAAAAGAATTACTAATAAAAAAAAACGTGTTTTTTATTTATATATGTTTATTATATAAATATGCTTTTATTTATTCACTCCACATAAAATGTAAAAAATAAATTATAAAATACAAAAACCAACTATTTACAATTCAACTTTTAACTATTTAAATTTTCAGCTTTTTCCTTTTAAACAAATTTAAAGTGAAACAACACAAAACACTGCAAACCACAACACAATAAAATATAAATTAAAATATGCAAAACAAAAAGAAAAAAAATGAACACCCAGATCTTTAATTAAGGTAAAGGTTGGCATTTAGAAATACCAAGTGCCTCAGCTTTGAGGAGCTGATCCGGTTTCTTCTGTCAGTAATTATCTGCCCTGTTTTGGAGAAGATTCTCTCAGAGGGGACTGATGTTGCCACAATGCACAGTCTCCGCGTCATCACCTGGGTAAGATGTGGATAAATTGAAGCCTTGGTCTCCCACCAGCTCAGTGGGTCTGCACTTCTCTGGCAAAGGGGCTCATCAATTTACAAAGTAAAGAGACTTAAATGTGGACTCTTGAATATCAGATCTCTATCATCTAAAGGTGTATTAATAAATGAGCTTATATCAGATAATAATATTGATTTCTTCTACCTTACTGAAACTTGGTTGTGCCAAGATGAATATGTAAGTTTTAATGAATCCACTCCTCCCGGTCACATTAACTCACACATTCCCAGAGACACTGGCAGAGGTGGTGGAGTTGCAGCCATTTTCAATTCTGCCCTATTAATAAACCCTAAGCCCAAACAAAAATTTAGTTCATTTGAAAATCTCATTCTTAGCATTTCCGATCCAACCATGAAAACTTCCAATTATGTTTAATGTAGTGTATCGAGCACCTGGACCCTACACTGAATTTTTATCAGAATTTTCAGAGTTTTTCTCAGCTCTGGTCCTCAAAACAGATAAAGTTATTATTGTATGTGACTTTAATATCCATGTAGACAATGAAAACGACAGCCTTGGTACAGCATTTCTCTCACTATTAGATTCATTCGGCTTCTGTCA
>KV751325.1:2313526-2329318 GCA_001698575.1 Mola mola
CACTCCATACATTTTCATTGTTATGCAGATGACACACAACTATACTTATCAATGAAGCCAGATGAAACCCATCAGTTAGCTAATCTACAGTCATGTCTTAAGGACATTAAAAACTGGATGTTTCATAACTTTTTAATGTTAAACTCTGACAAAACTGAAGTCATTGTGCTGGGCCCCAAACACATTAGAGACTCATTATCCAGCAACATAGTTAATCTGGATGGCATTGCCTTGGCCTCCAGCACCACTGTCAGATACCTGGGTGTTATCTTTGACCAGGAGCTTAACTCACATGTAAAACAGATTTCAAGGACTGCCTTCTTTCACCTCCGTAACGTTGCTAAAATCCGGCACATCCTGTCTCAACAAGATGCAGAAAAACTAGTTCACGCATTTGTTACTGTCAGGCTGGATTATTGTAATTCTTTATTTTCAGGTTGCCCTAATAAGATTTTAAAAACTCTTCAGTTAATCCAAAATGCAGCAGCGCGTGTAATGACTAGAACTAATATCAGAGACCATATTTCCCGCATACTGGCTTCTCTGCACTGGCTCCCAGTTAAAATTCAACTAATTAATGGTCTGGCACCATCTTATATTAAAGAGCTAATAGTACCCTATCACCCATCCAGAACCTTACGCTCCCAGGATGCAGGGTTATTGGTGATCCCAAGAATCTCCAAAAGTAGAACGGGGCGCAGAGCTTTCAGCTATCAAGCTCCTCTCCTGTAGAACTAACTTCCAGTCTAGGTACGGGAGCCAGACACACTCTCTGATTTGAAGAGTAGGCTTAAAACCTTCCTTTTTGATAAAGCTTATTGTTAGGGCTGGCCTATCTAGCCCTTAGTTATGCTGCTATAGGCTTAGGTTGCTGGGGGAACACTCCATGATGCACTGAGCTCTCTTCTCTGCCCCCTCTGACTCAAACTCCATCTCTGCTCCTCTAAATGTCCATATCCTTAGACTAACTTTAATTCTTCCCCGGAGTCATTGTGATTTCTCATCCTGCAGTTCTTTCTAGGTCGCGGTGGGAGCTGCTACAGTGGTCCTGCCTGATACCTACAGCCCACATTAGGACAAGAGATCCTGTGACTTGGATCCTTGGCTTGATTTTGAAGTGCAAATCGGGATCAACAGATTACAATGGCTTCTGGACCAATAAACTACACCTCCTTCTGGATCACCACACTTCACATAACCCTGGATTTATAGATTCTACATACTCTTGGACTCAGTGACTACATCAGCAACACTTAGATCTTGCTACATGGACTATAATGACTCCTGCGTCTGGATCACTAGACTTCCTATACACCTGGATTTATAGATTCCACAGACTCTGGGACTCATGGATGTTTTATATATCCTAAGTAAACTGTTATTATCATGTTGCTGTGTTCTGTACGTATGACATCTATTGCACGTCTGTCTGTCCTAGGAAGAATGATGCCTCCTCTGTGGTTCTTCTTGAGGTTTCTTATTTTCCCTGTTTAGGGTTTTTTAAGTTTTTCCTCACTCGGTTTGAGGGTCTAAGGGCAGAGGATGTCACATCTGTACAGTTTGTCAAAGCCCAGTGAGATAATATATAAATTGTGATTCTGGGCTATACAAATAAAATTTGATTTGATTTGATTTGATTTGATAAGTGCACTTGGCACTAGGACACCCTAGGTCGAAAGTCATTGATTGACTTCGTAGTCGTATCATGTGAGCTGCGACTGTATGTGCTGGACACTAAAGAAAGGAACAGAGCTGTCAACTGATCCCCACCTGGTGGTGAGTTGGATCAGGTGGCGGGGGAGGAAGCTGAACAGACCAAGCAGGCACAAGCGAATAGTGAGGGTCTGCTGGGAACGTCTGGCTGAGGACCCTGTGAAGATGGTCTTCAACTCCCACCTCCGGCAGAGCTTCAACCACATCCCGGAGGTAGTGGGGAGCATGGAATCTGAATGGGCCAAGTTCCGTGATGCCATTGTCAGCGCAAGGTCACTGGTGCTAGTTGTGGCGGTAACCCCAGAACCCGCTGGTGGACACCAGGGGTTAAAGGCGCCATCAACTGAAGAAGGAGACTTACAAGGCATGGCTGGCCTGTGGGACTCCCGAGGCAGCAGACAGCTACCGGCCAGGCCAAGTGATCTGTGGCTCAGGTGGTCACTGACGCAAAAACCCGGGTGTGGGAGGAGTTTGGTGAGGCCATGGAACAAGACTTCCATTCGGCACCAAAGAAATTCTGGCAAACTGTTTGGCGGCTCAGGAGGGGATAGCGGAACCCTGTCCACACAGTCTTCAGTGTGGGAGGGGAGTTGTTGACCTCAACAGAGTCTATAGTTCAGCGGTGGAAAGAATACTTCAATGATCTCCTCAATCCCACCAACACACATTCCGAAGAGGATGCAGAGCCGGAGGACTTTGGGGTGAGCTCTCTCATCACTGGGGTCGAGGTCGCTAGGGTTGTCAAACAACTCCGCAGCGGCAGCACCCCGGGGGTGGATGAGATTCGTCCCGAGCTCCTCAAGGCTCTGGATGTTGTAGGGCTGTCCTGGTTGACACACCTCTGCACCATTACGTGGACATCGGGGACTGTGCTTTTGGAGTGGCAGACAAGTGTGGTGGTTCCCCTTTTCAAAAGGGGGACCAGAGGGTTTGTTTCAACTACTGGTGGATCACACTCCTCAGCCTCCCTGGGAAGGTCTACTCCAGGGTGCTGGAGAGGAGAGTCCGGCTGTTAGTCGGACCTCAGATTCAAGAGTAGCAATGTGGTTTTCGTCCTGGCCGTGGAACACTAGACCAACTCTATACCCTTGCGAGAGTACTGGACGGGGCATGGGACTATGCCCAACCAGTCCACGTGTGTTTTGTGGATCTGGAGAAGGCTTATGACCGTGTCCCTCAAAGTGTCCTGTAGGGGTTCTCCGGGAGTATGGGGTAGATGGTCTTTTGTTATGGGCCATTCATAACAATTCTGTATTGTGGGAGCCAGATCTTGGTTCGCATTGCCGGAAGTAAGTCAGACCCATTCCCAGTAAGGATTGGTATCGGCCAGTTCTTCCCTTTGTCACCGATTCTGTTCATAATTTTTATGGACAGAATTTCTAGGCGCAGCCAAGCAGCGGAGGAACTCAAGTTCGGTAGCCACCGTATTCCGTCTCTGCTATTTGCAGATAATGTGGTCCTGTTGGCCTCATCGAACAGTGACCTCCAGCTCTCACTGGGACGGTTTGCAGCTGAGTGTGAAGCAGCAGGGATGAGGATCAGCACCTCTAAATCTGAGGCCATGATTCTCAGTCAGAAAAGGGTGGATGGGGGTCAGACATGCCCATCCGGGAGGAGACCCCGGGGCAGACCAAGGACATGCTGGAGAGATTATATCTCTCGGCTGGCTTGGGAATGTCTTGGTGTCCACACGGAGGAGTTCGTGGAAGTGGCCGGTGAGAGGAGTGTCTGGATCGCCCTGCTCAAACTGTTGCCCCCGAGACCCGGACCTGGATAAGGGGCAGAAAACGAAACAGAATTAAACGAGTAGAATGTAGGTCATAACAATGGAAACAATACTTACACAAAATTTCAACATAGCAATCGATTGAGGTAACAGTTTGATTGACAGAGAAGCGGTTTGGCTGACAAAATAGACACTGGCATCGATCACAGCAGTCAGAGTTGTGGTTTACACTGAGTAAAGAGTATTATCAATAGTTTGATGGGGACATCTGGAATACTATGTTTTCTTGATTTTGTTAGTTTTGCTGCATATTTCCTTGAGTTCACTTGATAATAACGTATTGTAATGTAACATATGTAATAATACATGATAATTTAAAATGCATCTCTTTGTTGATTTGTATTAGTTATAAATGATTTATGTAACTCACTGTGCCATGAGAGGCACAGTGAGTTACACACGAGCACACACAGCCCAGACAAACTGAACTGATTTGGTCATCCACTACCATCTCATGTGCATCGGCACCTTATATAATATAAACAATACATACTCAGTGTAATGTCATATGGACATTAAATCGTGTGAACTTTGCCACTTTAAAATAGTGCCAAAAAAAAAAAAAAAAATAGTGCCAGTGTGGTACACAACTTGCACTGATGTACATTGTGGAACTCACCAGTTATTTTAAAGTGGCAAAGTTCACACGATTTAATGTCCATATGACATTACACTGAGTATGTATTGTTTATATTATATAAGGTGCCGATGCACATGAGATGGTAGTGGATGACCAAATCAGTTCAGTTTGTCTGGGCTGTGTGTGCTCGTGTGTAACTCACTGTGCCTCTCATGGCACAGTGAGTTACATAAATCATTTATAACTAATACAAATCAACAAAGAGATGCATTTTAAATTATCATGTATTATTACATATGTTACATTACAATACGTTATTATCAAGTGAACTCAAGGAAATATGCAGCAAAACTAACAAAATCAAGAAAACATAGTATTCCAGATGTCCCCATCAAACTATTGATAATACTCTTTACTCAGTGTAAACCACAACTCTGACTGCTGTGATCGATGCCAGTGTCTATTTTTTTAAATGTTTTTCAATGGCTTGACTAGGTTCAGGGGTCATGAATTGTATTTTCTACAGGTGAAAGTAAAGGGCAGTCGGAATAAAATCCTAAATTGATGATACAAGTAAACTGTGGATAACACTGACATCAGATCCATGCATATTCATTTTGACTCACCATCTTCTCTCTCTTTCTCTCTCTCTCTCTCTATCTATAGTAGTCTGAAATGTCAAACTTTGCCAGACTGTAAGCGGCTGGCTGAGTGGCTGAAACATAATCAAGCATGCCAGACTATTTCCCCAAACTCAGGCAAACACGCACACACCTACAAACACGCACAGGTCCATCAAAGCTATTTCCTAGTGTTGACGCTTTGTCATTTGTAACACAGACATTTCTTCTTCAGTGCCTGGCTGGACCATGGCTAGAGTCTGTTTTGTTGCGTCTGCTGGCCACAGCAAAGGACAAAGGACAAACATTATCAAAAACAAGTTAATAACTAGGGCGGCACAGTGGTGCAGTGGTTAGCACTGTCGCATCACAGCAAGAAGGTCCTGGGTTCGATTCTGGGTTCGATTGGTCACTCTAAATTGCCCGTAGGTGTGAATGTGAGTGTGGATGGTTGTTTGTCTCTATATGTCAGCCCTGCGATGAACTGGTGACTCATCCAGGGTGTACCCCGCCTTCGACCCAAGATGCTGAGATAGGCTCCAGCCCCCCCCCGCGACCCCTAATGGGATAAGCGGTAGAAAATGAATGAATGAATGAAAGTTACTAACTTTGCTCAAAACTTTATGTCACAGTTAACAGGTGCAGAATTAAGATGCAGCAAATAAATGTGGACTGCTAAGGACATTGGTAAAGGGTGTGAAACCAATGGCCGAAAACCTTGAATGAATCTGATTACATTTGACTGTATGAACACATCCACTTGTAAACACTGAAAATGTGACACACATACAAAGCAGATCTTGTAATTAACTCAAAATGCTTATTGTTCTCGAATACGATCCTTTCTCACTCTACCACCGCATCATGCATTATCCTCATCCATATATCACATCCTGTAAATTACAAGAATACACAAGGCAAGCCCAGCCATCAAATTTCACACAAAGAATACTTTTCTCATTCAAGGTAATATAGATTATAACTCGTTTTTTTAAGTACTTACTTATTTGTTTTCTGGCCTGATGTCTGACAGCGTTTTCCAGTGATCAGTCTTTCAATGTCTGGCTTTATGTCTTGAGCAGTAGCAATCCTTAAAACAGCGTGAAGATTGTCATCAGTGAGGTGTGCTTGGTCTTATTTAAGTTCATGATTGAAAACAGCTATTCGCACAGGTAAGTGCTCCCAAACATGGACAGGACACAGGCAGCATGAAGTCGGAGCTGTGCCATCGAAGCAGGGGGTAGCAGATGGTAAAAGTCCTGGATTTCAACATCCTGGAACTTTGCTCTCAGGTCACTATCACTTTTGAGATCTATTAATTCCATTTGAAGGACATGGGGTGCACTGTACACATCCGCATTGAAAGAATTGGAGAAGATACCAAAGCCTGCATGCTGTGTTCTGAAGTCAGAGATGCACCGGTCAAACTCAATAATTAACCGGGTCAGTTTAGTGGCCAGACGGGCACATGAAAAGGCACCAGGAAATGAAGCTTAGATGCTCTTTCAGACAGGGAAGTGGGCAAGATTTTTTTGCTCCATTTGGGATTTCCACAGGTGCAGTTTATGCTGGAAAGCAGTGGTCAGGTTGTACATCTGTGTGATGACTTGTCTGCATCCCTGCAGCCTCTAGTTCAGCTGGGCGAGATGCTCTGTTATGTCACACAACATGGCAAATTCACACAGCCAGTTTGAATCGGATATTCCGGGCATGGGTTTTCCTTTAATTTGCATAAATAGAGCAATTTCATTTTCTAAGCTCAAAAAATTGTTTGAGGACCGTGCTCTTACTCAGCCATCTTATTTCTGTATGCTTGGGCACATCTTCGTACTCTGCATGCCCCTCGCTCAAAAACAGCTGGAACTGGCGGGGATTCAGGCAATGCGCCCGAATGAAGTTAACGGTTTTCACTGTTGCCATTATATTGTCCAGCTCCAGAACCTTTCCACATAGAGCCTCTTGGTGGATAATACAATGATAGGTCATCAGAGGTGTGAGGCAGTTACTTTTGTTTTGTTTCCTCTTTACTGTATCAGTCCAACCAAGCCTGTGTTTTCTCCACACAGTGCGCCACCGGTAGTCAGCCCCACTCACTTTTCCCAGGGTAAATTGTTTTTACTCACAGACCTCTCTACCACACAAAAATATATTTTTTTTCATCAAAACCATACAGTATATGTACATGACTTCTATGCATAAACTGTTGAATCTGCATCTGCAAATAACTTGTGATTTGTGCACTTCACTGCATTTGTGTGTGGAGTTTTAAAACTCCTCTGACATACACTTGTGAACCTTGTTAATTTATATGTGGATTCCTTTGGCATTTATATAGAATGAGAAATATTTTGTAGGGAGAGTGATTTACATTTAAATCCCAAAATGTATTTGTGAATCTTTCTGTGTGCATTTGAGAAATTTGAGACTAACCTGACTCCATAGTAATTTGGTGCACAGTGAGTTGACACATCTCCTGCTGTCAGTGTTTAGTTGTTCTCTTGACAGGCCGATATTAAAGTGAACCAAAAGATGTTCCAAAAGAGGTTTAAATGATTAAGAATGTTTAGCTAGACCTACCAGTGTTACAAAATTGTGCACACTGCAATTATTGGTTGAATGTGTGATAATGTTTAACAAAAACAATGAATTTCTGGTTCATGTTTTTTTTTCTTTTTTTTTTTCAAGCATTTTGAAAACTGCTATTAATGTAGCGATGACATGGCAGAGGGTAGATGAGGTGGATAATTTAGGTTAAAAAAAAAGGAAAAAGCTACATTGTGTGTTGTTACAAAATCAACATTGTTAGAAATGAGGGACAACTGTAGTCTGTCAGTATGATAGATAAGGTAGATCGATAAGTTGATAAGCATTGCCTTGACTGTCATCACACCAGCTCTTGTAGGTAGGAGGTATAGAAATGTTAAAGAAGAAAACTACTGTGAAATTGGGCGCTAAGAGATAAAATGGGATCTGAGTTGGAAAAGAAGGAAAAAGAGAGAGCGATAAGTGGGTAAATATTGCATGAAAGGAGGTTCAAATGGCAAAAGTGAGGGATAGAGAAATAGGGATGGATGAAGTAATGGGCAGATGAATTAAATGAGGGATGGATAGGATAGAACACTGTATGGCAGAGTGACACAGTCCATCATGCACTCTGTCTCACTATGAAAAGGGGAAGGACAAAGTTTAACCAGGATTTATCACCTGTGACATGTCAGTGGAATTAGGCTGGGTATATAGATCATTATGGAGGACGCAGATAAACTGACATGCACCTGGGGTGTGGTCAGTTTCTTTCGCTGCCGCTGGAGTTTACTGAATCATTCTAAAACTGTCAAAAATCTCAATCAAATGCCTTGTTGGTTTATAGACCAAACATGGTGTCACCTACAACATTTTTGATATTTGATATTTTCTCTGCTCATTTTGGCAACGGTTGTCCTAAAGCCACTTGACTTGAATGCACCCAAGATGGCACATCCGCGATCTGTTTGCTTACTGCTCACACCACATTCAAAGGTGGTCTATTCCACATGTGGCTACATTATTTTAGCAGAAGGAATATAATGAATCCAGAGTCACACTAAAGGACCACCTACACCTACTATGTCCTCTGAAACAAAAAGCCTCAATAACAATGGATTACAACAATGGATTATTTTTTGGTTGTTTGTTTGTTGTGTAACTGAATTACAGTCAGGTCCAGAAGTATTTGGGCATTAACATACTTTTTATCATTTTGCCTCTATACACCGCCATATAGGATTGGAAATGAAAAACAATCAAGATGATTATAGATTACAAGATTTCCCCAGATACCAGTTTTTCCTAGTGGAAGACCCAAGAGCCAAAGCCAGTCAAGTAGATACCTTGCAGTGGAAAGGGGGCATGTTTATAGAGCTAGTTGCTGTGCATATACATCCATACGTTTAAAAATGTAATCACCCAACACCACCTAAAACTCCACCAGTTTTAATGGGAGTTTATTTCCACATCTATGACAACTAAAACATACTTTTACCCATGAGAAGGGAAGTCTCTAGTGGAGCTTTGAACAAACCCACTTATCATCAGGCCAAAAAATCAGACTGTGCTAAAACATGGGCTGTCCCAGCAAAGTCTACATTAGCTCGTGGGTGTGGCATTGTGGTGCAGGAAAGAAAATGATAAATTCACCTGTTAAAAAAAACATCTCAATAAAACAATAAAGTAGACATTAAATAATATAATAACAAAACAGGTACATTTTCATTTCAGTTTCAGGTTAATAATAATGGCCGCAAGAAAACTTGTAATGGCAAGGGGAATCACCATAATGAATAGTCTTATTGAATATAATGGTGTTTCTTTAAATGCTACAAATTGATAATGTACGAAAGTGATTGACTCCAAGGCTACTTGGACCCAGTGTGACTTGATCCAATACAAGGATTTAGATGATGTAATATAATGTGTGTCGGATGAAACGTTGCCCTGACTAGCTCAGCATAATTCAATACTCACTTTTTATTTCTTCATTTTATGTTTCTGCAGACTACAGCATCGGAAGTAGAATAACTCTCTTCTCAACAGGAAGCCTTGTTTCTCTTTGTTTCTCCATCGGTTTTAGTCCTGTTGGTGAGCATACACATGGTTGTCATTCTTATTACTCTTTCAGATTTATTCCACTCATAAAAACATTTACCTCCAATTTGGTTGTATAAATAACCAGTGTGTCTTTTTCATTATCTTTTAATGACATGGACCAATCAAAAGGTCAACAAATCATCAACATTTTGTTGACAATGTTCTCCTGTCATCCTTTAACAACCTTTTGGGGAGGAAGCACTAATAAGGGCTTTTGTTTGGATATAAAATTCATATTTATTGTTAATTGGGACTCTGATAATTCAAATCAAATAGGCTGGAGAATTTCTTTAAATTTTGGCTTCAAAGCTGAGCTTACCAGTAGTTTAAAACATATTAAAAACTAGTGAATAGCTGCCGCATATTACCATCTATTGTATGAATGTTCCAATCCCTTTGAGGGAGAAAATCAAATTAGCAGTTCTATTAAATTGCAATTATTAAAAAGCCAGAAATGAAATAAATTGTATATATATTGTTTAGTTGATGTAGATAGATAATATACTAATTTATTAAAGCATGCATTTTTATGCTTTATGTGGGAAAGTTTCATCATATGCTGTGTGCTTTGATTGACCTGCTTCTACACCTGCTGTGAGCATTATTTACAATAATAAAAACCCATATCCAGGAAACAGCAGTTCACCCACCCCTGAATGGATTAACCCAGTACCACATTTGGGAGTTGAAAATAAACATTACAACACTATGAAATGCTGTTTGCCTGACCTTTTTAAAAATGCATTTAATTTACTCACTACCATGCTGTTAGGACATGAGATCTTGTGACTTGGATCCTAGGCTGGACTGGACCAAGAGACTATACCTGCGTCTGGACCACTAGACTTCACATACACCTGGATTTATAGATTCCACATACTCTTGGACTCACGGATTACATAAGAAACCCACAAATCTGGATACATGGACCACTATGACTCCTAAACCAACAGACTACACCAGCTTCTGGATCAAGAGATTTTTCATACATCTTGATTTATGGACTCATGAACTACATTCTTATTAATCTGTTATTGTCATGTTGTTGTGTTCTGTACAAGTGACATCTATTGCACATCTGTCTTTCCTAGGAAGAGGGATCCCTCCTCTGTGGTTCTTCCTGAAGTTTCTTATTTTTCCCTGTTTAGGGTTTTTATAAGTTTTTCCTCATCTGGTTCAAGGGTCTAAGGGCAGATGATGTCACATCTGTACAGTTTGTGAAAGCCAAGTGTGAAAATTAGTAATTTGTAATTTAGGCTTTACAAAACAAACTTTGATTTGATTTGATGCTGCTTTACAGTTTCTATTTAGTTTGTCAGTCAAGGTTTTGGGACATTTCCATTAAGATGGTTTGATATTTGAATATTTAGCTGTAGCTAATCATTGAAAAAAACATTTAAAAAAAGTTTCACCAGACTCTTTGCAATGCCTTCGCAGTAAGTAAGGCAATGAGATAAGCAGGAAACTTTGTTGCAACAGCGTGAACAGATGTTGATTCCTGCACAAATCTAAGAAGTTAATGACATTTGAATAACTGGTGTGTTGTTTGCAAAGCTTGTGCTGTGTGTAATCCACAGCTTCCCAAGACATTGAAAAAAGAGTTTAATGAGTACTCAGCTGAAACAAATTTTCTAGTACTGAAATATGAAATCCTACATGTTAGTTAAACAGATTTTTGCTTACAGTGACAAAGAAAATCTGCACCCAGGCTAGTTGTGAAGTTAAAATTTAGTGAGCTGTCACCTGTGAAGTGACAGAGCAAAGTTAAAAACAGAACTGACGTGTGTGATTTAGCCTTCAAAGGGACTGCAAACCAGTTTCTATACTACCCACATATTGCCTGAGCAGGTGACGGTCATTTCAATGCATTTGCACAAATTTGCTAAAGTATGTGTGTAACTACCCTTAATGTAGTTCAGTACAGGAGATACAACTCATATTGACAATAAACCATAAAACCTATTCTGATAATTACCTGTCTGCTGTATTCTCTTGATGCATTTTAGACATACAGCTAATTAAACAGATACAAATGAGATCTGTGTTTGTTTTCTTTTAATTAATTAAGTGGTCACATTTATGAAATGCATCTTTAAGAGTTGCTTGTAATCTGTCTACAGAATGATATCCAAAATAGCCTTATATTTGTTTACTCACAGTAACTCTGAAAAATCATGAAACCAAAATGCTCTCAAGATATCATCAACCTGTCACAATCTGCTCCTGGTTTTCCCCTCAACCACCCCACACTACCTGCTTAACTACCTGTCTTCATTAAGGTCATCAGCCTCATCTGTTCCTCCCAGCTGCAATCAATTACCCAGCTAATTAACCAGCTCCTCCACACTCACTCTTTGCGAGATTGTCGTTGCGTCATGCACTCTGTTCCTGATAGATATCCTGGTACATGCCCTGCCTTCTGCCCCTGACCACGTCTCCTCATCCCTGCCCCGGTAACCTGACCTGCCTTCTGTCTTTAAACTCTGCATCTGCCCGCTCCCTGTCTGCCTGCTGTCTGCCTGCACTGCCTGGACTTCCTCTGGAGACTCCTGCCCCATTCTGAACTTAGACTGTGCTCGTCGACCAGGCTTCCTGATTGTTGTCTGTTTGGACTACTGAACATTGTAAATAAAGTTCTGAACTGTGCCGGTCTAGATTTGTGCTGTTCTTGGGTCTGCCTTCACACCCGTTACAGTACAATCTGGACAGAAATGGACCCAGCACAGATCAACGACCGGATCTCTAGAATGGAGGAGATGCTCAGTCAGCTGGTTGCCAACTCTGTTGTGGTCACGGCTGAGAGCCAACAAGTCATGGCGGAGGTCCAGCATGGCAAAAAAGCAATCCCGGTTCCAAGCCTTGGAGGTGGGGGCTCCCCCCCGTGCAGGTGTCTGCGGCTTCATTGGCGGACCATGCTGGTTAACCGGCCACCGTGGGAGCTTCGCCGGGGGTGGCTGTCTCCTCGTCTGTCAGCGCTGCGGCTTCGCCTCTTCTATCCCAAGTCTGGGAGCTTAACGTGGGATCACCAGAGCATTATGACGCCGACCCGGCAACCTGTAACGCCTTCCTCTTCAACTGTGCCATCATCTTCTCCCTGCAGCTGCTCACCTTTTCTTCAGAGGCGGGTAAAGTGGCGTACACAGTCAATCACCTCACGGGGCGGGCGCGCTTGTGGGGAACAGCTGAATGGATGAGAGGGACACTTGCATGCCGCTCTTTCTGTGTGTTTGCTGATGAACTCAGGAAAGTGTTTGGTACCCGGCCTCTGGGAGCTGATGCTGGACAAGAGCTGTTGGATTTGGTTCAGGGGAGCCGGTCAGTCACAGATTACACCATTGACTTTCGAACCAGAGCTCCCCTATGTGACTGGAACACGGCCGCCCTCCGTGACGTCTTCATACGGGGGTTGGCTGGATACATAAAAGACGAGCTCGTGGTTTATGAACTGCCGTCCTCGATGAAGGACCTCTTCGCACTCGTCACATGTGTCGATCTGCGCATCCAGGCACGTCGACGGGAGCATCGTTCAGAATTACTCTGCCTCCCTCGTCCTCTCCACCAGTGGAGAGGAAGAGGAGACAGCAGTTAAATCTCTGCAGGTACTGTGATCAGCGCGATTATTTTGTCAGCCGGTGCCCAGTAAAAGCCAAAGCTCATCAGTAGAAGGTGGCATACTCGTGAGCTCGACCGCTAACTCTGCCTCCATGGACAGACCTATCGTCACTGCTGAGTTTCTGCTGCCTTTTGGTTCTCATCCCGTCTCCATCCTCATTGACTCCGGGGCGGATGGGAGTATCATGGATGGACCAGCTGGGACTGCAGTACATCCAGTTTTTTCACCTGCCCTTCTGTTCAGACCTTCATCCGCCGCTGCCAGCACACCTGGGACCAAGCTCACTCTGCCCTCCTCAAGTCTGCCGACCACTATGCTGCCAATCGCAAGCATCGCAAGCCCTCTCCCGCCTACCGGGTCAGCCAAACTGTGTGGCTCTCCACCCGTGATCTGCCCCTTAGGGTGGAGAGTTGTAAGCTAGCCTCCAGGTTCATCATGCCCTTCACCATCACAAAGAGCATTAACCCAGAGGCGGTCCGTCTGCAGCTTCCCCGCACTATGAGGATCCACCCGACATTTCATGTCTCCAGAGTCAAGCTGGTCCTCTGGAGAGTCCTCTGGTTCCTCCCACACCTCCCCTTCCGCCTCCCCAGCTCATCGATGGAGGCCCGGTGTTAAACGTCTTCTGCGCTCTCACCGCCGTGGACGAGGTATTCAGTACTTGGTGGACTGGCCTGGTTCATTGTAAGCCCTGATTTAATCAGGGACTTCCACCGCATGCATCCCGACCAGCCTGCTCCATCCTCTGCTCGGGGGAGACCTCCTGCAGATGAGCCTGCTGCTCCGCCGGAGGAGAGTGGTTCCGATGCGGACACCCCATCCAGTTCATCCTCCTCACCTGCTTCAGAGGAGGAGGGCTCCTGTGCCTCGGAGGAATTCTAGGGTATATTTTCCACCACTTGAAGGGGATATTAAGGTTATTCAGTCAACAACATATACATATTCAGATTTTATCTGATTAATTGTCTTTGTGGATTCCCTTTTGGCAATCTTATTCATTTTGCTGAGCTGATTGGACACCACCTGTCACAGTCAGCTCAAGTTTTATCCTGAAAAACTAGTCCTTTGCAATCAATTCTTTCGCAGAAAAAAGCCTGTTGTTAGGTTATTTGAAATATTGGCTGATTAGTGATGAACCATTTACAATCTGGACTTGATGGTTGGCTGGATATACCTTCCTGTGCAGAATATAAAGTAAGTTTATTGCTTTAGCTGGATATTGGATTTAAACCAATGGGGGAAATGGCTAGAGGCTACAGTTAAAAACTTACAATCTCCTCTGGCTGTACAAACTACTGAAATCAGCTGGAGTTGATATGGTAACACGTTTGATATTCTAAATGCAACCCATGATCAGGCTGCCAAGAAGACTTGGCTTGGGTTGTATTGTCACTATAGTCATTCTCACTAGCCCTTACATGGCTGAGTTTAATAATAATGTCAGAGATTGTGATTTCTTTTGCCTGAAAACATTTTTTTTAATTATCATTATTTATTCAACATAGCAGAGTGATTTTGTTGGCTGCCATGTTCAGACCATTGCAATCGCTATGAAAACAGCAAACCATTGTCTAAAGGTCTAATAATTTAAGTAGCAACCAACCAGCAGATTTAATCGTAAAGTTTCAATCAAGACCACAATCAGACCTAAGGATGAACTAATTAGACCGAGGAAAAAGGAGAGGAGATAGAGAGAAGAAAACTACAGTAACATTTTCCAGATAGTTAAGTGATAAGAGGTAATTGATCAAAAAATACTGCGTATTTGTTCCTGTAGTTGCATTGTAGGAAGGTTAGGGATACACCATGACTTTGAGTATTTGTTTAATGAGAAAAAAAAAAGGAAGAGTTTATGCAACTATCCATCCGTTTTAAAAATATAAAAGTATATTCCCTTTGACTGAAAGGGCCTTTATGTTGATAATATTGCAATACCAACAGGTAATTTAGATATATCATGTATTTAGTTCGGGCTTAAAAGTCTGAGAGAACTGGCTGGCTTTCTTATATAATGTGTCGAACAGGTATTTGTGATTGTAAAATTATAATTGGGACAAAAGCATATTGTCTCAGTCCTATTAATGATGAATCCTCCATGCATACAAAAGTGAGTCACAGAGCTCCGAAAGGTTCTGATGCTTTGAACAATATTATTCATTCATATATGGTCCCCTTTGTTTATATAATTACAAAACTTTGTATTAAAATTTACTGCCATGCAAATGGCACCCAGCTCTATCAATTGCTGAAACCAGACAAACCAACAAACTAACTAAACTCAAGGCATGCCTTAAGGACATAAAAAACTGGATAACCTTTTATCTGCCTTTCTAACCAATTTTCTGCTCATAAAAAGAACTGAAGTCATTATACTGGGCACTAAACATCTTAGAAATACATTATATATCTTGTCTGAACAGCATTACCGTAGCTGCTACCACCACTATAAGAAATCTAAAACTTACTTATCAGGATTTGTTCTTTAACTTCCAGAAAAAAGAAAGTCATTGAGACTGCATTGTTTCATTTCCATAACATTGCAAAAATCAAACACATTTTGTCACAGAGAGACACATAAAAAATTAGTCCATGCATTGGTTTCTTCCAGCAGGACTATTACAACTTTATATGATCAGGCTGATCCAAAATGCTGGTTCACATGTGCTAATTAGAAATAATGGAAAAGATCATATTTCTCCCTATTGGCTTGTCTGCACTGGCTACCTAGCTACCTGTTTCATTTCCTTTCGTTTCGTTTCGTTTTCTGCCGCTTATCTGGGTCCGGGTTGCGGGGGCAACAGCCTGAGCAGGGAGATCCAGACGCTCCTCTCCCCAGCCACTTCCACCAACTCCT
>KV751325.1:2331911-2381530 GCA_001698575.1 Mola mola
TGTTCCGATAGCCAGCTTCAGCAACCGGGGATCGGACCGCCAAGGACCCTGCCTTTGACTGCCACCCGATCCACATAGCACCAGACTTCTATGGCTCCTCCTGTAGGTGGTGGGCCCACATGAGGACGGACCCATGTTTCCATGTTTCATTTCCTGTAGAATATAATTTAAAATCATTTTTGTCACCTGACTACCCAGCCCTTAATGACCAGGCTCCTTCATATCTTACTGAACAAATATAAGGAGCTCTCGAGAAAGTGGTCTACCAAAAAGGAAAGTTCACAAAATTGGCAGAAATTATTTTCTTGTAACTATATTGGGCCCAAGAAAGTCATTGTATCTGCAGCTTACTTGGCTGACACGAAAACTTTTCTTTCTTCTGTTTATTATTTACGCAAAATGTTTATACACATCATAACACTGCCCCATTGAATGCTTTCAGATGGCAAATTGGGGTTCAGATGTGAAGACAGATGCCAGTTTTGCACCTCTGCTACATTTACTGCTATCTCAGAGGCAGAACAGGCTGACATTGAATTGGTTGTATTTAAATCATCAAACAGCAAAAGGTCTTACAAATTATGTTTATAATACAGTTCTATCAAACCAAATATTTTCAGCTCCAACACAACTGATTCAAATGATAAATGATGAGATGGAATCAGTGTAGAGTGAAATAAGCTGACAAGCATACAACTAGTGCATGAACTAGTTTTTCTGCATCTTGTTGAGACAGGATGTGCCGGATTTTAGCAATGTTACGGAGGTGAAAGAAGGCGGTCCTTGAAATCTGTTTAACATGTGATTTAAAAGACAGCTCTTGGTCAAAGATAACACCCAGGTTTCTGACAGTGGTGCTGGAGGCCAAGGCAATGCCATCCAGATTAACTATGTTGCTGGATAATGAGTCTCTAATGTGTTTGGGGCCCAGCACAATGACCTCAGTTTTGTCAGAGTTTAACATTAAAAAGTTATGAAACATGCAGTTTTTAATGTCCTTAAGACATGTCTGTAGATTAGCTAACTGATGGGTTTCATCTGGCTTCATTGATAAGTATAATTGTGTGTCATCTGCATAACAGTGAAAATGTATGGAGTGCTTTCTAATAATTTTACCTACAGGAAGCATATATAGAGTAAATAGTAATGGTCCAAGCACAGAACCTTGTGGGACTCCATGACTAACCTTGTCATATCTTGATGATTCATCATTAACATGAACAAAATTATATCTATCAGATAGGTAGGACTTAAACCATCTTAGAGCAGATCCTTTAATGCCAATTTGGTGTTCCATCCTCTGTAGTAAGATGTGATGATCGATAGTGTCAAAAGCTGCACTAAGATCTAATAAGACTAGTATAGAGATAAGTCCTGCATCAGATGCAGTGAGGAGGTCATTTGTAACTTTTACCAATGCCGTTTCTGTGCTGTGATGCTTTCTAAAACCTGACTGAAACTCTTCAAATAGACTATTATACTGAAGAAAGCCACATAGTTGTTTCGCTACTGCTTTCTCTAGAATCTTTGAAAGAAAGGGGAGGTTGGATATTGGTCTATAGTTGGCTAAAACTTCTGGGTCTAGGGTAGGTTTTTTTAGGAGCGGTTTAATTACAGCTACTTTAAATGACTGGGGCACATAACCTGTTACAAGGGATAGATTGATAATGTTTAGTAGTGGATTTCTAATTAGGGGTAAAACCTCTTTGAGCAACCTAGTAGGTATGGGGTCTAGTATACAGGTTGATGATTTAGATGAAGATAATGTTGTCGTTAGTTCCTTAAGGTCAATTGGATGGAAGCTTTCCAAACACACATCAGGACTAATACCAGCCTCTATAATTCCTGTTGCTGAACTGGAATCTGTGGAGTGTAGGATATTTTCTCTGATAAGTCTAATTTTATTATTGAAGAAGTTCATAAAATCATTACAGGTGAGGGCTCTAGGAATGCATGGTTCAATAGAATGATGGCTCTCAGTCAGCCTGGCTACAGTGCTGAAAAGGATCCTGGGCTTATTCTTGTTTTCTTCTATCAACGCTGAATAGTAGTCTTTTCTTGCTCGGCGAAGGGCCTTCCTGTATACTTTAAGGCTATCCTGCCAGGCCATGTGTGGCTCTTCCAGTTTAGTGGAACGCCATTTCTTTTCAAGTTTATGAGTTTTCTGTTTTAACTTGCGAGTGTTAAGATTATACCACGGAGCTAGTCTCTTTACTGGTTTTGTTTTCTTTTTAACTGGGGCAATGGAATCGAGTGAAGCACGTAGAGAGCCGGCAGTGAAATCGGCAAGGTGATCAAGCTGGGAGGGGCTAAATTTAAGATATGACTCCTCTGTTATTTTGGGATATGGCACTGAAATTAATGCAGAGGGAATAATTTCTTTAAAATTTTCAACAGTGTCCTCAGATATGCATCTGCTATAATAACTAGTGACTCTTGGTTTATAGTTGATGAGCAGAAATTCAAATGTTAGAAGATAATGATCTGATAAAAGCAGATTTTGCGCAGAGACATTTAAATGCTCAATTTCAATGCCATATGTCAGAACAAGATCAAGGGTGTGATTAAAAGTGTGTGTTGATTCTTGTACACACTGACAGAAGCCGAATGAATCTAATAGTGAGAGAAATGCCGTACCAAGGCTGTCGTTTTCAATGTCTACATGGATATTAAAGTCACCTACAATAATGACTTTATCTGTTTTGAGGACCAAAGCTGAGAGAAACTCTGAAAATTCAGATAAAAATTCAGTGTAGGGTCCAGGTGCTCGATACACTATAACAAACATAATTGGAGTTTTCATGGTTGGATCGGAAATGCTAAGAATGAGATTTTCAAATGAACTAAATTTTTGTTTGGGCTTAGGGTTTATTAATAGGGCAGAATTGAAAATGGCTGCAACTCCACCACCTCTGCCAGTGTCTCTGGGAATGTGTGTGTTAATGTGACTGGGAGGAGTGGATTCATTAAGACTTACATATTCGTCTTGGCACAGCCAAGTTTCAGTAAGGCAGAATAAATCAATATTGTTATCTGATATAAGCTCATTTATTAATACACCTTTAGATGATAGGGATCTGATATTCAAGAGTCCACATTTAAGTCTCTTTACTTTGTAAACTGCCTCATTAGTGGTGTTGATTTTTATTAAGTTCCTATGTGAACTCTTATTTGATTTAGTGAATTTAGTGAATTTATGTGGACGGGGGACAGACACAGTCTCTATGGGGTTGTAGGTGGATGACTCTAAAGGAAGCGCAGAGAAGCGTGTAAGACTGCAACTCTGCTTCCTGGCCTCAACTCTGAATTGTCAATTTGGCTGACTAATAAATCTGGCCATATTTCTAGAAATGAGAGCAGCTCCATCCCAAGTAGGATGGATGCCGTCTCTCCTCATTAGACCAGGTCTTCCCCAGAAAGTTTGCCAATTATCAATGAAACCCACGTCGTTTGCTGGACACCACCTCGACAGCCAGCGGTTGAACGACGACATGCGGCTAAACATATCGTCACTGGTCAGGTTAGGCAGGGGACCAGAGAAAACTACGGAGTCCGACAGTGTTTTGGCAAAAGCACACACCGACTCAACATTAACTTTAGTGACTTCCGACCGGCGTAGCCGAACGTCATTACCGCCGACATGAATTACAATCTTACTGTATTTACGTTTACTTTTTGCCAGCAGCTTTAAATTTGATTCCACGTCGCCCGCTCTGGCCCCAGGAATACATTTGACTATGGCCGCTGGTGTGGAAAATGTCACGTTTCGCAAAATAGAGCTGCCAATTACTAGAGTTGGTTTCTCAGCGGGTGCGTCACTGAGTGGGGAAAATCTGTTGGAAACGTGAACGGGTGGGTGGTGAACCGTGGGCTTCTGCTTAGGACTATGCTTCCTTCGAACAGTCACCCAACTTCCCTGGTTTCCCGACTGCTCGGGAGCTGCTCTCAGTCGACCCGCACCGGCTAATGGGGGCTGGCTAGCTAGCGAAGCTACTGGTTTGGTTTGCAAGGTGCGGATCGTAGCCTCCAAATCACTAAGCCTCGCCTCCAACGCAGCAAATAAACTACACTTAGTACAGGTACCATTATCACTAAATGAGGCAGAGGAATAACTAAACATGTGACACACTGAGCAAGAGAGAGGAGAACGAGAGGGAGAAACCATTGCTGTGCGCCAGGTACAATACCTGAGTTGGTTAGCACGACACAGAACGGTTGGAAGAGTAGCGATAAATTCACTAAAATGAGAGAGGGCTAAAGGGTGCTTAAGTACAGGGTTTACACTTTCAATACACAGCAGTTAAACAATTAATGTCGTTAAAACCCTCTCAGATAGTTAGCAAGGTACAGCAAGACGACCAGACACAAACAACAGGAAGTGACGCAATACGCTTACCGCCGTAACACCGAAGTTACAAGTTACATTATAAGTTACTTAGTTGATTAGTCAGCAAAAACCAACACCCAAAAAATACACACTTGGACAAAGACATCCACACAGCCTGGAAGGCTGTTTCTTTCATGTCTTTTCCACTGTCAACATGTTTCTTTCTGTCATATTTCTGTGTTTCCAATGCGAGCAGACAGCTAGGTAGCAAATGAAAGTTTTGCCTAAACATGACATTAGGTTGTTAAAAGGGCCTTGTAAGATATATGCCTGTCTCAAAAAGTATGTATGTCTGGTTTAAAAATAACCACCTGTGCATGTGTGAACATGCACATGCGCATGCACATTTATACACAGTATATGTAGATACCTTTGTGTGATTATGAGGTCTTCAACCGAGCCTTATTTTCCAGTTATTTTTCAGTTCTTCAATTATAAGCCGCACACTTCCACACAGAATTACACATGCCATCTGTATTACATCTTGTGTGCCTCTAAGAACTACCACATTATTGGTGAACTTTCCAGCTGTGTGTGTGTGTGTGTGTGTGTGTGTGTGTGTGTGTGTGTGTGTGTGTGAGCCCACCAGTGTGATAGAGATGGAGAGCGTCTACGCAAACAGCTGCAAATGATACAGGACTGCAGAATCCACAATGAAAATGAAGGACAAAACAAATGTATGTTGAGTGTGTCTGAAGATATTATGTGTACTGACGTTGTAAAAAAAGAATCCTATGATGATGATTACCGAGGACTTGTGCACCCCACCCTGGAGCCAAGCCTGGGGAAGGGGTTTGTAGGCTACCACCTGGTGGCTTTCAATGCTCACGTGGGCAATGACAGCGAGACTTGGAAGGGTGTGATTGGGAGGAATGGCCTGCCCGATCTGAACCCGAGTGGTGTTCAGTTATTGGATTTCTGTTCTAGCCGCAGTTTATCTATAACTAACACCATGTTCAGCTATAAGAGTGTCCGTAAGTGCACCTGGCACCAGGACACCCTAGGTCGACAGTCAATGATCGACTTTGTAGTCCTATCATCGGATCTGCAGACACATGTGCTGTACACTTGGGTAAAGAGAGGAGCAGAGCTGTGAACTGTTCACCATCAGGTGGTGGGAGAGGATGCCAGACAGACCAGGCAGGCCCAAGCACATAGTGAGGGTCTGCTGGGAATGTCTGCCTGAGGACCCTGTCAAAATGGCCTTCAACTCCCACCTCCGGTGGGATGATACAGGACCCGAACTTGTAGCTGTCCTGTAGCTGTCCTAAATCTAGGAAGTAGTGGGGAACATGGAATCCATGTTCTCTGCCAAGGCGGCTGTTCAAAGGTGTGGTAGCAAGGTTGCTAATGCTAGTCATGGCAGTGACCCCAGAACCCGCCGGTGGACATCAGAGGTGAAATGGGCCATCAAGCTGAAGAAGGAGTTCTACAGGGACATGGCTGGCTTGTGGGACATCTGTGGCAGCAGACAGCTGCAGGCTCAATATCCAGCTCGGGTGGTCGCGGAGGAAAAAACTTGGGTGTGGGAGGAGTTTTGTGAGGCCATGGAATAAGACTTCCAGTTGGCGCCGAAGAAATTCTGGTAAGCTGGAGGGGGAGGGGAGGGGAGGGGAAAGCAGCCACCCGTCCACATTTTCTTTGGTGCTAAAGAGGAGCTGCTGACCTCAACCGAGTATATAGTTCGGCGGTGGAAGGAACACATCGAAGATCTCCTCAATCCTACCAACACGCATTCCGCGGAAGAAGCAGAGTCAGAGGACTATCAAGTGGGCTCCCCTCAGCACTTGAGTCGAGGTCACTGAGGCTGTTCAACAACTCTGCAGCGGCAGTGCCCCATTGGTGGATGAGATTTGCCCCAAGTTCCTCAATGGCCTGGATGTTGTAGGCCTGTCCTGGCCGACATGCCTCTGCAAAATTGTGTGGACAACGGGGACAGTTTCTTTGGAGTAGCAGACAGGGGCGGTGGTTCCCCTTTTTCAGAAGGGGGGCCAGAGTGTGTGTTCCAACTACCGGGGGATCACACAAACAAAGATTTTAGGTTAGAAAATCAAAGTTGTATACATTTGGTAGCATTTTGCAGAGGACAAAATACTGCAGAAGAAAATGTATTGATGTATAAATCTGCTTAAGTGTTCACCTTTCAATTAATGGTTTACTTCATATCAAATGATATGAAATAAAATAAGCGTATTACCAGAGGATTTTGTTTACGAAAAAACAATATTTGTTTCAAAAAATTAAAAATGCTGCCAGAAAAAACTTTACTGCTCATAACTGTTTAAAATACCTGATACATTAATTGATAATATTTCTTCATCAGGGTAGAAGAAAAAGAATCAAGTTGTCACTTAGTACTGCTGAGTGAAGCTGAGCTTGTAATATGCTTGTTTTTTGCGTTGCTGTTTCTGCCATCAGCCCAAACACCAACTACACAAATCTCACAGCCTGAAGCAAAAGAGATGTCTGTGATGAAGCTTGTGCAGGTGTTTTCGATTTAGCTAATTATGTCTTCTTTTGTCCTCACTGTGACCCAGAAATGAATTGAGCTGACAATTGAGGATATTCCAATCACTTCCATGTGTCTCAGAGGAGGTGAGGAGTAAGAAGAGAAAAGAAGAGAGAAGACAAGAGCATTGTATGAGTGGAGTGAGGAACTGCAAATGTATCCCATGTGGAAGTTTTCTTTTTTTCCAGATAATAACAGACCTTTCATTACAAAAGTTCAGTGGTTGGTCAGCTGACCTGATGGGACAGGAAAAGTAACGACCAAACTGCAGTGGAAACTTTGATACTGTAATGTTAAAATTGGTGCATGAGCGCAATATGATATCAGCTAAACTCCCTGTGGAAACAGGGATAACATCACTAAGAGTAACTCTAACATTCTTCATAATAAACAGTAAACTGAATCATGAAAACTGATTTTCTTTTCTTGTTTTCTTCATTTTGTCTCTTCCAAGTGCAGATGGATACACATTCTAAAAAATGTCTATCCAATTCTTGACATATTGGTATAGGGTCACAGTTACAATCTAAAAATAAATAGACTATTGAGGCATACTGTATACTGTACATCCAGAATCAAAAAAAGAAAAAAAATACTTTATTCTGACTCCTATGTCCTCCTCAATGACATTCTTACATCTCTTTGGTATTGGTAAGTGCTAATGGCCAGCTGTAGCTCATTATGGGTTGTCCTCCTATCAGATGATCAGATGATAAGCATTTTGTCTAAGTGCCCTTCTGCAAGACACTGAACTTTAAATCTCTACCGATGATGTGCCATCAATGTAAGAATCCCATTGTGCTGCAGTTTCCTGTGGGTGCTACTTTGTTTCTTTTGAGCCTTCACACCTGTACCTTTCCCCAAGGATTCGTAGGGGCTAATCTAATGCTGTTGCCACCGTACTTTGTCTCATATTGCTTTATCTTGTCTTGAAGAACATTTTTGTGATGGAAAACCTGGTTCCTCAGAGCCACTTTACAATAACAAGTGTGCATGAAAACACATCTACTTGTATCTGCTGTGCTGTCTGTCCCTCCACATTCCTTCCTCTCCAGTCAAACTTTCCATGCATGACAAGATGGACTACGTTGTTCCCACCACTTACCCCGTTCTAAAATGTATTCAGACTTTGTCTTACCTTTCCTTCTTTACCAAACCCCAAACTATAAGGGTATTTAAATACACAAAGCTCAGAAAAAGAGAGAGAAGAAAAGGGGAATGCCACAAGAATGTGTTAAATCTCACGAGTGTGTGCCAGAAACAAGCAGGTTTTTAGTGAGTGAGAAAATGAAGTGAAGAGAGTAAAGTCAGCGTATTGGAAATGGAGGATATTTGAGTTACGAAGACAGAAATAGAAGAGTTAGAGAGCAGAGCCCTGTCGAGCTCTGTCCTCCCTTACTAGCTTGTTGATCTCCCTGGACTTGACATTTGAAAACCTCCAACCCTATTTCTACCCTCTCCCCTCCTCACCCGTTGTTCCCCCATCCCACCTCTCAACCCCCTTATTCCCAGTGCAACGATGTGTGTAAATCCAATGCTACCACTGAATAGACTAAAAGTTCTCTAAATACCTTCTGAAACCTAGTAGGACAACTATTTCTCAGTGGTAGAATTCACTTTGAACAAATGACTCTGTCTTCACAGAGAAACTACAATACTGTAATAGGGCAAATTATGGGCGGCCCTCCGGTCCAGTGTCCCTATTTTAGAATTATGTTCATGTTGCACATTGTTCAAGAACTAGTGCTGTTTCTTGCTTGTATTATGTCATTATAAAAGGCAGATCCACAAATTCCAATCCTTGCTGAACAAAGCCTACAAAACAGAGACCAGACCAATGCACCTAGGAGCCAAACACAATGAAGCCACATCAACAGATGTCCAGGACAAATGGGTGAAGAACCTATCTCACAGGTCCCTCACAAAGCCGGAAAGAGATGTGCTGGCAAAAAGCATGAATTTCGCTATCTCTCCACGACAACTACCAATAGTGGATCTCATCACAGCTACAGAGTCAGGGATTAAGACCAACAAGATGACCTCCTCTGAAGCCAAACAGATCCGACTTAAAGTGTCAGCCACCCTCGCCAGTGCAAAAATACCTCCCTCCAACATCACCATCGAAGAAAGGAGGGTGATTTCCGCACTGAGCAAGGAGCCAAGCATCACCATCCTTACAGCTGACAAAGGGAGATGCACTGTCATCCTCAACACATCAGATTACCAAACCAAGATAACCTCACTGCTCAGCGACCATGAGACTTATGAGGTCTTAAAAAGGGACCCCACCAGCAGCTACAAGAAAAAAGTGATAGACTACCTACAGAAACTGGAAAAAGGCTACATCATTGACCGCCCTACCTATTACTGTCTGTACCCTGGAGAGGCCATTCCATGCATCTATGGTCTCCCCAAGAGCCACAAGGAAGGAGCGCCACTCAGACCCATCGTCAGCAGCATCAACTCGGTGACCTACAACATTGCCAAACACCTCTCCGGTATCCTGTCCCCTCTGGTGGGGAACACACCACACCACATCCCAAACTCCATAGATTTCACAAAGAAGATACAGAACCTCACTGTGCCACAGGATGAAACCATGGTCTCCTTTGATGACACTTATCTTTTCACGTGCATACCCACCAGTGAAGCAGTAGAGACCATTAGAAAACGTCTACAACAAGACAGCTCTGTACACACCAGGACTAACTTCACCCTGACCAAATTTGCAACCTATACCTTTACCTTTCCATGACATACTTCAAATACGATGAAGTTTTTTATAAACAAAAACACGGCTGTGCCATGGGTTCTCCAGTGTCTCCTATCGTGGCCAACCTCTACATGGAGGAGGTGGAGGAGAGGGCTCTGAACTCCTTCACAGGAACAACTCCCAGCCACTGGTTCAGATATGTGGATGACACATGGGTCAAAATCAAAACTCAAGAATTATCAAGTTCACCAGGGAGGATACGAGAGATAACATTTTGCCCTTCCTGGATTGTGCGGTGTCTCTTGATAAAGATGGTAACCTCAGCATCGAGGTCTACAGGAAGCCCACACACACAGACCAGTACCTCTTATTTGACTCCCACCACCCACTGGAGCACAAACTGGGGGTAATCCGGACACTGCATGACCGGGCCCAGAAGGTTCCCTCCAGCACAGAGGGAAAACAAAAGGAATTGAAACACATCAAGACAGCGCTCCAGACATGCGGCTACCCGAAGTGGACTTTTGTCAAATCGTCCAAAAGGCGCCACAAAGAACCACCTGAGGCAGAAAGGGAAAAACGGAAGAACGTAGTTATCCCATATGTGGCAGGTCTCTCAGAAAAATTCAGAAGAATCTTCCCAAAACACAAAATTCCAGTCAATTTCAAACCGGGCCAGACCTTAAGACAGCGACTGGTCCACCCCAAGGATAAAACACCCAGGCATAAGCTCAGCAATGTTGTGTATGCCGTTCAATGCACAGAGGAGTGCTCTGACCTTTATATAGGTGAAACCAAACAGCCCCTCCACAGACGCATGGCACAACACAGGAGAGCCACCTCATCGGGACAGGACTCAGCTGTACATCTGCATCTTAAGGAGAAAGGTCACTCCTTTGAGGACTCCAATGTCCACGTTCTGGACAGAGAAGACAGATGGTTTGAAAGAGGAGTAAAAGAGGCCATCTATGTCCACTTGGAAAAACCTTCTCTAAGCAGGGGTGGTGGACTAAGACACCATTTGTCTGCAACCTACAGAGCTGTCTTGGGAGCCCTCCCCAGGCGGTTTAACCCTCATACACACCTGGGGCCATGTGATCCCAAGGTGTCACATAAAACCAGAGGTGAGGAGCTTTTAATCACGTCCTCATTTTTGGTGATTGCCTCCACCCACTCTAGGTTAAATACCTGGGTTTCCCATACTGCCCCCCAGAACTGAGGAAGCCTTTTGGATGAGAGGCGAAACGTCTTCAAGCAAGATAAGAAGTCCAGTTGTTTCCTACTAAACACTCCAAGAAGTAGATGAATGATATAGAAGAGAGGCAAGATGATCACGAAAAAAGGGTTGCACTACCAGAAGACAACATAGCCGATGTTCTGGACGGCTAAAAATACCTTTGGATACCGCAGGCAAACTGGAATCATGAAGAGGCCGCAACAAAGTCAGCCACAGCCAAATACCTGCATAGAGTAAAGCAGGTCCTGAGAAGTCAGCTGAATGGTCAGAACAAGATCCGAGCCATCAATATCTATGCCCTGCCCGTCATCAGATACCTTACTGGTATAATAACCTGGCCAAAGGAGGAGATAGAAGCCACAGATATCAAGAAAAGGAAGCTCCTCACCATGTATGTAGGGTTTCACAACAAGTCCAGCACCTTGAGGCTGTACACAAAGTAGAAAGAGGGAGGCCGAGGATTAGTGAGTGTCAGAACCACTATCCAAGATAAAACAACCAAGATCCAGGAATACATCAGGAAGATGGCCCCCAATGATTTTCTACTAAGCGAATGCCTCAGGCAGCAGAAACCCAGTGAGGAAAAGAAAGAAGAAGAGAGACCACCATGGAGGGACAAACCCCTGCACGGGATGTACCACCTAAACATAGAGGAAGTGGCTGATATCGAGAAAAACATACCAGTGGCTGGAGAGGGCTGGTCTCAGGGACAGCACAGAGGCACTGATCATGGCAGCACAAGAACAGGCCTTGAACACAAGATCGATAGAGCCCGGGTTCTACCACACCAGACAAGACCCAAGGTGCAAACTGTGCAAACACGAGGGTGCAAGATGCAGGCAGGTAAGGCATACCTAGCGCGTCACAACCAAGTGGCCAGCATAGTATACAGAGAATCTGCGCCGAGTACAGGCTGGAGGTTCCAGGATCAAAGTGGACAACACCTCCAAAGGCGATTGAGAACGACGGCTGAAAGAGGAGCTGGAAAGGATGTGGGGAGTAAAGGCATCAGTGGTACCAGTGGTGATAGGAGCAGTCGGGGCTGTAAACCCCAAGCTGGGAGAGTGGCTCCAACAAATCCCAGGAATAACATCTGAGATCTCTGTCCAGAAGAGCGCAATCCTAGGAACAGCTAAGATACTCTGCAGGCTCCCAAGCCTCTGGTAGAGGACCCAAGTATGAAGGAGACACAAGACCGCCCAAAGGGGGCGAGTGGGGCATTTATTTTTTTATACACGTTTTCCTATGGGGCCACATACTGCTGGTATAAAAGTTTTTATATTCATTATCTAAGTGGCTTTGCATCTAAATTTAAGTTTGTAAATTTAAGTTTGGTTCTGAGGAACAGTTGGGTTCCATTGAAAAATTCAGTTCTTGGAAAAATCAAATTGAAGAATGGGGCACATATATGTTCTTCTTGTAGTAACAGAGGCACAATGAGCAAATGCTTACACTGAGAGCATGGCTCAATATACAATACAATGATGGCACTTTAAAAAATGTGGCAAACAATGACAATTCCAAAAAAAGTTGGGATGCTGTGTAAAATGTAAATAAAAACAGAATGCAATGAGTTGCAAATCTCATAAATCCATATTTCATTCACAATAGAACAATGACAACATATCAGATGTTGAAAGTGAGACATTTTACCATTTCATGAAAAATATTAGCTCATTTTGAACTTGATGGGAGCCACACATCTCAAAAAGGTTGGGACAGGGGCAACAAAAGAAGGAAAAAGTGAATGGTACTCTTATTATATATAAGTACCATATATTTTACAACTAATTAGGTTAACTGGCAACGGATCCTTATCATGGATGGGTAAGCTGGGAGTCCAGGTGCTCAACTGGCCTGCCTGCAGTCCAGACCTTTGACCAGTAGAAAACATGTGGTGCATCATGACTTGTTAGCAGCTTGAATCTTACATCAGACAACAATGGGACAACCTTCCTCTCCCAAAACTCCAGCAAGTGGCCTCACTTCCCAGACATTTACAGACTGTTGTTTAAAAAAAGTGGAGGGTGCTACACAATGGTAAACATGGCCCTGTCCCAACTTTTTTGAGAAACATTGCTACCATGAAATTCAAAGTTCTTTTTTTTTAAAGTGGTACATTTTCTCAGTTTAAACATTGAGATGTTTTCTACTTTCTATTTTGAATAAAATATGGATTTATTGGATTTGCAAATCATTCCATCCTGTTTTAGTGTGTGTGTGTGTGTGTGTGTGTGTTCTACATGGCAGCTTCATAACTCAACCAATTCCACTATAGGTGATTGTGTTCAACTATTGTGTTACAAATATGACAAATTGCTAACTCACGGCTTGCTAATTGTCTCCTGAGCCCTGAACACAAGTGCTTGTTGTGGGTTAATTGTTACTCAGTGGGAATTCACAGATCGACCAAAATCAGCTGAAACAATATGCACACAGTTGCACTTTAGTTTTTAAAACCAAATCCATTATAGATTACTAATCACCTGATGATAAATTTTAACCAGTAATACACAAAGGATGTAATAGATTTTGCAAAGCGAAGGATATGATATTGCCAGTTTGGACGTACTGACCCCCAACAATAAATTGAAGTTGAGGTCAGCTGAACAGTTTCATCTAATTTTCTCTTTCATTTGAGTCATCTAAAGTGGCAGCCCATTAACTGCAGCCCTTTTTTGGAACTGCCTCAGTGGAACTGACTTAAATACTCTGCAAACAGAAGCTTGTTCAACACAACAATCATGTGTGCATCTGCATTGTGTCTATATCAAGACGGTTTGTTTTAAGAATTTTCCATTCAATCAGCTATTTTGTAATTTTCACCATCTGGAAAATTTTATTACGAAATCAGTCAACTATCTAAAGTATCGGAGTGCAATTTGTAGTGTCTTCGTGCCACCAAGCCTTTATAACTATACTTAAAATGGAATGGTGCTTAATGACGTTAATGAATTGGTTAATTTTAAAAACAAAAACGTGTATTCAGACTTGGGAAAAGTCTAACTTGCTTTCACACAAAATGCTGTCCCAATACCAACATCCGCCTCTTTTGAAATATTAGTTCTCACGGAATGAAAATGGCCCCATTAATATGGGTTGTGATCCAACAGCCATACATTACACAGTACATACAATAGTGCCATCAAAACAAAACATAGTACAAAAATTAATCTCATGTTTCTTAAATGCTGGTGTTTTAGAGAAACATTTTGTCTTTTCCTCCTGCTAATATTAAGATATCCACACACTAAAGGAGTTATGAGGTCTCAGCAGCTATTGACAACTTTGGATAGCTTTATGTTTCTGATTGGCTGCCGAGTCCATTTATACCGCTGATACTGCAGTTGAAAGAACATTGCTTATGAAATTGATTCTCCTACTGGCCTTTATCACAGATAATAGTTAATTATTAAAACATTTTCACCTTGAGTTGTAATTTTTATGTGTCCATTATGGGAGAGACATACTGTAAATGCAGTGTAATGTCTGAATTTCCTGTATTTAATTTAAAGTTTCTACAAAGTGCAACCATCACATTTGAAATAAAATCAAATATCAGAGTGAATTTAGTGAGGAAATATATATAGTCATGATGAACTTTCTGACTATTCCCTTGTACTTCCCTTTCAGACACAATGTTGCTTTTTGCCATAATATTTTTTGTGAATAATCTCCACAGCTCTCAGTTATAACAACTTGTTCAAGATGAATGAAAGAGGCCAATCATTTTTTTTATGCGGAAAAAAAAAATCAATTGCTGCACAAAATGCCCCTTTTTATGCTAACATGCGCCGAATCCAAAGCAGAAAGCCTGAGTTAACAAAGAAAGTTTATAACCATGTTTGCGATACCTATACCTAAACTAACTACAACTTCAGGGTTTGTCAAGCCAGCACTTACAAAAAAAAGGCCTAGCTTTGCTGAACCTACTTCATCATGTATCTCTCAGGTCCCGTAAGCACACCGCTTCAGTTTATTAGCTTCTGCTGAAAGTTTGCAAGGTCTCCCATGCATAGTTGTGGTTGCTATCACAGGATTTCAAAGTGGCCCTTTAAGAGGAGTGCTTAGCGAAGGGTCTGTTGAGACGGACGTACTAATACATACACATATCAAATTATTATCTTCCAATCTCTCATCTGGATGCATCTGTTACCGGCACCAGACCTAGGGGAAATCTGGACCAGCAATAAGGGTTACACAGGCTAGGGAGCACTGTGTAGACAAGATATACATACGCTAACTCTATGGATCAACAAGGAGAGGACAAGAGTTAACGTGTTGCTCATGCTCATTTATTTCTGACACACAATTATATACAATTCACAATCACATTCCCTGTGAATTCTCTTATTAGTGAATGTAACCTAAAACCAAAATATTCATCCAAATAAAATAAAGACAGTAGAATCAAACTCATAAGAAAGAATAAAACATTCTACCTAAAGTACAACTGCACATAAACTCAAAATAATTCAACATATTTCATATCAACAGAAATTGGTTTAACTCAAAATATAATATGTACCAAAATAATATAGCTCTAAAACACACACATTCACTTTTCCTTCAGAATTAATCAAACTCACATAATACATATACAATCCTGCTTACACTTATCCTACACTAACATCATATAAACCTTTCTACAATAATATTACCATCTTTCACTCACTTTCTCTCTCTCTCACTCACACACACACACACACCTCTACCTATGAACAACACTTAACAAAATGGCGATACCGCGCAATGAACGCTAATGTAGCTTGAATCTCGCATTTCTCTTAACACAGCTTATACACCGCTGGCTGACACTTTTAACAATAGCTCAACACATTTTCTCATGTTACCGATGGCTACTATTGCTTATACTCATACTAACAATACTACAGTGAAATTAAGTTAATGAAAAAAATTCAGCTCGCCGACACGTCGGGAGAATTAACTAGAAAACAAGCTTACTACACATACTACCGTCTCAAAATCATATCATAACATTACCGAATAATTTATTAAAGCATTCACATTAGTTACTGAACTATGCTAAATGCAGAAATATTCATTTTTACCATACCTGTGGATCAAAAAGAAGAGGACGAGAGTTAGCGTGTTGCTCATGCTCATGCTCATTTATTTCTGAGCTGCGCATGAGCTGAGCCAGGTAGCTACAGTCTCCAAAGTGGATTCGCAGCAGTACTACAGCATCATCTATAGACGTAAATGTGTATTACTTTGATGTATGTGTGAATGTATCTGAGTGTCTGTGTGAAATGTCATGTGAAAATAAATGTTAGCATAATTCAATTATTAACAAAAAATAGAGGGGGTGCCTGTTTACATAAAAAAATAAATATGTAGCGTTTTCCAACTTACTACACATCAATGATTGGTTTTGAGTCAAAGGGATATCAAATTCCTCCACTGAATTATAGTGCCAATTTTAACGACAGCACAGACAAGTACAGAAAGTACTGAACATCTGCAGATGCAAACACAGTTCAACATATTTCTTGTCACTACAGAATATAAATGTATTGTGTAAGGTTTATTTTATTTTCCTTCTCAGTCCTGCTGTTTGTTGTTCTTTGTGTGTTAATCTGTATTCATGAGTGTGTGCGTGCATAAAATTTGGTGGTGTCTTGCTGTTATTTGCTCTAGTTGTGAACTCCAAAGTATCCATCTGATTCATCACCTCATTAATTATTTGTTGCCATGGCATCCAACATGGAAGTGTTTTTTGATAAAGGTGCAATTCTAATGAACATAAACACAGGGTCAGACCCAGAGGAACTTCTCATCTAGACAGGTTGCCACACAAGTTTTCAGTGGTAACATTGTTGACTCCAGGAAGACAAAGATGGACATGAATATCCATTCAAAACAAATCTGAAGTTGCTTTTAAACAAAGAAGTTAGTTTGTTCAATTTCAGGTTTCCTCAGGGAGACTGAATTGTAACTTTGCCTGCTATTTCATATTTTGCTTTGTTACAATAATGACATTATTCCCTATTGATAATTAATTACTCAGTTGACACCATCTTATTTCACTTCCTTTTAATTTGTGCTTCAAACATACTGTAATGTGTGCGGTAGGGCAACCCACGCTGGGCCATCATAATCGGAGCTCATTATGCATGACAGGCAATGCAAATATAATAAACAGATGCTAATGTATTATACACTCTCTCGACTTGCCCACTCAACTATTCTTTTGTCGCAAAAAAAAAAGGATTTGTTGAGGGGCCAATCTGTGACAGTGAGAGGTTATCCCATGCTGCATGGCTCAGCTTGACGCTGAGAGGCTTAAAAAGGCTAAGAACTCATTTTCTCAGTCAGCTTCTGAAGTGACAGGATCATGGACAAGCACAGTATTTTCCATAAAGATTATACCAGTTTTGGTTGTTTCACATGACAGCGTCTGTATTTGTTTTTTTCCTTTTGTACAAGGACTTAATATACAAGCAGTTTAAAGCTGTCCACTTCCGTTTTAGACAACTTGAAGAGATAACCTTGCAAGACATACATTACAAAGAAATAAAATACAGAGAGGTGGTCAGAATTGAATGGAGAATCATATGTGGAATTTTCACTAATGGGATCAGAGTTCACATCCATTTGAAACTTAGAGTCACTAATCATTTCTTAATGGTAACAACACACGTTTTGTGCCTTAACCTAAACATAAGTGAGCAATATTTTGTGCCTAAAATGATATAAAGTAATGTAGGCCATTTACATTGGAATAAGATGGCCTGAGAAAGGGCCGGCTGTACATTTGGGAAGGCTCAATATGTCATCTGGGAATGGCAAAGAGTACCTTGTGTGTCTGAATAAGACATGAAGGGTCCATAACAAAATGACAGTGGGAGACGAGCTGATATGGGAACAGGTTGCTATTGCTGGTCTAAAGTGGGCATGGCTTACATGGAAGAGACTGATGTCATTAACTTCATCAAGATTTATTGGACAGCAGTTCTTATTTCTTCACTGTCAAATCTGATCAAGTCAATGACTTTGAGTGTTAAAATCTCAATTAATGGACTTAATTGTGCTTATATAGGTGTGACAGTCATGCAGTGGGTAGACTCACAGCAATGAGGCCCTAAGTTTGATTCCCTAGCTGGGTTAGGGTCATTCTGTGTGGGATTTTCGTGTTGTCCTGTGTCTACTTAGGTTCCCACTATAAAAGACATAAATCTACAAATCAGGTTAATGGTTTACTTAATTTTCATTGTCCGTACGTGTGAGAGTTCATGGCTGTTGGTCTCTACTTGTAAGACCTCTGATGAAGCGTAGACCTCTCTAACTTTCATGCACCCAATGATGCTGGGATAGGCACCAGCCTCCCATGACCCTGTACAGCATAAGCAGTGATAGATAATGGATGGATGGAATTTTTCTTATTTTATGAACATTTAATAGAAATTACCATATCATTCCCCGATTTAAACTAAGATATTAGCTTAGGGACTGATATGTGTTTTGTTTAACTGATTAGCAATAACATAGCAATAGCAATAACAGAATCATTCAGGTGATGTGGTCAGGGTATTGCCGAAGTCGTCAATGAGTACAATTTTCGGCAGGATGGGAACAGCCAAGTAACTTAGCGTATGATGAACCTACATTTATATGTATTTTTACATTATTTTTGGGTTTTTTTTACATGATTCTGCGTTTTATTTTGTCATAAGCTCATATCAACATGCTTGGTGATTGCCTCATTCTTGATTACCCGCGATAGCGCGCGAATTCTGTGAGAACATTCTGGATAAATGTTACTTCGGTGGAATGACACGCACGCTTTGGATGCACTCCGTCGTCACAGTGGGCATCATTGGACTGGATACTTTCTCACTTTTGGATCCCTTTCTTTGCACAGATCTCGTGGACTTTCTCGGGAATGGATGCCTACTCGTATGGATGTTTTCCATGACTTTAACAAAAAAATAGTCATATTAGTTCTATCTAATAGTTCTAAAAATAGTTCTATTTGTACTGCTTTTAATACTATCAATTTGATACAGCTTGAAACTTGGCATGCCACAAAATACAATGAATTCACTACAGCAACACAGGAAAAGGCTGCTGCACTGAAGCAACGAACTCTGGACAAAGTTTTTCAAAGGATGGATTAATTTCCTTGCGAGACTGCAAAGGCCAAAAAGATTACAGAGAAAGTGGTTGAATTCATCCATTTGGACAACCAGCCAGTCTCTGTGGTGGAGAATGCAGGTTTTTGCCATCGTTTGTATCTCCTGGTCCTTCTGTGTACTCACTAGGCCTACATTTCAGGCGCCATCTTACTGGAACTGTACAGCAAGGTTTGTGAAAACATACGAAGAGATTTAAAACATGATGTGACTGCTGTTGGTTTTACAACAGACATTTAAATCTTGGACAAGCTGTTTATGTAAAATACAGTTGCTGAATAAACCAGATGATGTCAACCGAGAGATATTTTGCTTTATACTGCTATTAGCATACTGCATCAATGACCTCTGTCAGGTACGCTGGCTGAGAAGGAGCAATGCAAAATTCAAACTAAAAAAAACAAATAGTGCTCTCAGCACTCTTAGCGCTTTAAACTAAGCTCTGACACCTTAAGTGGAAGTTTGATTTTATATGTGAGTTTTACAACAATGCTTACTGAACAGAGTTAAGGGGATTAAGCTAAACACATCTTGATTTCTGTTTTACTCAGCTCTATTATTTATGCAGATACAAGTAACGATACTCGCTGTTGTTAGATACTCAATATTAAAAAATTTAGATCAGGGGCAAAAGAGCTGACCTGGTCATCCCTACCATTTAGGGAGCACTCACACGTGGCCCAATTGCTTCGTACATTGCCCAAGCATGATTGTCTCCCATCCCCAGTCCCCCGCTGGCCTGTATTCACATTGCCCTTAGCCCAAGCATGCCTAAGCAGTTATGTCATCATGAAGCGTTCTTGTTCAGAGAAAGCACACGCAAGGATTTGCTAACCCAGCAAAATGGAAATTAATGCAGAGAACATATCTACAACTTTACTGGCTTAGTGGCTTATTTGGAGTCATTTTGTTCACATACAGCTGCCTCAAATTCACATATTTATGGATAATCTCAAGGCGGCGATTGTCGAGAGGAATGATTACATCAATTATACTTTATGTCTATTTTGCGTTCTCGTGCTGGTGCTTGTATGTGAGCAACTGCACTGTGCCACAGCCAAGGCAGTATACTGTGCTTGAGCATGGTATGGAACACTCACACTAGTCAATCAAGTCAAACATGTTTGGGCATGGTACTGATGCCCAAACAATGTGAAAGATGTTAAATTTCAGCCCTGTGGAAGGTAACCAATTTAGACCAAATGAGTGTCTCTTGTACTACGTAAACATATTTACAATGATAACCAACCAACTAACGGACAAATGTTGAAAGGGTGGTGAAAATGTATTAGTTTGGTAATACAAGAGAGAAGTTTGGATTTGGAGTGAAAACATGGGGTTAAATGCAATCTTATTTAATACACGACTTAAATAATTTTTCATTTTTGTAACAGCAGTTCACGTCTGATTTAGACATATTCTATTGGCACTCTAGGAAAATGTGGGTGGGAAAAACTACCAATTATTCAAGTGTCTTTGAGAAGGGCGGTGTAGCAATTTTTTTGTTTAATGGCCAGTTGGAGAGTATGGTTTGTACTGGACAGCCCAGAGGGAGGAAAATTGCAAATGGAAAATGAACAGTCTTATAGAGAGCACAAGGCATAAATGTGCCATAAACTAAGAGTTAATGGAGTGTCTAAATAAAGAAAGCCAGACAAAGAGAGGAGCGGGCAATGTAAAGTATAAAAGTGTAGCAGCTCTAATGGCCATTAACATGGAGAGGGTTCACATTGTCTATGTTTAATCATTCATTTGCTTTATCTCTCTCTCTCTAACTCTCTCACACACATAGCACTCAGTTATCAATGAGGGATAAGATAATGACAGGAGATGGACGATGAGAGGAGTCCTGCTGAGAGAGGAGATGCAGAAAAACAGGACTGTTTGTCTGTGTGTGTGTGTGTGTGTGTGTGTGTGTGTGTGTGTGCATGTGTATTAACAGGGGCTACAGCTAAAGAAAACAGAAGTGGTTTTCGCACATTAGCCAGCAGTATAAAATACAAACACATAAAGAAAACCGAAGAGACTTTCACATGTTAACCAGCCTAATGGAAAACAAAACCAAAGACAGATTTAAAGTGATATACTTCTACACTGAGATCCTTACAACAATAACACTATAATTTTGTGGATAACTCAAATTAAATCCCCGACAAGTTATAGGTGATTGAATTGTGCTCATTTTCAATCAGAAAATGAACACAGTCTTTGATTACCTGTTCTGTTTTTACAAGAGGTCTGAAATCTCAACAACAACAAAATAGCAACCCCCTGCTGAAAACGAAAACACACCTTTCCCCTTTAACTGGATTGACTGAGAGCTTGATGCAAAACTAGTGTGTGACAGCTGAAAGACAGCTCAGCCAGATTTCAGTGCTGGCTCACCACTGTAAGCCATTGTTATAAAGTTTTGATTTTAGCTGCTTTTTATTTATTGATGACAGCAAAATATCTTCCTAAGGAAAGAATGTATTTGTCTTAGCATGAACCAGTTTGTCTCCATGCTATTTTTGATGGTTGGACTCATAAATACTGACTTGCACTTACTTAGAGGTATCCACGGTGTCAGCTGAATGCCTGAGAAGCAAATTAGCTTACCATCAGCTGGAGCAAAGCATGCTCATAGGAAGCTAAGCACTGTTTTGGTTGATGCACTGCAATTATACTCTAAAGTCTATTTAAATGCCTCAGGTAAGTGACAAATCAATGATCAAAAGAAACAATGTCTCCATTAAAAAAAATGCACACATTTTAAAACATAATTACGGAAACTTTAGCTGAAAGGAATTATGATCATTGCTTCCATTTCAGAAGCACCAGTAACTCTGATACATAGCATTTCATTGTTGATTCCCACCTAAGATGACCTTTTTATTTTTTGATCAATTAATAAACTGCATGTACCCTGTGTTGTTTTTATCCCCCACCATGGTGAATACAGTAAAAATCTCCATCTACAATTGAATCAGGATTTTTTTTGTGTAATAAAACATTGACAACATTGACATGCTGCCATCTTTCACTGGTGAATATTGTTTGGATCCAATGTCACCAGCGCAAGATGGCAGCACTAGTGCAGTGTTAATATTGGTAGCCTAGATTTTAGTCTGAAGCTGGGGACACGCTACAAAACTTTCACAGTCTTTACAGAATTTGAAAAGCGTAGGAGTACACACTAACAGACTGGTTTTGGCAAATTTTTGTATGACAACTGAAAGACTGGGGATCACTTAACTGCGCCTCATAAGGGATCACAGACTACATGATTTGTCAAACTAACTAAAGCCAACTAAACACATCAAACTCTTGCAAGGGCGATAGTTTAAAGGGTAAACAAACATACCAGTTGGGCCGGTAATCAGTTCACACTCCCTAATTGCATCCAGATTTGGCTCAAAAAATTGTATTTATGTAAAATTGTAATATGTTTGATTAACTACCACTGAAGTCGGTTCGGGTCAGTTCCCCTCAAACACTTACAGATTTCTGTCTTCACACCTAACACACTAACTGATTTTTGTGCCAACTAGCTATGCCGACTGTCCCCTAGTACAGACTGGTGCAGACTTTATCCAACTGAGAATCAAATCGATCAAAATCTGTGTGTTCTCAGCTATAGTCTCAGAAGAAGATGCTCATCATTATTAGACACACTTTACTCACTTTAATTCATTTAAGTTTTAGTCAGATCTATGTCGAACAAATGTCTTTAAATCATTTGTCAAATTTTAGTCATTAGAGCTAAACTTTTTCTCTGTAAACTAAATCAACACACGCTGGTGCTGTAAGAGCAGTATGCCTCCTTTAGAAAACTTGGTGAGACATATGACATAGGTGTGCGTGTGTTTTAAATGTTTTAAAAGTTTAGTAACAAGCTAAGTTGTAAATAAAAAAAACAGCTTTTCCATACCAAGGTGGAGTCTGCTTTATGCTTTTTCACTACTGCTCCTGGAAGTTAATGGGTTAGACCTGAAGTCATGAAGTCACATCTCATCTGTTCACACACAGACAGAGCAGGGAAAGGCTAACAATGAATGTCCGTTCATTCACAGGTAACATGTTAGTCTTATCTCTTTAACAAAAACATACATTTCATTATAATTTTTGTTTGCCGATGACCTATATTTTATCTCATCTCATCTTTATGCAGATGAGATGAGATGTATGGTAAAAAGTTGTTGACATTTTCAATAGTTTTTGTTACAAAAAATGGACACAGATTTAATGATTACTTACATAGCTTATTTATTGGATTTATTGGATGGGTTTTTGAAGTGTTATTTTGTCCAATCTTCTAACATGGACGGGAAAAATGTATTCTACAATCCACAACCATTGGCCTCTATTAAATAACCCTTTTCGGTACTGGTGTTTTCATGCGCTAATAAACAAAACAATCAAAGGAAGGCCTTACAAAATGTATTCAAATACTTTCAATACATATTTTTAAATGTTGGAACATGTTGATTTACATGAATATGAAAAATGGTTGGTATTCATGTTGGCTTCAAGCACTGGCAAAGGTTTCCAGTGAGGAGTATCAGCAGGAGGTAGGAGTTGGCGACTTTGATGTGATCAATTTGGAAAAACATGTACATGTATTTATTTGAAATGCATTTGGATCCCCATTGCAATGCACTAGAAAAATGCCAGTCTCCTGAAGAAAATCTTTATCTTTGAAATAGGTTAAACGAGGTGTACACCCTAAATATATCAATTGTTCAAAGAATGAAATATCTTTGTTCCCATTGACCATGGCTACCAAATACAAATGAGCCCTTGATGCCAATTTGTCAAGCACAACAGCCCAAAAACAACTGAGAAACATTGAAGTGTTTTTTGTGAATGTGAAAAAAAAATCTAATCAAATCAAAGGTGAAAAAAAACATCCCTTCACTGCACTGTGTGGCAGCGACCTCTCGCAATATTTTCTAATTGGAATGAATTCTGTGTCTGTTTATTAAAGTGTGCAAAAAAGTCAAACATTTAGGGGGAGAAAGAGAGATTATGAAAAATAAAGTTAAGATGCAAAGAAAGATACCTATACTGAAATCCAATAGTCAGAAGCTTAATCTTCTATGTCTGGCAAACATGCAAGAAAGACATTCTATATGATGTTGTTTTTTTTGTTTGCTGTGCCTTTCACTGTATTGGGATGGTGTGCATTCCTATTCTCTACCTCATATATATCAGTATATGAGGGTTCTGCTCAGTCATCTTTGTGTGCTGCAAAGGCTCATGCCTGTCTTGTTACCCAAATCATTGCAATAGGGGCACAACATATGGGCTCCTTTCGTCAAGTTAAGGCAGAAGCATCTGTGATGTTTGGTTTCGTTTGTTTTGGTTCAGCACAAATCAATCCTGACATCTAACCCTCATGGTACACGGAGGTTAACACATCTAAATGATACATGGAAGAATGTGAAAAGATTTACAGATTTTTCTCATGGTCAGTTACTCAGATATCAACGTTTAAATATTAAAGGTGTTACTTGATCTTTGTGTATGTGTGAGTATTAATGCAATATAAATTCTCAAGTAGCTTCTTGTTTTTTTTAAATCAGAATGAATTTGCCTGGTTACCATCACTGTCTAATCCACCATGATATGCTATCAGAGATAAGAAGAGAGGAGACAGGTTAAAATATAAAGGGCGGAGCAATGCTTCAGGGCAGAGCCAAAGACAAATACGAGTACTATAGTATAGATCCAAAATAATAGAGTACTCCTTTCTCCTTTTCAGTCTGTTCTCGTTTTCAATACCAAATACTATCTCATACAAAATGCACATAGTACCAATTAGCATCTGTATCCAAACATCCACTCTGAAAAACAGAATTCTTATAATAGTTACAGACTGCAAGGCCTCATAAGCTGCGAAGGCCCGAAGGAATTTTGATTACCTCTATTACCAATACCTCTACATATTTCTGTGTCATAATGTGACTTCTCTCTGGAACTCTGTAGATGAAATGTTAGTTTGGACAGACTCTCAGCCCACTGGTGTAAAGGCCTTAAAGGTGCAAATCATTGCTGTCTGATATAAAACGCCTATCTATATAACAGCAACAGGAAGAATGTGAACTTTCTGTACACTGCCGAAAATTAGTTATTCATTTTCAGCACAGCTTTTTTTAAAAATATGACCGTCTTTTCTTTTGTATCGCCCTTAGTTGAGGCACTGGAGACTGCCAAATAGAGGCTCACAGCCCTGGCTACCCACCTAAAGAGGTACACTAGAGAAGAGGAGGACCAGAGAATAAACAGGAGGTTCACCACGGAACCATCCAAAGTGTACTCTCAGTGAGAGTGTAATACGATGAGAGCAGACCCACACACAAGTGAGATTGAACAGTACTGGAAGAGCATATGGGAGAAGGAAGCATCACATAACACCAATGCTCAGTGGTTGGCAGATTTGAAAGAGGACCACAGCTATCTCCGAGAACTAGAGCCAGTAAACATCAAAATGGTAGACATCCAAGAAAGGAGGATGAGAAAATCAAGGATGAAGAGCTGGTCAGCAACACCCCCTTACATGTTCCAGCACTACTGGCTAAGGAAGCTTAATGAACTTCATGAATGTCTGGTAGCTCAGATGAAATAGCGTAATGTTAAAAACCCACAGTCAGACAGTCCTAATCATAAAGGACCCCAGAAGGGAACAAATGCCATTCAACTACTGGCCAATAGCCTGCTTCTGCACTACATGCAAATTCCTGTTAGGCATCATTGCAGCCAAGTTTAGAAGGCATGTGGCTCAATAAATGAGCAGGGCCCAGAAAGGGGCTGGTAGTGACACCAGAGGAGGAAAACACCAGCTACAGGTTGACAGAGCAGTCTCTAGAGACTCTAGGAAGACCACACTCTACACTTGCTGGACTGACAAAAAGAAGATCTATGACTTGCCACGCGCATGGATACTCAACACTAAGGACACTAAGAGCCTTCATCAAGTGCTGGATGGGGCTCTGAAAGACAACTCTGAAAGCCGATTCATGGCCATAGCCCACCTTATCATCGGGTGTGGCATATACCAAAGAGATGCCCTATCCCCCCTGCTGTTCTGCATACGGCTGAACCCCCTCAGCCAGATCATCACAAAGAGTGACTTCGGATACCAGTTGTGGAAAGAAATGGAACAACGATCAGCCACCTCCTCTACATGGATGACTCTATGCATAGAGTTAACAAGATACTGACTCACTGATCCACATCACCAGGATCTACAGCACTGACATCTGAATGTTATTCAGGCTCGACAAGATGATATTAAAGGGCGCCAAGATGATCACAGCTGTAGGGGTTGAACTACCAGAAGGCAACATAGCCTATGTTTGGACAGCTACAAACACCTTGGGATCGTGCAGGCAAATGTAAATCATGAAAAGGCCACAAAGAAGTCAGCCACAGCCAAATACCTATGTAAAGTAAGACAGGCCCATAAAAATCAGCTGAATGGTCAAAACAAAATCCAAGCCATTAACACCTATGCCCTGCCAGTGATCAAACACCCTGCTGGTATAATAACCTGACCAAAGGAGGAGATAGAGGCCACAGATATCAAGACAAGGAAGTTCCTCACCGTGCATGGTGGGTTTTCCCCCAGGTCCAGCACCCTTAGGCTGTACACTAAGCAGAAAGAGGGAGGCTGAGGTGTGGTGAGGGTAAAAGCAAGTATCCAAGATTAAACAAACAAAATCCAGGAATAGATCAGGAAGTAGAAGGAGGAAGAGGAAAAGAGACCATCATGGAAAGACAAGCCCCTAGCATGTACCATGGACAGATAGAGGAAGTAGCTGATATCAAAAAACATACCGGTTAAAGCTGGTTTAAATGACAGCACAGAGGCACAAATCATGGCAGCACAAGAACAGGCCTTGAATACAAGATCGATAGAGGCCTGGGTCTACCACATCTGACAGGACCCGAGGTACAGACAGTGCAAAGATACCTCTGACATTGTACAGCACATAACAACATGGTGCAAGATGCAGGCAGGTACAGCATACTTGGAGCACCATAACCAAATGGCTGCCATAGTATACAGGAGCATCTGTGCCGAATATCAAAGTAGACTACACCTTCAAAGGTGATTGAGAAAGACTGAGCTAAGAGCCTGCAGGACTTCCAGATCCACATCAATAAGATGGTGGTGGCTAATCAACATCGACATCATGATAGTCAACAAATAGGAGATGAGAGTAGTAGTGTTAGATGTCGCAATCCCAAGTGATAGCAACATCAGGAAGAATGAACACAAGAAGCTCAAAAAATAAAAAAGGGGTGAAAGAGGAGCTGGAAAGGATGTGCAGAGTAAAGACAACTGCATTGCCAGTGGTGACAGAAGCTGTGTACCCAAGACTGTGACCCCCAAGCTGGGAGAGTGGCTCAAGAAAATCCTAGGGACATCTGAGATCTTTGTCCAAAAGAGCGCAATCCTAGGAGCAGCTAAGATACTCCGCAAGACCCTCAGGCTCCCTCTGGTAGAGGACCTGAGTTGTTCCGTCGATATTTGAGCTTCAACAACCAACCAAGTTGCATATTTTAAATTTAAGTTAATTTAAACCAATGTACATCAGTATGAGGTAATCAGAGAAACTATATATTCTGTAGAATCTTGTGACTGGGACAGTCTGTCTGAGTTTGCTCAGATTTGCATGTGTGAATAAATAAATCTATATTTTTTGGTTAAATCCTTGATGAGAGTTCCCTGACTGCTAAAAAAAAACCCCCAAAAAACCATGTTTATTATTTCAAGAGTGATGCAGTTTGGCAACCAGGCAGCCATCCCTATTTGTGGGCTTTTCCTCAAATTTAGTTAAAGAAATGTATGAATTTATGAAATTCATGAGGGGAAATGTCAAAAGGCTCTTTTCACTCTCTTTCTCTGATACTGTCCCTTGCATTCTTTCTCCAACAGATCCATTGTAAGCTTACTTTCCACAGCCCTTTCACTGCTGGTAGATACTGATACATAAAGAGAAGGCGAATGCACAGAGTCAGAGCTCTGATTAAGTGAGTCTGGAGTGTAGGACAAGCTCATGTTTAGCATTTTCTGGTTGATTAAAGCATGGCAAAAAAGTGATTGCTATGCAGCTGTGCTCCTCACTGCTAACTAATACACAAGGCTGCTCTCTGTTCTCTCTCTCTCTCCACATCTCAAGATCTCTCATTTTGGTTCTCTGCACTCATTCTCTCAAGCCACTCTCCTTCTCTCTCTGCCATTCTTATTTGTTTACCCTCTCACTATCCATAAAAATATATTTTCATTACCATTCCAAAATTCTTGTTTGTATTTGCTAAGATCATCTATTTTCTTTTCTATTTTTTCTGGAAAAGATATGGATGACATTCTTTATCCCCCTCTTCTTTCTATTATAGCTTCCTAGCTTATTTTCTTAATTTTGTAGCATTTCTTATTTTCTCTATCTTCCTCACTACTTCACTGTATCCAATAACCCCATGCTTATTCTCTGTACCTCTATGAAGGTCCCTACTCCTTCAAGTCCCCCTGCTCAGTTACCATGCTGACAGCCCACATTCAATTACTGATAACTGTGTTATAATTTAGGTATGCTGATTGGTCACTATAGCCATATTTTAAATGAACAAAGTAGGGGAGACAACTGAGCTGAGAAACAAGAGGAGAGCATGTTCAGAGAGTAAGTGCGGCAAAGTGTGAAAAATGACAAGAAAGAAATAAAGACTGAAACTTTAGACAGGTTAAAGGAATAAAAACAACTCCCATTCTTTATATCCCCTTAAAGTCCCCGGTATCCTGCAGGTTCAAGCCAAAACAAACAATCATGCCTTTAAAAGCCCAAATCTCAAACCCTGTGTAATCAAGCAGAGGACCTCTCCACACATAACCAAAACATGAAAATGAACACAATGTGTGTGTGTGTGTGTGTGTGTGTGTGTGTGTGTGTGTGTATGAGTGTTTAAGATGTGTTGGCTGGATTCCACATTAAAGCCTGAATGCTTGAGCCAGTATATTTTGCATTAAAAGAAATTGAAACTTAAAAGTTTTTATACTGGCACTGGAAAAACAAAGGAGCTCTGGATCAAATTTTAGTAAACCATGGTGAGTTAGGAGAAACTAATAAAAGCTTATTTTCCACTTTTTAGAGAGACTCCTGAGGAAATTATTATTTATTAGTTTCTAAACTGGGAGTGTATCATGAAATTCTGCCATTAATTTATTAATGATCAACTGGATTTTCTCAACAATATTTGTGAAAATTATGAATTTTATCGCACCTTATACAGCATCCTGGGCTGCAACCTAGCCCAGCATCTTCGGGCGAAGGTGGGGTACACCCTGGACAAGTCACCAGTTCATCGCAGGGCTGACATATAGAGAATTTAAAAAAAACAAACAAACAATCAAACAAAAAGTAGGGACAGACAAATGATCTATAATTCCCCCTACTTAGGCATACACTGGCATGGTAGAGTTATTGCTTAACATGTTCAGTTTGATACTGCCTGTACAATGATATTTCATTTTTTGGTGGCCAGTTGCTATGAAATAAAAGCAGTTTATTAAAGCATAATTCCTATTGAGAACAATAAACAAGAAAGGGAACAAAGTAATTTTTTGCATGCCCTTAAATTCTGCAGGTTGAGAAACTGCACATTCGCCAGGATGATAAAGAAAAACACTGATCAGGATAAAGAAGCCAATAAGCTTTTTAACCATCAAATTAATCATTGCCCAACATTTCTCACTTTAGATAGTTTGCAAAGATCTATGTCGATGCTGAAGCTGGCCTTAAACCAAAATACATTTCTGCTTCAGGACATTTAGGGAGAGTATTTAGTCAAAAAAATCGAATCATTATGGCATCAGAATGTAAACACCACTCAGGTCTCTGTTCTTGTAAGTAAGCTGAGTATTTTTCTGTATCATGTCCAATTGCCTATAATAAGACAAACAGCAAAGCTGATGTTTAAAAATCCTTAGTCATGATTGAATCAGCTTCATGTATGCACACACACAAAAAGAGCATTCTAACAATGCAATATGCAGACTCGCCTGTGCACTTCCAGTAAGAGGTGTTAATATTTTATACTTGATCTCTCACATCATCAATGCAAGGAGGGGAAAACATTTTAATTTGTCCTTTCCTCTTCGTACCTTTTTCATTTTGCAGGTTCTCACAATCTCTCTTCATGTTGAAATTGAGCTTTTGTTTCTGTTTTTTTTTTTATTTATTTTTTTTGTTTGTTTTTTGTTCTTACGTCTTGGAGTCTGTACAAGCGTAGAGTTGTGTTTGTGCATACTGTGGGTGGTCCAGCCCACTGTGAATACTGTATTTCCTTACTGTTTGTTTTTTTTTGACTAGAGACAAATATTGCTTAGAGCTTTAAAGAAAGATCTTGTGTTCTAAATTATGAGGTTTCAATGTGAGAGAATCAACGATAATATTTTCATTTCAATCTTTGAATATCTTATCACTGTTAAGCATTGAGGTATTAAACATAGTGTTTACCATGTCCACAGCATATGGAAAAAGCAAAAGGATGAATAAGAAAAATAGCATCAAAGGCATCCAATACATGTCTTTTTCAACATAATAATACTTTAACAAGTTGTGTCTCCATGTATTTTTTTAGCTAGCCAGTTAGCAAAGAGTAAACAAGTGCATGTCAAAGCAACAGTGAAAGCGGCATTGAAAATGTATGAGAAAGGCATGTCTTGACATCTTTTAACAAATTTGTCATGATCGGGCGAAGACAGGACTTCAAAAATGTATTCTGATTAGATGATTTTGATCAAAATCAATTTGTTTGATGTACATGGATCAGAAAATAAGCCTGGTGGTGAAAATGACCTTAGTCTTATGGAACAAATCTATACCAGTCAGCCACAACATTAAGCCACTGACAAGTAAAATGAGTAACAACTATCATTACCTATTTACCATTTATTCTATACAAGGTCGTGGGGGACTGGAACCTCTCCCAGAGTCATTTGGGCGTATGTGGGGTACATCCTTGACAGGTCGCACTGATCATCTTGTTACAATTTGTCCTCTGGCCTTCACCTGAATTACTTGACTTAGTGAGTTACTCTTGCATGTACCACCCACCCAAACATTATTGTAGACTAAGTACACTCCCTCAGAGCATTGACATAATGCAATACCATTAATACCACTAATAGGATATTTATCAGGAATGATTCAAGGAACATGAGGCAGAGCCCAGTGATTTGACCTGTCCTCCAAGGTTCCCAAATGCAGGAAATTTGAACAACAATTAGGCTTGTACTAACTTGTCACAAGTGCTGAACTGGGGTGTTCAAGTCAAAATTGTCATCATTCTAAAAGGAAGGTTAGTACATTGGCCATGAGGGCCAATGAGTAACTTGTGAGTCTGGATAACGTGCAAAGAGCACCTAACAAAGGTATTGATGTGATGCTTCTCAGTTTACACTGGAAGTAAGTAACATGTGAATTCTTTGAAACTGCTATGATGTAATGTATCCCCCAGTATCCTGGATTTTATTACTTCAATTAGAAGTCTAACACAACATTTTGAGATTAAAGTGAAAAAATGAAATGTCCACAAACCTTGCAAAGAAAAATAACGAAACCAAAGACCTAATGTTTTCTTGGGTGGAAATTTAGGTTTATCCTCAGTCAGCACCAGTGAAAAAGGTGTGTGTGCATGTAAGCCTTAAAAAAACATATACCATGAAACTCCTCATGAAATTAAACAGTTCCTCTTTTAGTTCTTAGCATTGTCTTGCCACTGTAATTGCAGCCTATGTCACATAATAAAAAAAAAAAAAAAAACATATGCAAGGATAGGTTAGTGTGCTGGAAGAGCTTTAATTCAGACAAAGCTATTCATGTTCACTAATTTGAATCAGGGACAGACACCCTAAAATATAAAGATTGGGTACAAAAAAATGCCTGCAGTTGTTTAAATGCTCATTCCTTTTGACTAAAAGTACCACCAGATTACATCTGACAACCTGCCCTTTATCATAATCTAATTATGTCTTTTTACATCTGAAATGATAAAGGCCTGCTGAAATGAAGTGATACTGAAAATGTGTATCATCATCTACTATTCCCCTTTGAATGAAATCCTCTGCGGTCGCTCTTGCAAATCAGCGTTATATAGAGAGCTTTTCAAACCCCTGCCATTAATGCCCAAAATACAAATTGCATAAAGGGCAGCATTGAGTTTTGAATCACTCAAAGCTGACAGCCAGCATTGCTGCTTTTTGCTCAAATTTCTGACACACAAGTAAACTGCAGTTTGAGCCACAGTCAAAGATCTGGAGGTTGGTAAAAACCGGGGGATGTAACTCAGTGATAGAGTGTGTGTGTTATGCATGTATAAAGTCCTGTCCCCAGCATCTCTACAACCTTGTACAGTACTTCTGAGAGGCGGCTGGCAACCACTGCCCCAGCTGTTGGTTATAAAGAACCAGCTCAATTAGTCCTCTAAATTAAGTGCCATTAAGTGCTGTTTCCCTGTGCTTTTACAAATGACAGGTTTTTGATGATACCCCTATTATTTCATACACAATTCTTTAATGTGACAAGCATACAGAAAACCATTGATAGCACACCTACACAACAAAGCTTTATATGTGTCTGTGGAGATAAATTTAGGTAGTGACTGACACACAAAAGACTTGATGGAATCAACATATCAAATAAATGCAGGCCTAGAGTTTCTTTATGAAAAATAGGACATTGATGGAGAGTCATAAACCAGCTGTTTCATTTAACTTAAAACATAAAGAGATTGTAGTTGTTAGGATCGTATGTACATTTTTTCAGTCTTCTTCTGTCATTGGCTTGAAGATATTTAAAATGGGATTTCCATTTAGCCAACCGGTTTGCAGGCTGAAGGGTTTTTCACGGCTAGCTACCCCTCCCTCCACACTCCTCTCATTCTAATGGCTGCCTCTGAGATTCTGAAACCTGCTTGGGAAGCGGTTGGACGCTGCTGTAAGCCAATGAGGAAAACGCAACTGTTGCATACATGTAGTCCTCCAGAGGGGGCTTCTTTTGCTGCAGAAGCACAGTCGGATGCATCTGATCTCGGATGGTGTGAAGTGTCAAAAGGATGGGGAGATAATGTGAGCTAAACTATCTATACAAGACATCAATGCTACAGCACAATCAGAAATATACAAAAGTAAACACATTTCCCGCGGGTTACATTGTCATATCATATTTTACCTGTGGATGTTAAAATTAGATATATTTAATAGATTTTAATGCTGTAGAAGATAGTTGGCTATTGCTCCTTTGCTGTGTTGGCACTTATTCCCACAATCTCACGACAGTTTAAAATTACTAACATCAAAAACATTTTATGATTAACCACCCTGGCAAGCCCGAAAGTAAAGAGAAAAGAGAGTGACTGAAGGATTAATCAAGTTTCCAAAGCCCTCCATCGCTCCCTCTCTCTCTCCCCCCTCTCTCTCCTTCTCTCTCCCCCCCTCCTTCTCTCTCTCTCCCCCTCCTTCTCTCTCTCTCTCTCTCTCTCTAAGGCAGCAGGCTTTGTGAATGGGGGATCCCTGCATCCCTGCACACACTCCTCCACTGCTAACAGGAGCTATAGCAGCACCATATCGTAGCTGGCACACCATATATATAAATCCTATAAAAGGAAAACACCATCAGGTGTCTCTGTGGATTTTTTTGCGGTGTTATGGCATTTATTTTGAACATTCTGCGTCTTCTGCAACCAAGTTCTTAATATTGCTTCAACAGTAGGAAACATAAAAGCAGACGCAATACTCACCTGTGTAGAGAGCTGGGCAGTTGGATTATTGATTTGTTCTCATAATTGGCAGCTGAGTACAGAATGAAGAAGTTACAGAAGCAGGTTGTTACTGGCTGATCTACAAACAGGAGGTCACACAGTGTATCTAAGCCACAGGGCTCCATGCTATACTGACACAAACATGTACCCCCCCCTCTCTCTCTCCCTCTCTCTTGCTACTGCCGACGTGCACCCGTTCAGTTTTCCCTCAATCTGCTTCCGAGGCTCTTGGAGACAGGAGGGATAAACGCTGTTGACGGTACCAGATTTCCTATCGGACGGAAGGAGGGATTCTTGGCGATTTCCCTTTTTTTCCTCCACCGACACGACTTTTCCTCATCGCCACCACTCCTTCTTCATCTATTCACTTTTGGGACCTAACAAGACTGATCGGTCCATCATATTTTGTACTCTGTTTTTGTTTTTTTTCTAATTTTGCACCATATTGCTTGGTTTGGTGTTCTTCTGCGCCCGAGTGGATAAAAAAACCCCAAAAACTAGAAGCGAGAACAACTGCGTTTGATGAGAACCGACTTGGCTCTGCTTTTCTTTCACCCCCATCTCTCCTCTGGGCACAAAGACAGAGATAACTGGCGCTACATTGGCTGGATGTTTCCGACGTCTGATGAAAGGAAGCAAAACTAGTGGAGAGACGTGATCGTTTGCCACTGGCTTGTCGGCCCGTGCGCTGAGTCTCTTACTTCCAAGGTAAGGACCACTTGAGTTAAAGAAAAAGGGATTTTGCCGATGTCACCTCAACATGGTCCCATTTATGTTTTCTCTTCTCCCTGAGTTTGTTTTTCTGCCGCCTTACTGTTCGCACAGTCTCACTCTACAGAGGCTTGAATCCGCGTTAAACTGGCGACAAAGAACCCAATAAAATGTTTCCGTCCCCTGGATTCCGGGGAGAGTCTGGCTCAACTCTAGATGAATCCAGAACTTGGGTTGCACACATAAGCAATTCAAATACATATTACGAAGTCACCATGAGAGAATTTAGGACTTCGTTTAGTATCATCAAATTAGGAAACAGCCGAGAAGAGCCGACAGAATCGCTGCGCGTTAGCTGTGGTAAAAATACGCAGACTAGGGTACCTGTTGTGCTGTTGATTTAAAGAATGCAGACTTTCTTCGCTCCCCTGGGTCACTGAATAACGGTTGGATTTTTGACCTTTTTTCCCCCAGAAAACTACGTGTAGTGTGTAGCCGTGTATGTCTGCATATCTACTCTGTCGACGTGAACGTGCGCGCCCGACATTGTGTCCATGTGCGTGCGTCTGGCCATATATATATGGCCAATGTCAACCAAGGGTCTCGGTCACAGTCTCGGTGCCTTCCTGTAACTTTCAATCAATACAACACAATACATCAATACAAATCTGGTGTGCTTGTTTGTGTGTGAATAAAAGCATTCATTCAAGATATCAAGAGAAAAACAGAGCTTTATCGGAGCTACACAGAGACGATGTATATCAAATTGATATATAGGTCTTGGAAAGCATTGTTCTTCGCCATATTCTGTTCAGTCAGTGAAGTGCATTTTACATTTTAAATAATCCACCACAACCAATTTGTCTCTCTTAGTCTCACGATGTTTCCATCATTCCCCAGAGGGCCCTTTGCAGGGTTTTATTGCTTTGTAGAATTAAGAGACGTGAATTCCTCAAGACTCCATATGGTTTAGTATTCAGTCTATTTGAATACTTCAAGCAGGACTGAGCCCTTGGCCAGTCCGTTTGCGCCAGCACCGGTGAAACCGCATAGAAATTGCATTCAGATCACTTCCCTGTAGCCTCGTTGAGGCCCTTACTGCACTCAATTAAGTCCCTGTAGGGCCACATTTGATCATTTTTAGTTGTTACGCATACATTTGGTGAAATCTTGTGAAAGCGTGTCCACTCTGGTCGAGCCTGTGAGTGTGCAGGTCTCATATGGATAATTATGGGCGGATGGAGTGCCGAGCAACCGTTGAGTCGTCTTCAGCGGAGAATAAGTGAGTTCTCGGTGTATAATTTTTACAGCTGCAATTCTGCTGCGTTTTCATTGGGGGAACAGGAAGAGAGAGTCGGGCTGTAAAGTGCTCGGTATTCATGGCACAGCCTAAAATTGCTACTCTCAAGGAAGCAATAATCTCCCTCACTCTCAAACTCCCCCTCCTACTGTCTCCCACACTGTTTCGCTACCAAATGCCCCCAAAACGTGCATCCTTGCACCTCCGTTACCTCTCGTCCGCCTTTACGATTTTGTGTCCCTCTCTTTTATCTTCCTTATTCTCCTTCTCCACCCCCCACCCCCCTCTCCCCCTCTGTACTCTTCAGTCTTGTGGGAGCTATTGAGAAAATCATTTGCTGTTGTTGGGCTTTATTGGACAGGGGGTTCTTACCAGCCAACCTCGGCTGGTTTGCGATGGTATTTCTTGCAGTGTCCTTAAAAAAGAGATCTGCACTCACCAATAAAAATATGCACTCAGACAGATCCTTCAGATGGAGTTATCTCCAGATTATTAAGTACAATAGAAGGGTTCACAGCTTGTTGTCTCACACTCTTACAGGAAAAAGTTAACTGTTGTCTGTTAGTTCTAGTGTTGCAAAAGCGTGGTTTTCTTTCATGTCTGTATTATGTGGTTACTTTGTCCCACAGTCCTGTTTATTTTTGCCCCTTGCACTTTGCTAATGATCATAAAGAGAGTTCAATACTGCCCAGAAGAAACATGTTATTCCCCCCTTTTCCTTTTAAGGTTGTCTGAGTTTACATTGTGGTTCAGTGGCCACTTCTAAGACATATCACAAAAAAGGCTGTCCCTGATTTTTCTGGTAGGCCTATTTGCTCAGCGACCAAGTTTAACATCAAAGCCCCCACAAAAGCCTTTTTGTTAAATAAAGCCGCAGTATGATTTGTGCTTTTGGATATTTGTTTATTTCTTTTTTTCTAAGTTACAGTAACGTAGCTTGAGTTTGGAGAGAGGAGTGAAGGCTCAAGCGGCAAGAAAGAGTAGCCAGAGAGGAATTACAGAGCACAGAGAGACCACAGGATGTGCAGAGGATAAAAAAAGAGAACATGACTCCTATTAGAAAATCTGAGGATTTGGGGGAGGAAACAAGGGCAGCATGATTTGTATTAGCAGTGTATTTTGTCTCTCTATATGTGAAAGCCCCTACTGTTTGTGCTGAATAGAGATGTCCAGCCAGAAACTGCTCACCTCCACTTAATGTATCTCAGGAACCAACACAAGCTGTTGTTTCAGGCCTGGAGAAAGTGGCTGTATACCTTTTGAAGCAGGACAGAGACACAGAATCCCCCAGTGCCAGTACATTTTTTGTCTTATTTAGGGTGAGTGGTATATAGAAACTTGGCTTGGACGATAGATGAAAGCAGGGTGATATCAGAATTTTCATTGATGTACAGCCAAGAAAATCACTTAGAAACTGACACAGAAATGTGATCAGATTTGTTCGATTATTCGATACATTTTTAGGACCTGGCATTGGAAATACTCTGCTTTATGACAGTGTTCCTTATAGTTAGTTGAGGTATAATTAAACCTGCTGCATCATGTTCCTTAAGCATTGTTTGAAAAGACACAACTAGGCCAGTGAATGCTGCTGTATTGAAGATGCAACTCTAACCATGGTATTCTCTCTGCCTAAATGTTTATGGGGGGTTTCTTATGGGTTTACAATAAGTTAATGATAACATGGAGTCACTTGAGCAGGCTGTCTGACCTTCAGTCAGAAACTGCTCATCTTCACATAGCTATGTTTATGGCCTATGGTTATGCTTTACATAAAACATTCACACGATGTGCTTATTTTCAGTTGGGAGTCTAGACTGGTTGCAAGCTTCTTTCAAAGATTTTCTGGCCAAAGTTGTGTTGATTTTTCCACATTCCTTAAACGGGAAGGGACTGTTTTTTGCAGAGGAAAAAAACCTTGCATATACTAGAAAGACTTTAAAGGCAAGTGACGAAAAAACACAGCTGACATAGCTCACCAGGGAAGCAGTGAGATAGAGGGATTAATTTATTACACTGTAATCGTTATATTTATATTTAATTATGCACCAGCTGCTGATTCTCACAAGCCGTGGCATTTTAAGCTAGCCTCTTTGAAAGTGTGAAAGACAGCAATAGACATGTTGGGCAGTGAGCTAGAGGGAGGTGCTGAAGCCGAGGAATTCAAAAGGAGGACAGAAGAGACTAGGAAAGAGCGATGAATGATTGAGAGAGGTGTACCAGACCCTGTCAAGGTGACGACAGAGGGAGCTGTTGGGCTTCACTGCTCCACTCTGTCTTTTTCCTTCTTTCTTCCCTTTCTTTCTTTCTAATTCTTTCTAAATCTCTCCCTCAGTTTCCCCTTCTTCGTCTCTCTATCGCTCTGTCTGGGTGAGGCAGTCAGGGGGATGGAGAGGTAGTTGGGCTCCCCAGGGATGCAGGATTCAATCTGCACTCCTCAAACACACACACACACACACACACAGTTGAGTCTGTCTGGATAAGTATGTCCACTGTGACTGGCTTCTGTTACCTTCAGATTCACATTACGTCCCAAAGAGAGAGTGGGGGGAGAGCTACAAACAGAGGGGGGATCAGCAGTTAAGAAAGGGGAGGAGAAGTTGAAGGGAGAATGTTTTTTTTTCTTTTTACTTCTGGCTCGCTGCTACTTTTTGCTCTCTGTCCCCGAAGTCCCTGAGTCAGTGGCTCTGATGGAAGTCAGTCTAGCATGCATTTTCCCTTCTTTCCGCCTCTTTTTGACATCACCTTTTGTTTCCCTGTCTATTCCAGACAAAAAAACTTAGCACTAAGCTCAGGTAGACATTGCACTAATTTAAAATCTCCTGCGGCAGTTTGATGGGATTAGAATTCTAATCTTCGGCCCCAGCCCGATTAAACTACAGAGTCAGTAATTAGTGTTTTTGACCCCGTAATCCCTTTACTTGCCCTCAAGAGAAAAAAAGACAATTACTGATTTGTATGTGTTTAATGAGGTGTGTTGTGTGAGCCGGAGTGATTTCCTGGGTGGGTTCACTGTTGTTGACACCGTTTCCTGACATTATAATGTTTAGGGTTTAATTCCTTGACCTTTTTGCTTTTTGTTTTTGGAAATCAGGTGGTTTCACATAGTTCTTCACTGCTCTACATCCTAAGAAGGTTACATTGACGTGAGAAGCAACATTACCCACAAATCTAACACACAGTTTGACAAAATAGGTTAAAATCCAGCCAATCATTGCCATATTTACCTAACTATGTTAAAGTCCAAATTTTCCATATCAAGCGTTGACAATCATTTCTTAAAATGAACCATATGGCTTTTGTGTCTAAACTTAACCAAAGGGGTATAGAACTTGTATTCAAGCCATTGTGTTTCCTGAGATGCTAAAGGGATACCTTAGCATGTCAGCTGGCAGGACCAGAGGTTACTGTGCAATTCTGGATAAGACGCTAGGGACACAACATGTCAACGGGATGCGATGAGAACAAGTTGTCATTTGATGAAGAGAGTCACATTTAATTCAAAAATGTGATGCAAACTTAAACTAGATTGATACACAAAATTAAAACAGTGCCTCAAATAATACCTGGAAAACAACAGACACTGCTTTGGATCACCTCTCATCTTGGGAACAGAACACCACAAGCTGCAGCTGAAATGCATTGGCTTTTGATATTAAAGCCCTCTCAATTTTTCTCAGGCATAAGTGGCTACTCTTCAGTTTGTTTTACTGTCCAATGATGAGGCTGTGCTACAATAGTGATAACGAACATAGGAACTGGTATCAATGTTAATTTAGGGTTAATGAGCAATTTCAGTGATCCCACTTCTGATGATCAGAACGCTGTGTTGACAAGAATATTGATCAGACTCAAATGATAATTGATTGCTCCAGATAGAGAGCGATACTGATCAGGGGCTGTGATGCTGTGTGTTTTCCCATGTCAAAGACAGAGCATATCTGTGCAATGCACAGTAATTTGTTTTCTGTGACAGTTGTTAAGTGCAGTCAGGTGGGTTGTGGTCTCATGATACCAGTCACATGAGAAGAAGAAAAGCAAGTTGTTTTTTTTTTTCTAATAGTCAATTTCAACTGCGTGGTAGACAGTATTCATGCAGGAGGGACACTGTGTTTTTCACATGTGAATTTCAGGTACTTCCATCAGTTGATAGAAAACTTGTTTTACACTGGGGTCAGTGTTATTTTATGTCAATTAATAATTCAAAGCTGAAAGGCTTCTGGTTTGATGGATTTTGTATGAAGGTTAAAAAAATCTGTGAAAAATAAAGGCAGAAGTAAAGAAGGCATGTAGTTTCAGCACGTGGGTCAAGGGGAGATTTAATGAGCTGTGCTTTTTAGAGCCATCAGTGAAGCTGTCAGTCACAGCTGTCTCACCTATTCTCTTCCTCTGTGTTCTGTCTTCGGTCTCTCATCTTCTTTCCAATTTCTTCAGCCAAAGGCTATTTACATTATTAATTAATCTAATTTCAAATCCATTAGTCATATACAGTTGTTGTTAAGAAAAAAAAAAAAAGGTGATGCCCTTCAAATGCTATTTTTTGTTTAAAAATCAAATAATTATCATGTTCATGGTTTTCAATTCAACTCTTTTTTGATTTTCTTTGTCTCCTTCTCTATCATATATCCCCCTGCTTCATTTGCCAGTATGTGATTTTCACTCAGGTGGGCATGTGTATCCTCAGGCATTGTGTTGTGGATTGTTATGGATATGTTAATTGTAGCGAGTTAATTTTGCTGATTGAAAACACATTTTTTAAAGATGAACTGAATGGACGGATGGTTTTACATCAGGGCACAATTCATGTTTGGTGGTGTGAGTTTGTTCTGATACATGCATGCATTCTTACATTGCATGTGCATGTGCGTGTGTGATATTCATAATAGCATCTGACGGAAAGACTCCTAACAGGTGTGTTTCACTTGGAAACCAAACTTATGTTACAGTGCACATGCTGACACAAGCAGAAAAGAAAAGAAAAAAGGAAAAACTAAAAAAAGAAAAGACAAGATCACAGTCAAACATTTGACTGTGATCTTTGTCTGACCAAAACTAGTTCCCCACAATGTTATGCCACAATTCAAACTTGCATCTTCAAACAAGAATCTAAGAAACTAAATTAAATGACACAGTGCACATGGACAGAAATAGCTGTATAATGAACATGCCTGACTGTAGCTGAAAGGCAGGTTGTGTGACAAATTGATATGATGTGTGGTGTCTGATGTCATGGTGAGAGGAGGGGCATTGGTGCCTATTTATAAAACATTTCTATGAGAAATAAGTGACCTTTTTTAAACTACATTTATGCTGTATATTCAGCCTCTTTAGCATCCTTTTAGGTCACATTTTTAACGAAAATCTTGTTTTCTTGCAAAGTGTTGCTTCAACGTTTGGAAACATCACCACTTAAATCATTTCCTAGGTTGTATCGTTTTCAGGAATGTGACAAATATAGACTCACAGTGACCATTTTTTTAAGCAGCTGAATGGTTGTTTGTCCTGTCTTTGGTTTGCTGATGCAAAGACCTGGGTTACACTAGCCTGACTGAGAGGACTACAGTGTCATTCTTTTGTCATTAAATGGGATCTTTACCCATGACTTACCTGTTTCTAAGAAAAGGAAAGTCAGCAGACAGCAGACAACCAGAATTTATTTTGTGGCTGACAGCTGTGAAATAATCAGATGCTAACCATAATCATTTACTGTCGTGTCTTTAGAACTATCTCACTATGCTTATCAGTAATAGTACTTTGTTAAGTAGAAAGAGGCTTCTTCGTCACACATATTTTAACTTTTCAAGGTGTGGCTATGTGTTTCTAACATTAACCAGTCAGAACACTGGCAAGGCCTGCTCTTGATGTCAGAGTAGTGCTTTGATCACACTTGGGCTTATCTAGCAGTCCTCATCCTCTCCTGTCTCTTCCTCTCCTTCCTCCCTCCTCTGTCCCCTCTAATCCCTCCTCCCTCCTACTACATAAAAATGAGTTTTATCCATAAATATACAACAGTTCTGCTGCCTCCAAATCTGACAGCATAGAGGACCGTGACTGTTCTTTTCATCACATAATTACAGACTATTTAAAACTAATGAAAAACTCCTGTTGGGAATAAATTATCGTTTCCATGTACTTTAAGCAAATATGTTTCTGTCTCTCGTGTACCTTCACATGCTTGGTTGCCACTAAAGAGGCCTTGATGCCATGAGATTGAACACACATACAGCAGTGCAGACTTTACAGACTGACACACACATAGCTCCCACACAAAAGCCTGTTTTCTTTTCTACAAGACAGAGCATTACTGCAAGGTTGACCTCTTTACCATAATAACCCCGTCGACTTTGCTTCCCTCTGTCTCTTTCTGCGCTTGAGTGTTTCTTTACTTGTTCTCGTCCTGTTGCCACTTAAAAAGCCTATATTTAATTTTGATTGTTTCAGGTCGTAGTTTTTTTTTCCTCATTTTAACCAATTAAAAGAAACATAATGTTTTAAATATATGCTTATACTGGACTATAAAATGCCAGCAGTCATCACTGCAGTTAATTTCAAATATGCTCTGATAATCCATTTGGTTATAAGCATACGAGCATAACATATAAGTCTTAGTGAAAATGGTGTTAATAATATAAATCATATATATATGAGATATATGTAGTCTGTTAAATCTGGTCTTCTTTATTCAACTTTGAATTGCATCCATCAAGCCAATCCATCAGGTAGCTCATAACCTCCAGAGGCTTAAGTGAAGTTAGTTATTTTACAGCAAGAAAACTTTGGACTGATTCTTTATGCTATGCCTGTATTGATATATTCAGGTGGACCATTTGATAAGATGTATATGCATAAGAATTGAGTTAAAGCACTTTTTTCCAACTAGTGGCCAACTAAATTGAACTCCAGAAATGTCTCTTAGTCACTTGAATCACAATCAGCTTTTTGGATGTTGTCAAATGAAACAGGCACTTAGTATCCAATTGTTGACATGAGAAGGAATTGGGTTCTGTCTCAGAAATGACAAATATGGAGTACATTACAGCAAACAGATTTTGGGGAGAATGGTGCCATATGATATATAATTACCATAAAATGGCCCTTTGGCAAAACAGACTACTTTGAGACATTACTAAGACATGTAATCCATAAGGGAGTCTTTGGTTAGAGGAACCAACAGTGCAGTCTCACCGAGGTATGTGAGTGCAGCAGAGCAACAAGGAGCTCTTTGTGTCAACCTGAAGAAAGAAGGGAGGGGATTTCTCCTCAATAACCATGTGGAGCGAGAAAAGCGAGAGTTATTATCAGGTATCCAGCACTTCCATGTTTTGGTTTGGAGTGTGATGAGTGGAGGAACACAGATGAGGGAGAAAGCAGATGCGATCATTTTGGAGGGGAGCATGTTTGGCACAATGACCCAAATGTCCTCAGCTTTGTCACTGAGTTGGGTGTTGTCGGTTGTTTGTGGGTGATGGGTAGGAGGGGTGTTTCAGAGGGGTAATTAGGGTCATTACACATGCATGGTAATGGGTAATGTATGCAACATTGTTGATCAATGCCACCCTCTCCCCTTCAAGGCCCTGTTCCTGCCAACTCGCCAAACCTTCACTTCTATAATGGTTCATCTGAACTATTCTTTTTTTTAGAGTAATTGATACTTTTCCAGATAAAATGCAAATAAGATATATTGGTTTTCAATGCATTTGCTTCAAACTGTGTATATAGCTAGGCCAAATCCAGCAAATGTCAAGTACAAATGTTACACACAGATCAATTCCATGTTGAAATGAAGCATTTCAAGCATTCATTTTGTGAAGTGTTGTATTTGGTTTAGATGTGACAGGACAAAAGGTCATATTTATAGAGAGGCCAGTCGGACTGGAACACATATTCTAGGTTTCTTTTTCATCTGCGCAACCATTAAAACCAAAACATTCTGACATTTCTCTACCTTTTTTCTAATAACCTAATTCCTCACAGAAGAAATACCTGTTACATTTAAATTTAGTTATTAGCATTCCGAAGGCGTTTACTTACTGTCTAGTGAAATAAATCGTTTGATGATGCTTTGAAATCAATCTTGCACTTTATCACTAAAAATCAAAAAAGATTTATCTCTATTAGGCCGTTAATATCTCCTAGGTGGGTGGATTATGACATCATTTTGCATTAATGTTTGACCTCTAATCTCTCCATGGGCTAATATCATTGCAAACGTTCAAGTACGGTACGGCACACTTGGGAAAGCCAATTACTAACGTGGTAACTGTACCATTACCAAGTGGGCAGGGAGGTCTTACCGTGCCAACTATGTAAGTAGTGTGACATCATAGAAACACGACACAGTGTATCCCTGTAATAAAGTCGACAAAGATACCATAACAACAAAGAAATGAAACAATGGAGGAGATTTCCTATTGTTTCTTGTCAGCATATGGCTGTTTATCACACAAAGTAGTCAGGCTCTGTTTGAGGAAAGGCTGCACGCCGTGATGAGAAAGACAGCCTAACCGTCACAGGAAAGTGACAATTTTTCTCAACCAATCAGTGGACTAAAGTGGATCTTGTCCCCCTCTTTATGGTACAGTTAAGTCTGGTTGGTACCCCAAACGAAAGGTGGCAGAACTGGCATGGTACGATTTGCTATTTAAGGGTACCATTCACAACTTTTCCAGAATGGAAATGCCATAAAAATGTATATCGTACCAAACCCAACTTAACCGTACTGCTTGGTGGAAACGTGGCTTTGGTAACTTCCTAGGTGTCTCCCTCACCCTTTCTCACTTTTCTGCTTCAACCTTGACGGCTTTCTGTGTCGTTCAAGGACACTTTGACTGGACACATCATTGTTGACATACAGATATTGCAGTGGACGAAGTGTTTACTTTTGAGCCAGAGATTCATCTGCCAAACCACTTGATGAAAACTTTCTGCCATATAGACGACTCCATGGAACTCTTTCTGACTATATGTACCCTTCCTTTTACCATCAATTTGGCACCTAGCTGTCATGTTTATAAAATGCACAGAATATATCCCAATTTCAAACGACGTACTAATTTTAAGCAGGTTAAAAAATGCTACGATAGAGAATCAAAAGTGCTGATGGTGTCTTTGCTCCACTGCTTGATGCTGTATCAAGTACCCTACTGTTTCTATTGAGGGATAATAACGCTGGTGATTTATCTGTCATTAAAAATAAGTTGACCAGTAGTCAACACAACTTAAATATTCCATTATCTTATTCCAGTTAAAATAAAGCGTGTGTCTAGTAAATAGGTGCATCCTTCTTTCTCATTTCATACATCTTCTTTTTCTCTTCCTCACTGGTTCCCAAGGGTCACAGTGTCGGCTGTTGTACAATAGGACAGCTGTATCCAGGTCAGCCAAAGGGCTACAAGCCCCCTGGGTTTCGATTAGCCAATAGTAAGCCAATTAGTAACTGCCAATCAGCATGACATATCATGTGTTTCCACAGTAAGGGATGGTTGGGTTTGACTCGACTCTATTTGTTCTTTTTGGTTTTTCATCTGCGAAATTGGACTCTGTTGCTCGTACTTTTTTGTTATACAGTATGTGCTTGGTCAATGATTCAATCAAGTTATAGCCAATACTAAACTGTGGCGTGACAACACTGTTGACCACTGATTGGTCAGAGAAAAATTTTATTTGTGCGCACATGAACTTCTCACACATTGACCACAAATTTTTTTAAATTCACTTGACCCAAATTAAAAATGATAATATAATAAAAAATTATCAGTTGCAAAAGAAAAAGGGAAAGTAACAAAAGGAAGATGCATGCTTTTCAGATCCTAATATCCTTTTGTCACAGCAGTTTCACCTGAATTTGCTATGACAAAGATTCTCACATACAATGAGGATACCAACAGCTACATTTTTAGTCAGTTTAAGTAAATCCATAACATGCATGGAAACACAGCTGTGGATAGCTAGAACAATATTTAAATATGACTCAAGGGAGGGGAGGATGGGAAAGAAGGTAGGATGGATGAATGGATGGAGGCTGGAAGTGAACGTGGACAGTCTGAGTAGCCAGTAAATAAATGGAGGGTTGGTTGGACAGATAAAGGGAAGGAAACAGAGATCAGTTGCATTAATGAATGAGTGAAAGCATGTCAGGAAATATAGATACCCCAGTCCAGCACCTTTTCACTGATTTTGTTATGGTACCGGACAATTTCCTAGTGTTTCCCTGTGTTTTCCCCTTCCCTGTGTTTCCAATGCTTCCATGTCTGTCTTTCTCTGTGTTTGTTTTGTTTGTGTGGGTGTGTGTGTTGGCCTGGGCATGGCTCTCCTGGCTCCCGGCTCTACACTCCTATCTGCCATCAGCTCATCACCTCTCCCAGTCTGTTCACCTGCCTCTCATCAATTCATCAGCCTGCAGTATATCTACCCTGGCTCTTCACCCATTCATCGCCAGATCGTTGAATCCACTTCAGTGTACTCCTGGACCACTACTTGCCTCCCTGCCTGCTTGCCAGCTCTCCAACCCACTACTACCTGCTTCCTCTTGCCAGCCCTTGCCCTTCTCCCTCATTCCCACACTTTCCTATCAATAAAACCTGCTTCATTCATCTCCACATTGTTCTGTGTCTGCGTTTTGGTCCACATCGCTAACAGATTCACAACAGATTCACCGCATTATGAAATGAAATGCAATGCATCAAAAAATGTAAACATACAGTTATACCTACTCTATATGTGAACAAAAAATATAAGCAAGAGAAAATAATGGTCAGGAAATCTTGGTGTAATTCAGCAAAAAAGACAGATATAAATAAAGACTAATGTAATACAGTGCAGTTTGCATCACCAACTAGAAATTATAAAAAAAAAAAAAGGGAGAGGAAATTGGGGAGGAAACGAGGAACTATGAAGGCTTATAAAAAAAACCAAAAAACACACCCTTTCCTTAAAACAGGAAAGGAAAAAAGAAAAGATGTGCAAACTGTATCAATACAGACTGAATCGTTAAAGAAAAACCCAAAGAATGAGAATGATTTAGTATAGAGGGGAGACATGTAATAGAGTGGAAAAAGAAGGATGAAGATCTCAAAAAACGCTTTCACATATTCCACATCAGTTTATTAGGGAATATTTAAGAATAAATTCCCCCTTCAACAGTTCAATGTTACTATTCCCTCAGATGTTTTGAGGTGATTGAATGACAATGGACTAAAATCGCAGCATATAGAACTCCATTTGCAGTAAAGGGGTGGGGGTGATATGGAAAAAGAGGTAAGAATTAAGGGAGAGGAGTGAGTGCAACAAGGAGAGAGAGAAAATCAAAAAGGACGAGAAGACTACAAATACAGGAGAGCATAGGAGAAAAGGTGATACAAAGAGTGCCATGGTACAAATGAGAATAAAATTATTTTACAAGCGGAGAGGAGATTGTATAAGATGGAGAAAATTAATGAAAGGATAAATGAAAGAGATATAAATGGATGCAGGATGCAGAAAAGGGAAACAGACAGGAAAATGAGGGGTAGAGGATGTTGTAGGATGAATAGGAAACTCTGAACATCTGGCATGACTCTCTAAAAAGTTTGCTTTCCCTTTTGAATTTGCATGTTTAAGAGTGTGTGCGTTTTAATGTGTGTGAAAGGGTGAGAATTTTGTGGGAATTTGTTGATCTAAAGCAGTCATGCACAAAGACACATAAACCAGGCCTGCCACACTCACTTATATATGCTTGGATGGATACAAAAGAAAGATCGAAGGTTTGAGGAAGAGAGGAATGGAAAAGGAATAAGGAACCTAGACGGGGACAGAAAGAGGGAAGGGGAAGACAGATGGAGGGGAGGGGTGAGGTGGTGGTGGGGGCACCAGGAGCAAGACAAGGAGGGAAGGAGTCAGATGATATTTTTGTTTTTGATTGATTTACCTCATTCTTCAAGGCCACTGATTCATTGTCAGGAGGATTCTGATCTACACCCTGTGTGTCATTTCCTCAGTAAACTCATGTGTCTGCTACACTCATGAAGTATATTTCCTTTCTATAATATATAAATAGTGCTCATCATGGGTAACAGATATTCGTAGATAGAATCGGGAGCAATATTATTAGGATATTGAACTTCCAGTGAGATTTAGGATTATTCATGCTTTTAGAGTTTTCAGTGCTTTTTTCATATCTGAGAATATAGCATGAGCATTTTTGTTCTTTACTGGTACATTTAAAATTAACATTTTGTTTTTTTATTTTTTCAAAAAGTCTTAACAAGTATATTTTATACCTGTTTTCACTCGTGAGGAGGCTTTGAATAATTCATAATGTTTTGTCCGTTATTTATTGTTCTAACTATTGGAGGAGACAATATTCTCTGTTTGTTGCTTTTTCCTTGAAATATTCACTGTGTATTTGTGTTCTGCGGTACATTTAGGAATTATAATTTTTCTTTGATTGATAGAACAGACCCTTTACATTCATGACTTCTGAACCTTCTAAAAAGCATTCTTTTGCTTTCTCCTCCTTTTCTGGTGCATTTTGTCCTTTCTCTCCTCTTTAAAAGTGTATTCTGTCTGGTCTTTGAAATCTTAACAAGCATATTTTCTGCGTATTTTAACCCTTAAGGACGTGCTGAATAATTCATTAGGTTGTGCTCCTACTAGTTTTCCTAATGGCTCAGTCACAAAACCATGCATGTGTAAATGAGAGTAATCCACGTCTATGGGTCTCTGTGAATATGTGCACAGCAGTGTGTGCGTGTTTTGATGGGTAGGCTCTCAGGTTTTAAGACAAGCAGCGTTTTGTCCAACAAGAATTATGTGTTTTTGTGTGCTGCCAGAATTAGTAGCTGTGCTACCACAATGACCCTTTCTTTCAAAAAAAACATCTGAACGTGTTTATGTGTGCACGGTCTATTATTTCATGCACCCGTGGGTGTGTGTGTGTGCGCAGGTGAGTGATTTTTTAGGCCTCTTTCTCTGTGACCCGATCTCTTTATCTGTCTTGAACAATAAAAGATGGCAGCCTGAAGGCTCAGCCACAAACGGACAGATGTCAAACAGAAAGAAAATAACCAGGAAGACAGACACACACTGAGGGAGACAGACAAACACAGCTTTATAATTCAGGTCAGTGGCATGGTATCTCTCTCTCTCTCTCTCTCTCACTCACACACACAGACACATAAACAATTTATTCTCTTTTAAAGTTTTTGCTTACCAGCTGAACATGCAACTGATATTACTATAGCAAAAGTAGAAAATGGTAAAATTCCTAGATTCCAAACATCAGCAGCATGCAGCAGTTTGGAGAAAAACAGTAAAGTAGCAAAGCTTTTTAGCTGCATAATAAGAACACATTGAGGTGAGCGTAGGTGGGAGCAGACAGGAGGGGGACCTGAAACACTTTATTAGTTCTTGATTAGACACATTAATCCTATACGAATAAATGGAGACTGATGAATGACTGGAGATGAGTGATTTATTAAGGTTATTTCCAGCTCTGGGAAACTCTAAAGAGTATTGCAGGAGTATTGCAGCTTCAGTCAACCACTCAGCTGCAGTATAGTAGTAGTCAGCATTTTGTAAGCTTCTTTTTTTCCCTTAATAGGAAAAAAAATACCAGAGTCAAAGAGAAAGATGAGACAAAGAAAAATGGAATACAATGAGGAAGAAAAGGCACAGACATATAGGGACAGGGAATGGAAATAATAGAAAGGAGAAATTAGGCAAAAGAGGCAAACAAGGAATGGAAATTTTAGTGGCGCAGCTCAGGCTTATTCATAGCAGTAGGGACATTTGTATTTGTGTGTGTGTGTGTGTGTGTGTGTGTGTG
>KV751325.1:2381619-2421084 GCA_001698575.1 Mola mola
TACCTTCTTTGAATGGAAGCAATTTCATCTTCTTTCTTCCTCTGCAGATGTATTTTGGCCTTCTCAAGATCCTAATTTGATTACTTTTCCATGGCTGTGGCTCCCAGTTCCTTGGTGTGCATGAACTTGATCTTTGGGCAAAGGTCTGTGCTCTTTCAGGCGTTCTTGATTGGTCGGGCAGGCAAAGCAAAGTCTTGGTTTTATCCACTCACCACTGTTTCTCAAATTTCACATATTTTGTCCTTTCTTCGTACCTTCATTCCCTCACTCACCACCTTTGTCACTGTTATATTTGACAAAGGTGGTGAGTGAGGGAATTTAGTTATAATTTATTTAAGTTTTTATTAAATTAAAAACATTTTGAGGGGAAAACTTAAACAAAAACCAAACTTCTCATTCACATAGACATTTAGGGTAGGCTTATAGGATTCACTCACAAAAATCATTAATTCCCTAAAGGCGCCCACAGCAACTTGTAAAAGGCACTGTATTAATTTCTTTTACATTTCAGTGATGTTTGTTTTTATGAAACTCTGGTAGCTTCTTATAAAATTTAACATTTGCATTTGCCTTATCATCTCAAGTAGCCTACAACCCATTAATCAAATTCGATATTGTGTATGTGCATCCCTCATTAGTATTGTCCTTATTTTCATTCTATTATCAGTGGAATGGCCGTATGGATGTGTATTGCTCTATATAAAGATCTCTGTGTACTAACAGAGCACAATCACAGGTCAATTATATGTCAGATTTTAGCTAAAGAAGGGTACACAGGCAAGCCAAGAAATTTTACAAGCTTTGCCCCATCTGTCATCAGAGTGCCTCAATTAATTGACTGTAGTGGAGGTTGGGATTTGTGATACTGGATTTTTGCTAATTTCCAAAATGGCAATATTTTTCAGCTCATTTTAGTCGATTACCATGCCGATAGCCAATACTGATTGCATTGTAAGATTTTTTTCACAGCCTTTCACATCAAAGGGTTTAATGTATCCAATGCATCTAAACTTAACCAAATATTACAGATCTTTTTCTAAACCTAATTCTTTATATTTCTTTAAGTAACAAAGTCATTTTGGCCTTGTAATGTAATTTGTGCATCAGGATAAGATACTTGGGGGGGCTGTGGTTCAGATGGTAGGGTGGTTGTCCAGTGATCGGAAGGTACCTGATTCGATCCCAGACCCTGCAGTTAACATGTCATGCCATTAGTATGTGAATGGTTAACGCCCCTGATGAGCAGGTGGCACCCTACGAGGTAGTCACTGCCACCAGTGTGTAAATGGGTGAATGCAAAAACCTGTAGTGTAAAAGTGCTTTGAGTGGTCAACAATGACTTTTTTTTTTTTAATCACTTAATTGCATAGGAATTTTAAGTTCTCCCATAATGGAAGGTGTTCAACACCAAAATGTACTATTAGCAGTAGCAAGTAATATGTCTTCACTGTGTAATTTAAAATTGTAATTTGTATAATGCTGTGTCTTAATCCAGGGTAATCAAATACTGACAATTTGTAGCTGCAAACCCAACATGTCAGTTTTTAACAACCCTTGAAGCCAATATCAGTATCAGTATTTGACTTGACCTGAGTATGACACTCACTAGCCAATTGTGTTACATATTACTTTAAACACAGTTTATATCTATGATTGTTTAAAGTATCATCCACTACCCTCTAAATCATATATAAATTATTACACATAATTTCAAAAATTTCCTTCTTCTTTGAGAAAATATTGAATCAAGAAAGGCGTCACGTTCTGGAATCTTTTATGTTCATTCGGCAGTGACAGTATAGATTGGGTGGTCCTAGAGGAGGCAGGGCTCTCATTATGGGGACAGTGGTCGGTAATAACTACTAACCATAGCGCAGGGTGAATGTCAGAGACGATGTCGTAAAATTGTAGAAAGTGTTTCAGTGTGAGAGAGAGGTGCTATAAAATCATCTATCTCATTTACATAACACTGCATTCAACTGCAGTAAAGGGGACACATATTTTAATGGTGTGTGTCCTGGACACACAGAGAGACACAGCAGGAGGTCAAAACATATACCACATACACATACACATGCACAGTAAAAGGCCAGCAAATGAGTTGAGTGATATGTAAATGGTTTGTCTTTTCATTGCTTTTTATTCCTGTTGAACAGTGACTGGCAACTCACAATGCTTCCTCTGCCATTCGACCTTTAACCCCCCCCCCTTCTGTCTGAATTTGAAAGGCATTTTTTTTTTTTTTTGCCTCTTTTAATTCTGTTTGTTTGTGTACTGTGTTGTGACATGTCAGGAATATCAGGTACAGGCTTAGGAGGATTCAATAATGTAGAGACTCACAAGGAGGTTCTTAATCAAAATTGTTTTACTCTGAAAATAGGTCAACACCGGGGGATCTAATTAGATAGCAAAGGGACAGTTTAAGGGACAGGCAAATGTAATAGTCGTGAAACAAAACAAGATCAAAACACAAGGAACTCACTACAGAGTAATGCTGGACTGCTCACTTGGAAGACAAGACAATCTGGCACAGGAGGAACAGGTCAATGGGTTTAAATACACAAGAAGGGGTAGACAATTAGACACAGGTGAGACACATCAGGGAGGAGAGGCAATCACACACACCTGAGGGACAAGACATGGGACATAAGACACAACAGAATTTCAAAATGAAACGGGAAACACAGATTGACCCTAACAACAGACACATGAAGACTACTGGATACAGAGATGCTGATTTGAGTGGAGTTGGACTGTTTGTTCCAATCAGTCTCTCTTTTTACTAGATAGATGCAAAAAAGGACAACCCTTTCTATCCTGTTGGGTACAACAACAGGCTTAACTCTAAAATAAAGGCCTGTAAATATACATTTTAGGCCTCACTGTATTAACTTAACCAAGATAATTGCAAATAAGAGAATAATAGTTTCAGAGTAAAACAGCTTCATATAATTAGCAATGTATGTGGAGAAAGACAGGCAAAGATAGGACTATAGATGGTTAGTTATTACATATGGATGTCATGATATCCATTTGTGCTTGCAGGTAATGATGCCTCTCCTTTTATCTTTGTCTTTGTGTGCACAGAGGTGCCCGAGTGTGCATGGAAAGTATGACAGTGGCAGGCAAAGTAGCATTGTTCTACACACACATTCAAAAAGCCTCTGTACACTCAGCACAAAGGGACCAGAGAATGTAGGCAGGTGGGTGTCTGTGTATGGGTGGTACAGACAGAGAGTGGGAGATCTGAGCAACAATGAAATGTTAACGTCCCCCCATTACGGTGTTCTGGGATCATCACTCCATGTATTTCTTTCATTCTTTTATGTCACTGTTTCTCCCAATGTCCTTAAACATATGGTGTTGGAGAAACACCGTCTACTTGTTAACAAGTCCAAAACAGAGCTAAAAAAAAACATAATGTCTCTGTGATGCAATGATTTGACACTGTAATAGACAGGCATTACCTCAAGTTGTTGGCTTTTATAGAGTTCACAAACTGCCCACCTGCTGGTTTGATTGAGCTGGAAGAGAATCACCCTACGCTATAGTTTTCAGTCTGCGGACTAAAATAAAGAACAAGTTAAGATTGAAAATACTGCAATATGCAATAAGTACTTTAATAATTATAATAAAAAAAAAAATAAATGCATAAATAAAAAATGGTTTTTCAGATGCTCAAAAGTTCTCGAAAAATCTGCTATAAACTCTCATTTCTCTTGCTCATTTCATTTTTTCCTTTTTTGTGTAGTATTCAACTGCTTTTCAGTGTGTCATCTGTTGTTAGGCTTTTCTTGCTAGGAGGTTTAAGCCAAGGCTCAATAAGTCCTCAAGAAATTTGCCAAGTTAGAACAAAAAATGACTGGTTGCTGATAATACCCATCATGTAACTTTATTATTATAGTTTGAGATTCTATCCCTGGATCTACAGTTCCTATCATCAGATAAAATTGGAAAACAGTATAAACACTAGCAAACACTTGACTCTTCTTTGTAATGCATTCTAAAGTTTGATGCTTTGGCTTTGATCTCTTATCCTGTCACTTAACAAATAAAAATAAGTCTTAATTTTTCTGGGCATCTAATGCAGATATTGCTACGAACATGCTTCAGAGATTGTTTTGACCTCTGGTCTTTTCTCTAATCAACCTCCTCACTTTACTGCGATCAATTGCAGGAAGGACTTAATTTCAATAGGCCATATTTCTACAAAAGCCATCAGGGATGCTAAAGGCCGCGGATAACTCACTAATAGCATTGCCAGTTGAGCCTGTTAACAGTACAAATTAAATAGACAATGTCCAAATAATGTGAAAATTGGAAAACATATACAAAATTTGTATGTTCTTTATATGCTTTTTGTCATCTTTTGTCTTACATGACCTTCTACAGTCACAGGCAAATTGCCACTGCACCACACATTATATATTTAGGAATGCTGTATTTGTCACTTAAAATGTTAATGATGAGTGAATTCATGATTTTTTGGCTTTTACTGTTATTATAAGTAATTCTGAAAAAGAGACTCACTGAGATCGTGGCCAACCTCTACACGGAGGAGGTGGAGGAGAGGGCTCTGAACTCCTTCACAGGAACAACTCCCAGCCAATGGTTCAGATGTGTGGATGACACATGGGTCAAAATCAAAACTCAAGAATTGGAGGCTTTCACTCAACACATAAATGCAGTGGAAAAGAACATCAAGTTCACCAGGGAGGATACGAGGGATAGCAGTTTGCCCTTCCTGGATTGTGCGGTGTCTCTTGGTAAGGATGGTAACCTCAGCATCAAGGTCTACAGGAAGCCCACACACACACAGACCAGTACCTCTTGTTTGACTCCCACCACCAACTGGAGCACAAACTGGGGGTAATCCGGACACTACAAGACCGGGCCCAGAAGGTTCCCTCAAGCACAGAGGGAAAACAGAAGGAATTGACACACATTGAGACAGCGCTCCAGACATGTGGCTACCCGAAGTGGACCTTTGTCAAGTCGTCCAAAAGGCGCCACAAAGAACCACCCGAGGCAGAAAGTGAAAAACGGAAGAACGTGGTCATCCCATATGTGGCAGGTCTATCGGAAAAATTCAGAAGAATCTTCCAAAAACACAAAATTTGAGTTAATTTCAAACCGGGCCAGACCTTAAGACAGAGACTGATCCACCCCAAGGACAAAACACCCAGGCATAAACTCAGTAATGTTGTGTATGCCGTTCAATGCACAGAGGAGTGCTCTGACCTTTATATAGGTGAAACCAAACAGCCCCTCCACAGACGCATGGCACAACACAGGAGAGCCACCTCATCGGGACAGGACTCAGCTGTACATCTGCATCTTAAGGAGAAAGATCACTCCTTTGAGGACTCCAATGTCCACGTTCTGGACAGAGAAGACAGATGGTTTGAAAGAGGAGTAAAAGACGCCATCTATGTCCACTTGGAGAAACCTTCTCTAAACAGGGATGGTGGACTAAGACACCACTTGTCTGCAACCTACAATGCTATCTTGGGAGCCCTCCCCAGGCCTCATACACACCTGGGGCCATGTGATCCCAAGGTGTCACATGAAACCAGGGGTGAGGGGCAAACACTCCAGAGTGATTCACACCTGTGCTCGAGTGACCTTAACGACTCACATGATGCCTAGCCAGAGGATCGCCCCCCAGGCTGGGTTAAATACCTGGGTTTCCCGCACTGACCCTCAGAATTGAAGAAGCCTTTCGGATGAGAGGCGAAACATCTTCAAACAAGATAAGAAGTGCAGTTGCTTCCTACTAAACACTCCAAGATTAAGATGACCTGGATGACTGAGAACCTTCACGGACATGTGAATTAATTAGTCCATATGTTAAATCCATATGGGAAGATATTAAAACCAATTACAGCCTCATTTGGGAGTTTCATGTTTTAGTGTGTGTGTACATGCAAATCAAAGCTCACACTGTCTCGCTCTCTCGTTCTCCAACACACATAAATGCATGTACATTCACAAAAGCAGCTACTTTGCAAATAGGTCAAGTCCCGTTGAATGTAACCATTCAGAGTGATGCATACGTTCACTTCATCACCCACCCACACACACACGCACACACACACACACACACACACACACACACACACACAAATATACTAAGAAACACCCACACGTTGAAACCCATGCATGCTGCAGGCATTCAACAGCTCCATTATATTTCTGAAGTGGCTTTTCAATTGCATGGCTGGCGCTTGAAGGAGTGTGTGTGTGTGTTTGATTGTGTGATACTGCTGGTATCTGCTAGTATGGGTGGGAGGGACTTGACAGACAGATTGTGACATAAACCATTTATAGTGCTGCTCTCTGTGTGAGTATGTTTGTTTGTGATTTTAAATTGAATAGAAAGAATATATTTCAGGTCAGGAAAATTTGAGATGGAGATACATTTTGCTTGATTCAACAGCAAAAATTAAAAAGATGTATCTCATGTCCCCATTTTTCTTATTAATGCTATGACATAAATAGCTAACGAGTAGTGGAGCAGAGCATGAAACACAAAGATACATTGTGTAGAAATTGTGTAACAAGCAGCCAATTTAGAGGAAGAAGATTTGATACTTGTATGCTTGAAACCTTGTGATGGCAAATCAGAGAAAATGTACAAGCAGGGTAGAAAAAAAGGAAGGTTGACTGAAGGAAAATGGACTCAACATTGTATGCAAAGATTCAATTTATGCTATATGAAAACTTTAAACCTTGCATCCGCCTGCTATTTCAAAATTTTACAGCACAAACATGTTTGCTAGATAATTGGGAGACAGTTTAAAGCAAAGAAATAAAAAATCTGAATGTATAAGAGAGGCAGGAATTAAAATAAAAGGAAGTGGTCATTGTCAGATTGTCAATGACAGAAAAAAAGCTAAAGGTTTATGAAAGCTAATATGGCAAGATAAGAGGCAAAAGTAGCTTCTGAGCATCTCCACTTGTTTTACCATTAAAGCAGCAGTTAAGAGTCTAATTGATTATGGCAACTCCAGTCTCTTCATTGATCCAAATGCTGCTGCCACTGCTCAGTTCTCTCCTCATTATTACTACCAAGAAGACAGTCGCTTCTATCTGTGGCTTCAAAGCTTTAGTGCAATCCCTCAATCAACACTTCAATCATTCTTAGAATGAGAAAAACAGGTTGATCGACCTGGGGTAGCTTTGTTAAAATTTGCCAAGTAGTAATTCAGCTAACCAAATTTTGTTATTGACATTTAACTGTAAATTTTTGACTCAAATGTAAATAGACAATAGTTAACGTAAGTAAAAAAAGCTCTACAAGTTTCTTGATAGAGGGATGAAAATGTTTTCCTTTTAAGAAACTTTGTTATCACATAGCCAACATATACGATATAAACTCATCTCAGCTTATCACTTAATAACTTTTTGTCATGTGCCCTTCTGGATTTATCCAGATACATAAGGTACCTTTTGGCATTACCGGAGCATTTCCTAAATCCACAGTGAGTCCTTTGGTATTGTAAAGGTACCCTTACAAATGGCTCATGCCCTGCGGTGTCCAAACACACAGAGCGTACTTTACTTTGGTTGAGTTTGTCAGGTTTAAGAAATGACTGGTGAAACTCGGTTTCAAACTGTGCAAAACTTCAGTCTCTTGAATGTACATTGTATGTGATCCTCCAATAAGCCAGAATGTCTTTCTCTTTACATCATCTCTTGATGAAACATTGACCTTGTGCATCAGGAAGGGATGCACAGGGGCCGAAGCTTTGCGGACCATCTCATGATCTTACAGAGAAGACTCAGCATGTCAGACATGGCTGCCCAAACGACTACTGTGCCTCAGAGAAGGCTTAGGGCATTGGACGACAATGCCAATGCCTGCCTTGTGCGTGCGGATCTGCCACAAGGGGCCATGACAAAATGACAATAACTGACGTGCTGGGAAAAGAAAAGTTTGGGGTTCTAGTTTGAAATTTGGCATCAATGAAGACACTGAAAAATGCTCATTAATGATTCTCTGAGATACCTTTTGTCAGTACCATTGAGGAGAATAACCTTTTCTTTTCCTTTCTATCAATATACAATACAGCATTCACACAACAGCAGGTGCAGGTCCTGCTACCTAATCTCGAAATCAATTTCATGTTCAATAACAGTGTATCAGTGTGTTTGTGTGTGTGTCCTCACACACACAGCATTGATCATGACCTCTACCTGCTGACTGCATCTCCATTCCAAAATTAAAAGACTGTATCTCATTACATAAAGTGGAACACTCGAACACACACACACACACACACACACACACACACACACAAACACTTTATCAGATACACAAACCCCAACATTGCACATCATATTACCTATATTAGGTATATACCGCCATTGCAAAGAAATTCTGCGTCATGCCAAGAAACTCAATAGGCTTTTAACACTCATTTAGCATGGCAGGGCTGACTTAAACTATACCAACCAGATCTGAAAGCACTCATAGAATGAGAGTGAGGCGGAGATACATTCAGGGTGTCTTAACATTATAATCCTCTGATGGTGTAGTGCTGAGTGGGAATGAGAGAGACACAGAGGTGGGCAGAGAGACAAGGAGAGACTACAGGATGACTGAGGATAGAGAAATGGCTAAATATATAACATGTGGGATCAAAAAAGTGAACCCTGAAGAGGACAGATGTATTAAGGGCGTAAATCAATTCAACACACAATCACAGAGCCAATACAAGCACTAGGAAATGGTCCGACGAGTCAGATTAGTTGCCAGTTTTACTGTATGGTAACAGTAAACACACTGGATTTTTTAAGGCTTCAGTGCTGCAGTGTGGGCAGATTGGCTAACAGAATTTTTCTCATAGCCTCTCTCTACATCTTGCCTACAACAGGTTCGCATGATAAATACAGAAATGTATTTATTTATTTACTTTTGGTCTCAGTGTTGTGTTTTGCGCTTATTTGGTTTAGTTAACATGATTGTAATATAAAAAGGCATTTGTCACGTTAACTAATGTGTCACAGGTACTTCTGAGCTACTTCTTGTGGCACGAACATCATTATATAAGAAGATCTGGAGAAATGTTGCCATTTGCTTCCTAGTGCTGTATATTAGGCTGCAGTTTGAGAACATGCCAAATTCAATTTAGTTTAGAGGTAACCGCCTGCCTCAGGTTAGGAGAAATAGAGGGAGTGATGATGAAGACGGACAAAGGGTGGCAGGTAAAAGTAGAGCGGAGATTTAGAGCAATTGAGGGAGATAAATGATCTTTGCACCCCAACTCAACTGTGCTGCTAGGAGAGATTGAATAATAAAACAGTCATCCTCCTATTTAATGCACGTTTCTCATTTCTTCTCCAGATTAGAAATGTTAATAACTCAAAAAGAGGGGTATGTTGTTTTGTTGTGTGTGTGTGTCATTCTGGAGCAGCTTCCAGAGGAAACTAAAAAAATAAATGATAATGTTAAATCCTCAAACTATTAAAAAACAAAACTGCTTTGCATATATCCCATCTGCTTGTCTGTTGAATCATAACACAAGTTGTACAAAGTCTTAAAGCTTGATTGACAAATAGATAAGCATGACAGATGAACAACAAGTGAAGTACAATGGCTTTGTATGTTTGATATTAATAGTAGAATGTAAATTGGCACTTTCCAAATCTCTGGAATCTGATGATGATGACCAGCATAAGTGTGGTTAGTAACTAAATTGCTCCCAGAATGTATAGGATTTAATCAGAGGCATGTACAAAAGGGGCAGTTGGGGCACTATTATCCTAAATTATGGTTGTGTCTACCCTGCAAGAGATGGAACTACAGTTCAGTCCAACTGTTAGATGAGCATTTTTGGATGCATATTGTTTTTGTTGGTGTGCTTAACCTATAGTTTTGGAGAGGGAATTTATTTTTTAGGAAAATACGTATGGAAGCTTTATATCATACAGCATTTTAGGTTGTTTGTCTGAGATTGGTAGGGTAATTTGTCTTATTTTTCATCCCAACAATTCATGAGTTGGTGAATCAAATTGACCAACCTTGTCTTGACACGAAACGTCTAAATAGACATACCCCTTACAGAACATGGAAATAGAAACAAACAGGATCATCCATTTGAGTCTGAGTTTTATTGACATTATGTTGGTGGTCAGTTGACTTTTGAGGGGTGCTATCAGAAAACTATTTCTCAACAGTTTTTAAAGTATGTTGTAAATAGAAAAATAAACGTAAAATTACGGTGGTGAAATTCGTAATTAATATAAGTGAAATCAGTAAAGAGTTACTCTTTCATCCTTTTTTTTAAGATGAAAACACACCACTAAAATCATTTGATATCAAACAAAGCTTACAAAAGGTACAAAATATCTTCAATTGAGAAGAGTTATTACATCTCAATGTTGCTTAATTTAGTTTCCCATTCAGGCATATGTTGGATGTGGTTTGCTTATTTATCATTGCCATAGGTTTTCAGCAGATCTTACAATAAGCAGCTGATGCTGTTGCCAGTTTCACACAAACTTTAATATCGAGCTACTAAGCTTATTAAGTCTGCATGTTTTTTTAATGGTCCCAGCTTGGAGCAGAAATCCACCCAGTGTTTTGCAGCAGCTCTCCGTATTTCCTCTGTTCCTTTTCTCTCTGCTCCCCAGATGCCTTTTAGAGTTGTCATTGGAGAGTGACCTGTATTATCTATCTCTTGCTGTCTCTCCTCAGCTCTGTCTCTTTCTCTGCCTGAAAGGAGATTTAGATAAGAGAGTCTGAGCTGCAAGAGAGCAGCCGCTGAATACCAAGAGATAGACCAAAGGAAAAAGAGAGGAGGCCAGTGAGGAACAGAGAGTCAGAGCCAGATTTACTGAGCCATTTGCACCTTGTTTCAGACTCTTCCTGCCGCTATAGAAGTTCCCGTTATTTATCAAACCAGCCTACTGTCACCATCAGCCTATCGTGTGTTTTTCACCTTTCCCCCTTTTACCCATCAGTATGCAAGGCAGGATCATGCCAGAAGGATGTACACAAATCAGCCACAAAATGAGGCTATACATTACAAGTGGATATTCTATAAGCAAACCTTACATCCAGGTATTCACATAGATGTTACTTGACACAAACTATCCTTCCAAACACCCTTGCAGACTAAGCGCGCCTCCCATGACAATGGTGCACCCTGAAGAAATCCACCCTCTCAGCAGGACAACGCATGCTGACACATCACAAAACTGCACAGGAAATGTTAGAGGAAATGTGAAATTTGAATAAAAATCAGGCTCATAATTCCTTAAATCCAAATCTGATTGATGCTGCATGGGGTGTTTAGAAAATTGTGATCCACGGAGGTCACATTGTGGATCAGACTGTTGAGACATAGACAAATAGACGCATGTGAATTCGACATTGCACTGTAGCCATGATCAATGTCATTCGCATAAGCTGACAAATGTAATTGTCCAGCTAGAGTCACTGAGGTTAAAGCTGTTCATGGTGGTCTTTTCATTGTGCAAATGTCTCTGCATCATATAAGGGTAAGAAATTATTTTTAGGAATTGTTTATTACATAAAAATCCCAGTTATCAAAAGTGAGCACAGCTAGAAATGTATGTAAGCTCCACTGTGATTTTTAAAAAGAATATAGACAAGCAATAATAAAAAACACATCTGAAGATTCAGTTATACAAAGACAGATGGAGGGTTAAAAATAAAAAAATGTATGCAATTTGCAACTGTTTGTGTGTGCGTGTGTACATGATTGTCTCAAATATTCCTGCTTTTGTTTTCCTTTGTGTGTGTGTGTGTGTGTGTGTGTGTGTGTGTTGGCAAGCTGTTTTCATCCTCACAATTCTGCATATGACACACTCGCACAAGCACATTCCACCATTTAAAATGTCCCCAAGGTGATTGATGAGGTGGTGATGGAAATGTCATCTGGTGCTAATACATTTATCACCGCTCATCCAGCATCATGAATTTCTCCCTTTGGTTTTCAATCATTTTTGCTCTTTTACCATGAGACCATTTGAATGCAGTGATTCATAAGACTGCCAGCACTTTCCTCTGAAGATGTGGGCTGAGTGTGCAGCCATCCAGCTCTCAGACTGGACTCATTAATTAGTGGGCAGGACAATGATAGCCTGTGTTTAAATGGACCCAAGTGATGGAATGGTTAATGAAGAAATGAGATCTTCTCAATGTTTATTATAAAGTAAACACATACATGACCGATAAATCAATATTCCATTCGACCACAACATTATTTCATTGGCAACATTTTAAACAGTAACAGTTTATCCCAAAACCAAAATGAGCAAGTTGTGATTTACACTGTAAGTTACAGATAAGAGATCTTACTGTCTTTTGTCACTTAAATTAAATATTTAATGGAAATATTTTGCACACAAAACAAAGCTTTTACTATAATACGCTTATGTATTATAGTAAGGGATGAGTTTGTGTCAAGTAAACATAAAGTTTCTATGTTATTTTGACACTACTGAACATATGATTTATGTTTGAATTAATACAATTTTGTGTCAGGGATAGATTGGGTTTCACAGTGTATACAGTGTACAGTGTTCTGGACATAGTCTAGTCCCACAAGATATATGCGCTGAAATAATAGGTCTGATTGACTTATCTGTCTCTTGGGTCAGATCTTAAAGGTATACCAAATGTTTGATTGAAATATCTTGAGTCAAATTTAGACACATTGTCTAAATTTATCTGAACACCGCTCAGGTATTTGCAAAAACTAACTCTTGGTATATGACCCCGTTTGAACATCCCTGTTTTCATTTCTCTTTTTTGACATGCCTCGCCTCACCACATTGCATCGCAGTCTCCATTCCTGAACTTTCCTGAACTGGGCATTGGTGGACACTAAAGGAATGGATTTGGACAGTAGACGTGGTTCAAAATTAAAAGGGTGGCAATCAACGAAGACATATATTGGCCATGATCTGCATTTAATTATCAAGATAACTACCACTTAAAGATAGATTCTGGAATACTGTGATGCCCACAATACATTTGTGTTAGTGGTCTTTATACAGCTGGATTCTTTTTTGAAGTGAGTTTCAGATTTTTGGGAACAACCTGGAGAAATATCTGCCTTTTCATGCATTATTGTATGATTTAGGGCTGAAATTTTCCCTCAAAGTGATAGTCTAGCTGACTTTAATTTAGCTTAACTTCAATTTGTAAAAAGCTGACTAAAAGTTGCTAAGTATACTCTATATAGAGTCCTGCAACAGTTCAGTTACCCATGGTCACCCGAAGCAAACAAATGCTTTGTAACTGGTAAAAAATATATCTAAATAAAGTCACAGTTACAGGCATAGACAAAAATAAACAAAATGCGGAAAGGGGCAAAGGGGAAGAACAAAAATATGTTTGTTTTTTCAGAAGAAAGCAGAAATGAAAAAATAATTTCACCATCTGAATAGCTAATTTTATCAAGCCGAGTCAGCTGCAATGTTGTTTTATTGTGAAAGTCAATGATGCAACGTTTCACCCTATCACATCTGATCTAAACGCCACTGATGCACTGCGATGCCAGCTCGCCACTAGCTGCATAAAAATGGAAACTATAATAGAAAAACAGTCATCGGAGAACCACATTGTAGATAATACATTGTTGAAGCCCAAGTTGGACATTTGGGAGAAGTTTTGTGTGATAACAGTGAGAATATTGTTGCCAGTGAAAAGTGAAAAAACAAACAAAGTGAAAAGCCATAAAGTATAAGCATTTGATAGCTGCAAGAAATGTATTTATACAGTATATGTTAATGTAATAAATATATATATAATGTAATAATGTAATATATATATATATATAGAAAGAGGAGCTGGAAAGGATGTGGGGAGTAAAGGCATCAGTGGTACCAGTGGTGATAGGAGCAGTCGGGGCTGTAAACCCCAAGCTGGCAGGGTGGCTACAACAAATCCCAGGAATAACACCTGAGACCTCTGTCCAGAGGAACGCAATCCTAGAACAGCTATGATCCTGCGCAGGACCCTCAGGCTCCCAGGCCTCTGGTAGAGGACCCGAGCTTGAAGGAAACACAAAACCGCCCACAGAGGGCGAGTGGGGAATTGTTTTATATATATATACAGATAATGTTTTTGTTTTGTTTTGTTTTTAAAAAAGAAGGTACAGTAATAACATATTTTTTAATGGATCTCACCTACATATTTCTTACCACATTCAATGAAGATGTGACAACAGCATTACAGAAAGAGAACTGGTACCAAAAGAGTTCCTCAGTTTTTGTTTAATGACACCACAGAGGGTTACCTGATATGCCAATGGGGTTACAGGATACTGTTGATTTACTGATTTACATACTGATGTACTAATATCCTTAATGAACATGGTTATTAGCTACAACAGGCTGAGTGGATCTTGCTGGAGGACACTCAAACACAAAGGACTCAAGCTTTGAATGCTTAACATATCCTGCAGTTGCAGGATTTTGACCTTAATTAATGATGGGAATGCATGGAAGTCAAAATCAATAAGAGCATATCGTAAATTGTTATTTCAAAGATTACAATATAATTGAGGTTTTTGAAAATATCTCTTCCGCTGTATGTTAACCCTAGCAGTTCTATTTTTTTTATCTGATTGTAGTATTTTTTGAGATTAAGTCACATCTCAATCAGATTTTTCATTTTTTTAATTTTTTTTTCAATGTAACGTTTTAAACAGACTTCAAAGAATACAATCATGCTGCCAAATTTCAGGATGGGGTTGTGCGAGATTACTATTTTCAAGTGGGTGTTTATTTGTGTGTATGTGAACTGCTGGCTCGACTGCTATATGAGTAAGAGAGTGTGTCATGCAATAACAAACTATCTAACTGAAACTCATCGACAAGTGAGGCGAGTCATAATTGAGCGTGTACGCACATATATAAGCAAGTCAGTGGTGCAGAACTGAATACGTTAAAAGCATATTTCTCCCTCCTACTTCCTTTTCTTTATCCATCATCCATCTCTTTCCTCACACTTTACCCCTCCTCTGCACCCTTTCAATAAAATGATAAAATGCCACTCATTTCTCTCTTGTCTTGCTAAGTTAGCATGTCAAAAATCAAGTACATCTCCATCAGTCCCACTGTCTCTAACTCATGCCTTCAGTTTATGTAACTACTTGTTGCATTTGCGTCGTCGTCTGTGTCTGATGTTTAAGTTTGTGGGCCGATATTGTAGGTGTTGGTTTGGCATTGCTTGTGTATTTACAGTATGCACACTTAAAAACTTAAAACAAGACAAATATTTGTTTGCCTGGACATTGATTAGAATAAAAATGTGCACTGACATACAGATGTCTGGGATTACAAGTTAATCTCTGTGTGTACAGTATGTCTGTTTATATCTAGAAGGCAGTGCGGGATAGTACTGCCTTGAGACATCACTGTTTTTCTTGTTTTGCTCCACCCCCTTATCTATTTATATGTACTGTATGTCTATAGTTACCAAACAGTCTTATGTAAAATAACTGCCTGCCTCTTTCACATGTATCTCCAGTGTAACAGAAAGGAGGTAAGAGGAAGAGGTGGAAAAGGAGGAGTGTTTAGTTACAGGGGGGTGGTCGCCCTACAAGGTTAAATATACAAATCTAGCCGTGCACCAAAAATAACTAATGATAATGACTCACGTGCGTACGTACGTGTGTGCCTGTCTGAACAGTGACAGGTGATGCTGGCCAGCTACCCATGGTGCCCGAAAAATGTTCACTCACGATAAAAAAAGAAAAGTTGATTCCGTATGTCGCGTTTTCAGCAAGAAATAGACTGCTAAATATTTCTTGACAGAAGTCAAAGGTAAAGCTGTATACTAAGTTTGTGTCACTGTGTTCAAGGTTTACAATCTGAATCGCCACTACGTGACCAAACACGAGGAGAAATACAAGAACATGTCATATGAAGAGCGCGCAAAGGAGTTGGATGCTTTGCTAGCCAAGCTGCAAACCCAACAAGGACTTTTTACAAAACTTTGCACACCCAGAGATGCAGCTGTCATGACAAGTTAAGTCCTATCTCACAAAATTGTTAGAAAAAGTAAACAGTGGAGAGTTTAATAAGGAGCGTTTGGTGGACTCTGTTGCGCTAATATGCCCAGAGAAAAAGGGAACATTTGAGAATGTCCCACTCTCCCGATGCACTGTAACAAGGAGGGTTGAGGACATCACAGGAAATCTGGAGCTTCAGCTGAAGAACAGAGCAGTTAACTTTGACTATTTTTCCCTGGTTCTGGATGAGAGCTGTGAAGTACGTGACACTGCCCAGCTACTCATCTACTTACATGGGATCACTGCATAGTTCGAAATCATGGAGGAGCTGGCAGCCATGCAGTCAATGAAAGGGAGAACAACAGGGAGTGATTTCTTCACGGAGGTAAATACATGTTTGGACTGAGATGAGACAAACTGGCAGGTGTGACAAATCTGAGTGGGAAAAAATTTGGACTTTTGAAGGGAATGCAGGATAAAGTGACAGAAATTAACCCTGAGCGGAAAATGACATATTTGGATTGTATTATACACCAGGAAGTGTTGTGTAAGTCGGTGTTAAGACAGTTTGTTGTACTCGTGGAGGACAATGAGACTAACCATCGTGACGTAAGCTACCACACAGCTGTCAGGTGGCTAAGCCCGGGCAAAATGCTGAAAGTTTTTCTGGGACTGGAGAGAGGAGATCTGGGAGTTCTGTGTGAAGAAGGGACATTACATCCCTGAGCTTTCAGATACAGACTGGCTGGCAGACCTTAGTTTTGCTGTAGATATGACTGCTCAAATGAATGAACTGAATGTCAAGTTGCAATGCAAGGGAATTTTTGTGCATGAAATGTACAGCGCAGAGAAGGCTTTCATGAGAAAGTTGCAGCTTCTCTCAAGCCAAATGGGGAACAACATTCTCACCCACATGCCAACACTGAAGGAAGCCACGCCATCAATTGTTCACCTCCACAGGTACTCATCCATGTTAGAAGCACTGCATGGTTAGTTTTCAAGGTGATTTCAAGACTTCAAAACAGTTGAAAAGAGCATGTTTTCTTCTCCCTTCACGCGTTAATGCACCCAGTGATGTTCAGATGGAACTGATTGACCTGTAATCTGACACACTTTTGGCAGAGCACTTTCGGTCAGTCCCACTGCTTGAGGTCTACTCTTCACTCAGAGAGGAGAACTTTCCCCACATGAGGAGTCATGCTCAGAAGATTTTAGTCCTCTTTGGATCTACCTACAAATGTGAACAGACATTCTCAGTAATGAAGTTCACCAAATCCAGATACTGATCCTATATCACTGACGATCACCTCTCAGCTGTCCTTCGCATTGCCTCCTCAAACATTCAGCCAGATTTCAATGCACTTGTTCAAGCTCAAGACAGACTAGACTTCTCTCACTGAACAAATAAAATGAACTGAAAACATCTAAAGCACTTATTGAAATTTGTATGAAGTTGATCACGAGTATATAGTATATACAAGTATATACGAGTATATCTTTAATATACTGCAAAACACCTTTTCAGTATTTGTGACTAACAAGCTGAAAATAAAATGAAACAGTGATGTAACGATTGTTTTTGTTTAAACTGTTTATTACTTTTATAGGATTATTTTCCTTATTGACCTACACAACAATTCATAAATTTACATAAATATTTTACAGAATATTCTTATACTTATGATTATACTTTTACCAGTAGCAGCTAATCAAAATAAATAATTAATTGCTTTTTACAATGGAAGAAAAGTAATGAGCGAAATTAAGTTAAAGTTACCATTGATTCGGCCCTCAAACACAGTTCAGATTTTTCATGTGGCCCCCTGTAGAATTTAATTACCTAGCCCTACTCTAAATCCTTCCCTTCACTTTTGCTGCCACTCTTTTGTCACAGATCACTCCTGTCATTTTCCCCCACCCACTCCACCCAGCCTGCACTCGCTTCTTCATCTCTTTACCACATTCCCTTGCTCTGAACAGTTGACCCCAGGTACTTAAACTCATGGACCTTTTCCACCTGTACTCCCTGTAACCTCACCATTCCACTTGCCTCCCCTTCATTCACACACATGAATTCCGTCTTGCTACGACTGACTTTCATTCCTCTTCTCTCCAGCGCATACCTCAACCTCTCAAGGTTTTCTTCCACCTGCTCCATTTCCTCAGTACAGATCACAATGTCATCTGCAAACATCATCATCCACAGAGATTCCTGCCTGACCTGATTTGTCAGTCTTTTCATTACCATAAATCCTACAGTTTCCCTCACCAGTTGTACTGCTCTCATACATATCCTGCACCAGTCTAACATACTTGTCTGCCACTCCAGACATACATTACCACAGTTCCTTCCTCGGCAGCCTGTCATAGGCTTTTTCTAGATCCACTAGGAATCAATGCAACCCTTTCTGACCCTCTATACCTCTCCATAAGCATTCTCATAAGCAAACATGGTGTCTGTAATACTCTTTCTTGGCATGAAACCATAATGCTGCTTACAATTATCACTTCTTCTCCTAGCCATGCTTCCACTACACTTTCCCAAATTCCCAAATCACTTTCCTCACCACCAGAGTGATCCTACACACTGCGATCCAATGCTGTCTGACTACACTCTCTCTTGTTACTACCTTGCAGTCTCCAATCTCTTTCAGATTGCATCGTCTACACAAAATGTAGTCCACCTGTGTCCTCCTGCCTCCGCTCTTATATGTCACCCTATGTTCTTCCCTCTTTTGGAAGTAAATGTAAATTTTCTGTATTTATATTGCACTTTTCTAGTCATTGTTGACCACTCAAAGCACTTTTGCATTCATACACTGGTGTATGAATGGGTGCACTCCTGATGAACAGTGTCACCTGCTCAACAGGACAGTTAACACACACACACTCATGGCACAGCATCAGGAGCAATTTGGGGTTCAGTGTCTTGCTCAAAGATACTTTGACTTCCTAACTGCAGGGTCTGGGATTGAATGATCGCTCTACCATCTGAGCCACAGCCAATTCCATTACCACTACCACTATCATCTGTCCTTCCAGGTTCCTTTCCTTGACACCAAACATGCCCATCACCTCTTCATCACCTCTGTTCCCTTCACCAACAACTCCATTGAAGTCTGCTCCAATCACTACTCTCTCGTCCTTGGGAATACCCTCTACCACTTCATCTAATTCGCTCCAGAATTTCTTTCTCTCTCTTCCATCTCACAGCCAACTTGTGGAGCATAACCACTGACAACATTCATCATCACACCTTCAATTTCCAGCTTCACACTCATGACCCTGTCCAACACTTCTTTCACCTCTACAACATTCTATGCATACTCCTCCTTCAGGATCACGCCTACTCCATTTCTCTTCCTATCCACACCATGATAGTACAGTTTGGACCCCTGCTCCAATGCTTCTAGCCTTGCTACCCTTCCACCCGGTCTCTTGCACACACAAAACTACCTGACTCCACCATGTCAGCCAGCTCTCTAACTTTGCCTTTCATCGTGCCAACATTTAGAGTTCCTACTCTCAATCCTACACTCCTGACTTGCCTCTTCTCTCTCTGTCTCCTAACATGTTTCCCTCCTCTTGTTTTTCGACTAACAGTAGACCAGCACCGGTGGCGGTCGTTGCTAACCAGGCCCACTTCCTGACTCAACCCTCACCATTTATCCTGGTTTGGGACTAGAAATACACTGGTTTGTGACCCCTAGTTGCTGGTTTGCAGATAATGAAGAGTCACATAGGTAAATTTGTTGGTTCTTCACAGATATTCTTAGATATGTCTAAAACACTGCTTGGCTTAGGGGCTACGGTTGAATTTCCTTTTTTCCATGGGGGGTGGGGTCATGCTTGCCAGTGTGACTGTGATTGTGTAGCAAAAATGATGATGATGATGATGATGTGTAAGCCAGAAAAGAGGTGAACACTTTTTTTTTTTTTTTTTTTTTTAAGAAAAATGAGGATGTCCAGTCAAAATATGCAAGGTCCACACTTTCAAGGTTTCACCATCAGACAAAGGCATGCTGTTTTCTTAGCTTGAATGGCAACATGTAGCTAACTATGTTTGCCAAATTCTTGTCAGGTTGACTGTACTAATTGACAATTTAGTTAGAACATTTCTCCTTTCTCATGACAACAAATTTGTGGCATAGTTAGCATGCTTAGACAAAAAATAAATAAACAAAATAAAAAGGGTTGGTATCCAGCCTGAGTTACAAACCAATCACAATTTGACAACTCAGGAACAAGACTCAACATGTCACAAACTGTTCCTTTAAACAAATTATAAAAATATGTGTTCTGGTGCACGTTTGTGTTGTACCAATACTTGGTAATACTTAATTTGCTTGCTTGTGTTACACCTGTACAGTGATACTGTATGTGCATGAGCATCAAGGTGTCCATGCACCTGTGAAATGCATACAGGCACATAGATAATACTGACACAGTTGGGATCCACCGGTCCATGCCAACCAGTGAGTGAGTGTGTGTGTGTGTGTGCGGCTACCAGCTGTGTTCACTGTGCTGATCCTTAAAGCCACTATCACATTTGACTTGCATCATTTCACCACAGTCATACTGAAAACATGAAACACATGCTCACAGTTACAATCCCACGTTCACTCTCCACTCTCACAGTCATGCATATAATCACTCACATAAACCGTCATTCAGCAACATGAGATATTAGGATTGCGTATCATTGGGGTTTTAAGCTGCTTGCTATGATGTTTTCCACAGGATTTCATGAGGCTGTTGTAGCTTGGACCCTCTATAAAGAGGTCCAGAATCATGCCCCCCAGAGGAAAGAAGTTCATTGTAAAGTCAGAAGTGTAAACCTTATAAACTTCGGGAGCAAACAAACAATTTTAATAATAAATATAATAAATAAAAATATAACATAGTTCTACACAGTCCATAAATAGTGAGACCTCAAAATCAGAGATTTCTACCTTTGCCTTCAAGACCATAGAAGCAGGGACATGTTTGTTTTCCTCAAATCTTCACTTATCCACAAGTTAAAGGGAAAGAAATTAGGATTTTTCGTGCCTGAATGATGCAGCAGTATTTATTAACTGTAACCCATATTTACTCCCAGATTGACAACTTGGTGTTTGTCTTCTTCTGTGGCTTGTAGAATGTGGGACTGGTAGATTTTGAGAGATTAGTATTGGTTAATTTAAAACAAAATGGCTGTATACTTTACTTGTAAAGTATAATAGTTTTAATCCGCACATGTCTATGTTCAGGAAAAGTGGAGCGAAATACACCGAGGAGCTCTACAGAGCATTCATTTAAAGACATGAAGCAAAACTGGTTAATTATCATCCAATTACTAGTAGCAAGCAGTGTGTACAAAGAGCAAGGGCTGTAAGAGATGATTACTGAAGCAATAGTAAATGGTAAATATTCTGTACTTATATAGCACTTTTCTAGTCATTTTTGACCACTCAAAACACTTTCACAATACAGTTTTTTTGCATTCAACAATTCACATGCACATTCATACAGTTTTGGCAGTGACTACCTCACAGCGCCACCTGCTAATCAGTAGCGTTAATCATTCACAAAAACTCACACACTGATGGCGCAGCATCAGGAGCAATTTGGGGTTCGTTGTCTTGCTCAAGGACCCTTTGATATGTAAAGGGTCTGTGATCGGTTTATTGCACAACTCTGACTCTAAAAGATGGCAGTGCTGATATTGGGGATATTTTAGCGTAATTTTTGTATAGTAAAGGCTTGCCTCCATCTTTATTTATGTCAATGGATCAGACTGTGCAAATTTACATGCTATGGACAGTTATTGCTGGACAGGACAATCATGAAAGAATCATGAAAGTCCCTCCAAATAATCAATGAGTATTGTTGAAAAGACTTGCAGAGAATGCTATTTTTTAACTCAGGCCAGGAATGACCCTGCAGCACTCGAATGCAGCAAGGCCCCACAAAGTTTATGCTATCTTGCCCTATTAAGAGAGCAGGAGTGGTGTGAGGAGTAATAAATGGTTTCACCTTCAGTCCACACATCTAATATCAGTGCCCTTTGTGGTGTAAACCTTGAATTTTCTCCAGTTTAATTGGTAATGTTGGGATTCCAATTGGCTGTTACATGGGATAAATCCTAGCATCTTAATTTAGAAGCTATATAAAAACACCAGATTTTAATCCAAAAGAGTGAAATGTTTTTGGATAGAGCTCAGTTTTTGGAGTATAATCAGAATAATTATTCTGGTCTCACTCCAGCTCCAGGCCTTTTAGTTAATGACGAATACAACACCAATGGCAATCTATTTGCATATGTGCTCGAAATGTTTGTGTAAAATATTGCTTTTGTATGTTTTTGCAGGTCTGCTTGCCAACCACATTTGTACACTTGCACATTGGTCCAGAACAACGCCCCCCCCAAAAAAATGATTATTTTTGTAAGGATGGGCAGCTAAGCTGAGAAATGGTAGTTTGTATCCTTAAATGACATTGTTCCTGGCAGCCCCAGCACACCAGTGCACATTATGTCAGAGCAGCTTTGTGTTGAACAGGAAAGAAAACAACTCATACAACAATGTATCATAATATGACAGAAATATTGAATTTCATACATTATTAAAAGAAAGCTGAGCACGAAGCGTCTGTGTTCTGCCTCTGGGTGCTTGTTGTGCAGTGTCAGAGAGTACAAACAGTGCTTTCAGCATATAGATGCACATGATAAAATAGTCTGAGATACTGAACAGACCTGTTACGGAAGCACACTGAAGCCAAAAATATTATCTGTTCACTCAGGGCTATGTTGTAGTATAGTCATACATAGCATTGTTGTTGTTGTTGTTGTTGCTGCCATTATTATTTATTTATTAAATCACAATTAGTTGTTATTACTGAATGATGACATTTTCTAGTAATTCATAGTTTTGTCAGCATGTTTATCTTGGATAAAAACACTGCTAAGATATGAATTTAATTTGTCAAAAAAAAAAATCAATACAAAATATTATTACTCTAGAAGTCTGTATGAACGCTGTGAAGCGTGTGCAACTGAGATGTTGGCTGTCTACCACTAATCAATAAGCCACATTTTTCACATATGGCACATATCACACAAGGTCAGGGTCCCTCGCAGTATCATGACATGGCAAAATCCCTTTACCCCCACATAACGAGCTGTAATTTTCTGGTGTGAATGAGCTCAGCTGTCTCTGCATACAAAGTTGGAAGATTTAGGTGCAGAATGATAATAGCACAGATAGCAGCAATAGTGATCAGGGTAATAGCAAGGAGTTACTGCTCATAACACACAATGATGATTAGCCCCAGGCTTAACTTCAGTAACATCTACAATGTATTTTCGGGCAGCACCATGGATCATTACTGTTCATGACAAATGCTGTGTCAACACGTGCTGCTACAGATGCTGAGGAATTTCATTCTTTTTCCATCTTTAACACGGTGAGAGGAAAGGATGTTCGCTGCATGCAGAGGAGGCCAGTCTGCCACATGACAATAATGGTAGCAAGATGATGATTGGTGTTACAAGAACTGGGTTGTTGACAACTCTCTTGCACAGTGTTTGTCCAAAATTGTTCAAAAAAAATTTCCAGGAAAAGTTGAATCAATCCAAAACTAATTAAACACAACAGCTATCAATCCAACACTTGGTTTTTAAAAACTGCTGTCATCATTAAAGGTCACTGAGATTGTTCAAGGCAACAATTTTCAAAGCATTGAGGTTTATCTAAACATTTCAGTGGTAAACATTTAAACTTTTATCTTGTTATAATGTTAGCATTCTGTTACCTGTTTATTGTCTGCTGTACATAAAACAGACACATTGCATTTATTCCAAAAAAGAAATAAAGTGCTAAATCTACTGGTTCTGATCTTTAGGTTCTGGATTAAAATGAAGGGGTGGTTAATTATTACAGAGTCTCTGTTCTCAGAGCTGTGTGATCTCCTGCTGCAAATTGTAAAAATGTGGATAAATGAATTGCGGCACAGATAAAGGCAGTTTTGGGTCTTTTGATATTTAGCAATTGCTATGTTGTGACATATTTTTCCTCATCTCTTCACTTATGCACCATCACACCCACATGCTTATGAGATGGTAGAGAAGTCATTCTTTGAAAAATGTATAATGTTATATTATTTTACCCTTATTCACCCGCTCAAGGCTTTATCACATATATTCAATTTCAGTCAAGTCGTGCTTCAAACTCAACACAGGGGAGCTGCCTTACACAGCCACTCAGCACCACCGCAGACCCTAAGCTGCTCCACTGGGACAGGGCCAGGTTAAATAGCTTGCTCAAGGGCTTCTCACGGGTAGTTACTGTTGGAGCGGAGAACGTGTCCTGTTCATTCCCCTACTAGATAATATATTAGATGATCTCGGAATGAAATGGAGTCATGTGGTTTACAAATTACAAAGAGAAAAAAAAAAAGATTCATTTTTAGAATAACATAGAAGTAGTGAAATTATCATTATGATAGGTGACTGGTTATTTGAAGCTGCGCTTTGTTTGTCCTTGACAACACTTTTCCATAGCTTGACTCACATATGAAGTCTGTGCCACTGCCATGTAAGAGGCAGCATTCAATGTTGTAATAAATGAAAAGTGAACAAGGTAACAGTTAATAAGTAAAAATAAATAATAGACATAATGAGGCTAAATTCCTCTGTAATGCAGAAATTAACACTTCATATCATATATTTATAATTTATTTTTAAAACTGCACAGCAGCCATTATGTGAAAATGAAGGGCAGACCTCAAATTTGAACTGAAATCACCCGAAGTATGTGTCCAACCATATAAGATCGATGGAGCCTTTTTGTTTCTGTTACTAATCACATTTTCTGTAGTCGACCTGTAATGTAATATTACAGTAAAAGCTGAAGCAAGTGTGTGTTTCTGTGCATGGTGCATGAACTGAGCAGGCTGTGTACTGCAGGGATAGTCTTAACAAGCATGAACTAGCTGCAGGCTGCTGATCCCTACGACCAGGGGCTTGCGGAATTTAGTGCAGCACATGCGAATTCAACCCATGAATGAAATATCCTTTCTTTATATTTTACACCCTTCAGTCATGCATTAATGCAATGTAGTTTTTTCTACACAACACTGTCAACTTGCTTTTGTGTTTGTTGACATAGTAGTTAAATGACTGTCAGCACATTTTTTAAACTTAAAATTTGTTTTCAGAGCTTAAAAAAGGAGGAGAGCCCCTGACAGCTGTATGTGTAGTTAAAATCCTCAAGAGGTTTGTTTATTAAGTTAGGCTACTAATGTTTAAATGTGCATACGAGAATATTTCAAAGTTATGCAAAAAGTGTGCTGTTTCCTGTTTTGTTTTCATCCTTTTCAACCACTCACAAATAAACAAACCACACAATTTCTTCCATTTTATGTACAATTTGTGTACAGCATGAGATATACAGCAGATTTAATAATTACATGCAGCATCACAAACATGTTATAACATATGTCTTTGAAGCCTTTCCTCAACAATAATTCTTACACATATTTAATCTAAAATCTCTCTCCTGTTTCTCCCAGGCAGATCCACATCTCAGTGCAGAGGAGAAAACACACCATCTCACATCAGTAATGAGGCAAGGTGTGTTTTTTTTATTATTATTTATTGTTTAGCTTTTCTTTTGCCTTTAGCAGGATGTGCACATGTACCCAAAGTCACCGTGTTGCACAACTTACATCTCCTATACTAAGTATTTTTCAATTTGCCTGGAAAAAAAGTTGAATAGATTAAAGCCAGATCTAATCGATCATGAATGTGCTTATCAGTGTTGGCAGGCTGACAAGCCGATTTCAGAACAGTACATTCTAATCTTTCTGCTGTAGGCAAAAAAAAAAAAAAAAATGTATATAATTAGACATTATCAGTCAATCAGGGAATAATTGATTAGGTCTGAAATGACTGCTCTGTGTAGCAACCTGGAAGAATGCACAGATGATACAAATTAAAAGTAAATACCATTGTTAAGAATAACGCTGTTACTGTAATAATGTTCTTGATGTTACATTTCAGTTACTTTAAATCTCGATACATCTAAGTTAGATGACTATAGAGTGTTGTCCACATTTGATTCTAGATATATGTTAAAGTAATTGGATGAGTGACAATTTGATGACATTAACACATGGTCACATTCTCCTGTCTTTTTTCCAATCTATCTATCAATCCATTCATTTATATACACACAAAGGTAATCCCGAGATTCATTGTTTTGTAAATAAGGTTCCATGCTAGAAAAAAAGTCAGCTTTTGTGGAAACACCTGCTGCATTAAATGACAAGAATGACCACATTTGACAGACTGAAAAGGGGTAAAATATCAGTTATCAAAGGCTTAAAAACTCATGTCACTCAGGTATAAATGAAAACGTTAAAGCTCTATCTCCTCCGTCTGTTTTTTGCCTGTATTAAACTTCAAGGCTGCCTATAAAATGTGTCCTCTATTGACATCTATTGATTCTGCTGGTGACTTATTACGATTGTTGGTTTCAAAAGGTTTAGCTACACTGCATGCTGATTGGATGGTTAACCTTTTGGCCTCCAAACTGAGATCTGAGCACATATCCCATAATGGGACGCATTCATCCAAATGAGCTCTCCTGTCACCATGACAGCTAAGTGGCAGGGAAACTGACAAAGGGATCCTATTTATGTGTGTAGAAAAAAGAGATAGAAATGAAACAAAAGTGCTTATCTGAACCAGTCTCATGTCACATTGCCCCTCCCACTCTCTTCACTCTTTCTGTCTTCCTCTTTCACTCATATTATTACCATCTTGTTTTAGCTATGATGGGGAAATGTGTGCGCGCAATGTGGCAGCTGTGGCCTGTGTTTTTCATTTATTTTAGTACAGTAATTTCACACACAGAGGCAGCAGGGGAAAATTAGGAAAAGCATTATTTCTCTTTTTGTTGGTTGGTTTTCTTGATATAAGGAGATATTATAATCAATGTCAGTGTACAGGCAGTTTGACCATTCAGATTTGCCTCAGCCATAGGTTTATGGCATGGTAGAATGGTATCTTTTCTGAGAGGAGACCTTGCAAGCCCTAGCTGCACAATCATTTGATCACCAAGCTTACACACACTAACACTTGTCATCAAACTTGGACATGGCAAAATGCCAACGAACATCTCATTCTAACAGAAGAAGCTTTGATGATACTACTTGGCAGCTTTGGCTTTGTTTGCATGCAAATCATGTGTACTGTATATTTATTTAACTTGTGTGCCAATTTTTCACACATTCACCACCGCGGACAGCAGCATCATTGCAGATTAAGTATAGCCACAGTGTCATGATACCAAAATGAGATCCTGAAGTGAGAAGTCCTACATAATTTTCTTCTGATAAACTTTGGAAGAAAACCACTTCAAACAAACTATCTCTAAAGTCCAGTTATTTTAATCTACTAATGATCTGATCAATTTTTACAAGACATTTGTGACCCAAAAATCATGTCATGATTCTCTGCATATCTGCTGTATTGCTTATGCAGTTGTCTGTACTTATCTCTGGTCAGGGACATAATGTAATATCACAGTGGATGTGATTTTGACAGTTCTGCATAGTTATTATAATAATTCACTGATTATGTGACATTTAAGAAATTCAAAACATGATTCCAACATACATAGAAAAAAGTAGTTGCAGTAGTCAATGCATATTACATAATTTCAAATTGTGCTCTCAAAAGAGAATCTTTTTAACGATGTGCGACATTTGCAAAACATAAAAGAACTTGGATCCAACAGTAAATTTTAACACAAGAAGCAGAAAATGTGAAATGGAGCTGTTTCCTGAATAGTACTGAATCATAAAGTCATTGAAGGATGCCACTCAGTCATGATAAACATTTCTCAAGTAAGAGAAAATGTCGTTAAATATGGTGAATATCAGAATTAAAATATCTTTATAAATGCGGCACTGGATGTCTGGAGGGACAGATAAGGATTAGGAATTAGAGGGAAGATTCCTTTTCCAGGGACTTACTAGTATTGATTACCCAGCAGTCTGACTGATTTAGAGCTAGATATAAAAAGCACACATCAATAAAATAGTCTGGAAATCCTGGGGAGATGTTTAAAGATGGTGCCGTTTCCCACCACTGACACCTACACGAATAGCTGACATCTGATTAAATTATTCCAAAAATCCACTGAGCGACAGCATTGACAGTACCGCATGCAAGGACATCTTTTAGTGAACTCTTCCAAAACTTTTTCTGAGCTCTTTGATTCAAGGTTGTTAGTCTTTAAAGCTGGCACATTTGCACGTCAGGGGCTTCATTGATAAAAATGATCTTAGATTTATTCTTTAACTTAGTCGTCAGATTATTTCTGAGAGTGTGCTTAAACGGAGGGTATGCTGAGTATGATAAAACCTTCCTTAAGGATGTTCTTTGAATCCTATCAGTCTTGTGCACACTTGTATACATTTCAAATCAAGTGAAATCGACAGCACCTGCTCTGTGGTTTCCTCTTACACAATGTGGGCACAAAGCGCAGACACAAACAAAGTGCAGAGAAAAAAGTTGAAACTGACAGTGATTAATCAGCTCCGGAGGCTCATTATTACCTGCTAATTATGCAGCCACTTAAGAATGACACAAAGGCTGATTTTAAAACTGCAGATAAGCTTGGCTGTTGGAGTTGAGTGGATGAATCATCAGAAAATGGGAAGCGACTACTAGTACATAACAGCCAACATTAGGCCTTATTCATTATACAAAGGAGACTACATTCCCTTGTTCACTCACACTGCTGTCTCCTCTCAAAAATCATTTCATTTTAAGATTTGAGATTATGCCTTTTGCAATATTACAATGTAGTGGTTTAACTAGAGGTGGGACTCGATTAAAAAATTAATTGAATTAATTAGATGCTTTGTAATTAATTAATCACAATTAATCGCATTTAAATATTTGACACGAGAAGTAACAAATTTAAGTTTGGTAGATGGGTAAATCAATATACATTAGCCTGAACCTCAAAATCTTGTTTATTTTCCATCAGCCTACTACACAGACTAACAGATGAGTGCGAAAAACACAGAGCAAACATATTTTGTTCAAGAAAAGTGTAAATTCTGACCATAGAAAAATGCCAAAGTATTGATTGAATTCAATTGCTCCCTTTTTTCTAACATCCTGTATGACAAACCAGACTGAGCAAAAATCTTTGTTGTAACAGACTAAGAGGCTATACATGTTGATTTTCCCAGATTTAAATTAGTGAGTCATTCCATATAAATGAAAATAATCCCAATTCAGTCCTCTGCGCAGGCATCTCCAAAGTGACTAGAGGTGGTCCTCTGCGTGCTCAAATCAAATGATTGGAGTTTCCAGTCATTATCTATAATATGAGCTGTCACACCGAGGTAATTGTTTTTGCTAAAAGAGGTCCAGTGATCCCCAGTCAGAGCCACAACCTGTTTTACTTCCCATTCGTCCTCATCCAGCTGCTGGATTTTTTTTTTTTTTCGCAAATCTTTAGAGGGCAGTTTGTAATTTGCGTCATTTGAAGCAATCAGCAGCGCCTCTTGTAAGCCCTTATCTTCTACCATGGAGAGTGGTCTACAGTCCACAGCAATCCATCTCGTCAGTGAATTGGTCAATTTGTCCGACGTGGTCTTCAACATTTTGTTTCTGAATCTGAACCCTGACTTGTGGTTGACTGTTGACTGGCAACACTGCTTGTTTGTATTAGTAATGTTATCATGTTTAACGGCTGTGTTAATGTTACCGACCTGCGCGCTACCCTCAATATGTTTTGCGTTGAGGTGATAATGAAGGGCGGAAGTGCTCCTGTGATAAGCATGCTCCTCCTTGCTTAAAGTGCAAAGAATAGCATTTTTGTTTGTACTTCCATTTGGAAGATTTTTTATATATAAATTTCCCTTCCACCAGCACAATCTCATCTGCCTTGTCCATCATGCTTATCATGGCTTTGACGTCACATTGTGCGTCGTTATAATCTGTGTGCCTGGCTCTCGTGCACTCAGAAACATTCAGCGTTGCGAATTAAAGTGTGATTAAAATGCGTAAATTTTTTTTAACGCGTTAGGTTTTCTGTAATTAATTAATTGAAATTAACGCGTCCCAACCCCAGTTTTAACCTTAAACTATTATTGTATTTTTGCTTTTCTGAATAAGAGCATAAGCTTAATGCCTAAATGAAAGTGAAAGACATTACATCGAAAAATGTTTGAATGTCTTTCAGTTTAAGATGGTTTTCTACTGCACATATTTTATTTTATTCTTTATTTTTTATTCTGGGAGGCATAGTCGCAATGATTGATAAACCGAAGGTATGCATTGGCACTTGGTGAATGTCATCATTGCGTTCTCATTTTACGAAATGTTAAGTCTCTCTTCTTGCAGAGCTAACACTGGCGAATCTTAGCGAATCAAGTTAAGATTTGTCCCTGGCAGCCACCTACAGAGATTGGCAAATTAAAAAAGGAAGCTGAAATTTCTAAACTCCAATAGCCAGCAATTTTAAAAGGCTGTGTCAGAAAACACTATATAACTAACTAAAAGAAGAAATAAAAAGAAGAAAATTTGCTATCCAGCTTCTTCTGACTGGACTCTGGAAGCTTTATTTTGTGTAAAAACATATCCTCATTTACTCATGTGATGCTTTAATGTGATGCTTATCAGACCTTTGGGAGCACTGAGGATGAAATCAGGTGACTGTTTTGGGAAAGCCAAAAGCATATCAGGAAAGAATGGCATCTGCCAAATTGGAAAAAAAAATGCTTTGTGGGCCTCAAATCATGTAAGCTATGTAGAGTTATCCTTCAATATGAGTTTACAGGCTTGGCCAAAGCCAACTGCTGAGGATTTCCACGTGAATGATACTTCGCGACCTAAATGCTTTTCATTGCTTTTGAAACACAGACAAACCATTACAGGTGGATTGAAGCAGAGAGACAGATAAGAATGTTCTTTTCACATATGTAATACTTTAACATACTTTTCTCCACCTTATCCCTTTTTGTTGTTGATTTCTATCATCCTGTGTTGGCCTTTATCTCTGGTATTGAGCTGTGAATTTGTATTCACAGTTCCCTTTTGCCTTCTTCTTCGGCACTCTTTTCTGTTCTGCAATGTATTACTCCTTTGACTAGCTTCATCATGTTCTGCTCTTCTGTCCATACATTTCTCCCTGCTCTGTATGCAAAAATCAAATGTAAGCACCCTGTAAGCATCATCACACAGCTCCAGGCCCGCAGAGCAACAAGGAAAAAATATGAGCAAGCGAAAAGAAAACAAAGAAAAAGCAGATAAATGCGTTCTCTGTGAGATTACCATGCATCATAAACCCATAAACCCCGCAAGGAGGGATGGAGGGGGGAAGAGAGGAAAGGAGGGAGAATTGGGGACAGAGGGAATTTAAAAAGAGAAAGACATAGAAGGGGGAGAGAAGAGATGCAAAAATGGCTCATCAAGCTTGCTAAAGCAAGAATGCACATGCACATTCCTCCTTTCTTAATTTGATCAATTTCAGGTGGTCATCAGCTATTTGTTTCTTAGTTATTCAACTTGTTTGTTGAAAACCATTCAGATGTCTGAATTCTTTCCACCTGTCTCCTTCCTCTCAGTATGCAGCAATTTGGCAGCTGTTATAACTGTTGCATGGGGCCAATAACACACTAGCTCTCATCATCGTTGCGGTTGGTTTAACAATGGTCGTTTGCAGTGTTAGTAATATACAGCATTCACGCGTAAAGCGCTGCTAATTTGTCCAGATTGGAGGTTGCACAGCAGAAATGTTCTGGTAAAGCAACACATTCAAATGATTATGACATTTTCCGATTAAAAGAATCTCATGCACACATTTGATTTTGATTAATAGTCTCTTACGTCTTATGGCCCACTTCGACGTTTTTTCAGTCTGATTTTTGTGTTTACAGTAGCAATGTGTGCACACTTCTCCCTTTCTCAGTTGACATTATATTGTAAAGGAAGAGTCAGATGGCAGAACATTAATGATAAAAATTACAATCATAAATATTAATTTATTAAAAATGCATAGTTTTCAAGAATCAATACAGTGATTCTTGAGTGTATTGACATTGTCACAACCCTTCTTCTAACATGGACTTTGGGACTGAAGCATTTTGGGTCCTCACAGTATATGAAGGCGTGCTTCTTTGCATGGACCTGTGTACCTCAGTTTGGGCATTCTTTTCAAGAAACATTCACGGCTGTTGACATGAGATATGCTTTCACTTTTCATTTTCTATTCCTGTTCCTGTCTTTTGTGTTTCTTTGGACTTCCATTTGGTTCTGTGGTATGCCTTTTTCTTAATTCCAAACCTTTTCTACTAGTAGACTCAAAATACATTTCTGCATTGTGATGTGTTACTATGACAAAGTGGCTTATTTATATTCCTGCATGTAACTCAATTTGTTGACTTGCAGAGCTGTAAAAATGCTCCCGATGCTGACATTTTGGACAATATCATGCTCTGAACAGTGTATACCAGCATCAAACACAAAGACATACAAATAAGCCTGAGTAAAAGAATAATAGATGTCTTGGCAGACATATGATTCTTTGTGTGTTTTTTAAAAGGCACACATGGAAAAGACCCCAGTGTTTGCACTCATGACAACCACAGACATTACTACAGAAGTATAAACCCCTCTTTGTGTTTGCTTTTTGTCTCCTTTTTCTTGTGGCTATGAGGTTTCTCTCTCTTACCTCTCCTCATTTTTTGCAGTCCCCTGTCCCTGCTCCCACCATCTTTAAGAATCAAAAATATTCTGTTTTTCCTTTAGCCTCAAATCAATTCCAGACGCCACTATTTCCTGCCCCCGCCCCCTGCACCTCTCTCGCTCTCGCCATCTCTTAGGAGCTATGAACCAAAACCACACACACATGCAGAGAAATGGAGTGAGAAAGACAGAAAAAGCAAGAGGCATCAGGTTTTGATTGCTTTTCCATAGAATGAATTCCTTAAACTTTCCAACCGCCCCATTTCTGTTCCAGGAATTGTGTGTGTCTTTTCTCATGATTAAGCATAATTTTTCCCCAATGACTTTTCTCTTTCTTTTCTCTATGTTTGCCTTGGCATGTCTGCTGTCATACTCATCTGTCTTTTTATCTCTCTGTGCCTCTCAGCTTAAAAAGTGCTGTGACAGCATCATGAATCTCTCATGATTTAGAGTGTGCCTGTGATTATGACCTTTGAAATTCAACAGATGTCCTCAATGTGTTGTTTTTGAAGTAAACTTCATTCATTCGCTATGTGTGAATGTGTTCACACATGGGCAAGAAGACTTTTTGAAACCAAAAATACAATATCTGGCTGTGTTCAGGCTTCGTAGCTGTTTTCTCAAGGAAAGATTAAAAAAAAAAAGTAAATTAAAAAAAAAACATGTGATGTTTGTCAGCACTGTGTGATCATTCATATTTACATTGCAGTCTTCAGTACAGTATATTTTAAGACTTCTGCAGCGATTGTAGTGTTATTTTAATGTTGTAATTCAAAGTGAAATTGCAAGGATGGATCCTACTGGATTGTTCATTGAAAGAGAAATAGGGTGGTAGAAAATGCAAACAACAGAAAGGGAGAAAGAAAAGGACAGAGCAAGACAGAGAGAGAATTAAAAGTTAAAGTGCTAGTTAATTAAGTGTGCCCTTTAACACCACATTCATAATCTTTATATTTAAGGCAATAACAAGCCAGTTCTTACCACAATGTCTTTAAACAGCAATGCCTTTTTTTCCTTTTTTTTTGTTTTAATTTGCAAAATTTTAATCACAGTGCTGGGAATTTTGAGGATTACTTGTCATAATAAACCATTAGCATCACTAATTTGAAGTTCCTCTTTCCAATTGTGAAAGGCCTAATAGTCACAAAGTTGAAACCATTGATGAGGATGTTCCCCATTTAAGCCAATAGCCAATAAACAGCGGTCAGCAGGCTAATTAGAGCTACATTGTTTTGCCTCCAGCTTAATTGTATCTCATCAACTCACCCATTGTTTTACTGTCTATTTTGGCTGCTCATTTGGAGAATCACAGCGCGACAATTGGTTCGGTCATCAACTTATTTTGTAACCCAGAGGATTTTGTGCTGAAAGGTAAAATCATGAACAGCACAGTTTGTGGATGCTACTAGACTTTTACCTACTGTCACTCTGCACTCCTGTCATAAAACATGTATTCTATAAACACAATATTGAGGCTCTGAGTATAAATTAATATTACCAAACATAACCGTGGTGGACTTAATTTGGTGCAGATTTGCTGAATGCAACTAATGTTTGTGTGTAGTGTTAGCAAACTGTAATCTTCAAAAACAGCTTTCTTTGAGAGTTATTCACTTTCATTGTGCCACAATGCTGTAGAAGTTATTCCTTTCTAGTTTATGTCTCCCATTTATAGCATTTGCTACTGTAATCATAAATCTGGTAAAAGTAATCATGCTACAAATTACAAATGGAGAATTTAAACTTAAGTGAATTTTTTTTAGGAAGGTACAAAGTGAGCACGGGCAGGTTACAGTATATCACATACTGCTGCCAATACACAACACTGTGCTACACTGTCAGCAATAATGGATGTACGAGGTACAACTGCATGCGATGTATCCTCAAAGGACTTTAGTTGATCTATATGGTAGTAATGTCTACACTTTTTAGGTTGATGAGGTACAAATAAGTTCTAAAGGGAGGGTACAATGATTGTATCTTCAAGGGTACTGCCCTAGTGACAAGCCCTTGACTCCTAAGGGTACAAATTTAGCACATTATTTTTGACAGTCTAAAATATTTTACAAAACAACTTACTCAGACTCAGAAATAACTGTTTCCTTATAAACACATGTCTATGACTTACACCCAACTCAGATTGACAGCCATAAAATTTTGCATTCTGTGCCACATTTTCCAGAAATGAGAGAGTACATCCTAGGCTACAATATTTTATAATTTACTATCAATAGAACAGTAATTGTCATAAAAAAAAAAAAGGGGCCTACAATGTTGTTTAGTAATAGTGTTGGTACACAAATTGCATTCCTTTAATACAAAATGCTTTGTTGACTAATGTTAGTCCCTTAATGGCATTGCATAGTCTGACTACGGTCTTATGGAAATCTGTGATTATTATCAGTGAAGTGTTGTCATGGACCTGTAAAAGGCCTTTGTATTGTTTGCCAGTAATTTAGGGGGAAAAAAGTTAGTCCAAATAGCAAACTATTGATTTGACTTTATCTTTACCATCATTTTGTTGAGTGTGTAAAAAAATACAAAATCCTCCTTGCATACATACAACTGGGAATCGACAATTGGGCCAAATAATAATTCAGTGTACATATTAGTTAGTTCTGGACATTAATCAGTACTAAAACACTCATTTATATTCATACCCTTACTAGATGATACTTATAATTTGGGAGTTGATGAGGGATAATAATAATACATGAAGAAAGTGTGTATGTGCATGTGTACGTGTGTAAGACAAACACATATGGGGTCTTAGTGCTAATTAGCACTTGAAATCACTAATGGCTTAACAGAAGTCAGAAACATCTACACTTAGGAAGACACAGACTTACACACATGCCCTGCAAAATTTGTGTGGGTGTATAGATTTGCTGGAATTTGGTTAATTCCAAATACTGAGAAAGCTTGAGAAAGTTTGCAGCCTTTTCTTCACAATTGCTTTCATTTACACACACACACACACAAACACACACACAGAGGCACACAAGCACTGGCACAGGCCTATTAGTTCCTCTAATTAAAAGGCAATTAAGCTTCAGGTTTCATGGTGTGAGCTAAATTCTGGGTGTCTGTTTTCAGCATCAGTCTGGCTTTAAGCATTTAACAGACCACAAAGAGCTGGCCTCCGAAACAAGACACTAAAAGCACATTTAAAACACTTTCTTTCCCTCTGTCTTTCTGTTTTCTCCTTTCCTGTCAGTCTTATGCTGAAGACCTTGTTCTTCACATAATAATTAGGTATTAGCTGATATAAAGAAATGAAGTTGTCCACTATACTGATTATCCATCCAGTAAGTTACCAGTTACAATAACTAGTTTCTTATTTTTTGATGAATGATGAGGTCTTTCCAGCATCACAAAACATTTGTGTGAAAGTCACTTTGAAAGTTGTTGGACAGAAACATTTTTAGATTACAGTTCTCATTGATTCCTTCCCTTATTTTGAGCTCTATTTTTTTCATTTCATACATCCTTCATCTTGTTAAATCTGTCCTTGCAAGCATGTCATTTGAAGGAACCAGACATTAAAAAAAAAATAGAAAAATACTTCCAGTCTACAGATTTGCATCTACAACAGAGTAGGATGGGATTTGTTTGTGAGAGCAGAAGTGGATTTATACAGTACAAAAATCTCATTTTAAACCTCATATGACCCCCCTCTCTCATCCAAGCATAAGATATGGAAATAGTATCACATCTGGTTCAAATAGTGTTTTGGGTTATTGAGGGGTCCACTGGCAGTGTAGGGGCTGCAGCTCGTAGTTTGAGTAAATGGTTACAGGTTTTTACTTGTGGCAATCGCCCAAAGATGTATGTTTGTGGTATCCTTGATCTTAAACCCTGGTCAATTTACTGCAATTTGCTCTAGCTAAGTTTTGGATCTAAACAGAAATGGCTTTTTTCCCACCGTATTGCAGCGATGACAGCAGTGGCTATCTTACTGCAGTGTGGCAATGTAGCAGGAACAAACGATGATGCTGTTGCTGTAGGAACACAGACAAATGTCACCTTCGGGCTGCACTGCAGGAACAAACAACACATTTTACACTGTTCATTTTATAATTTTAATATAATATTTTATTGTCATGGCTTGGGGGACAGTTCATGGTCAGCAGGGTCTGTTCAGAACAAAAATAGCATCTTTGCACATGTGTGTCAGAATTTGAGTTGCGTCAAGTCATATCAGTCAGGATATATTAAAAACTCCTCATAAATGATCACTGTCAAAAAGCCACTTTTCCAGAGTTTACAACAGTCAACATCCATCTAAAATCCCTTTTGCCATACAGTCTGTGAGGATGAAAATCTATCCAACAGCATCTGGCAAAGCTGAATTGTTAAAAATGAGTTTCTCTAGATGTTGGGATTTTCAAGATCAGTCCATGACTAAAAGTCCAAATTGAAAAGAAGGCTCCACAATAAAAAAAAAACACAATAAACACACCTGTCATCTTCTTTCTGCTCCATATCATATTCCTTTTTTTGCAGCTCTAGTTTGCAGACAAGGTATGTTGGACCACAAATCCCTGATACCGTTAGGGCAATATGTGGTGAAAGAGGAGAGAAGTGTGAAAAGACACACAAAGTAAGCTCCACACAGTTGTAAACAGCGTGCCAGACTGCTTATATTTTTACAAGAATGACTCACCTTTATTGCTACTGATCCCAAGACAGAAAAGCCTAGAGCGGAGAGAAAGAAAAAAAGCAGCATCAAGTCTGATTTTTTTTTTTTTTTGTCTGTCTCTCCCTGTGCAGTTTCCAAGCATTTTCCATTGTTGTTTGAATACTGCCATTGACAGTTTGATTCACTAAAAGAAGCCTGTAAAAATACAAGCCCAGTCCAGATAGCTCTTTTACATTAACATGGTTCTTATTGTGGCTCTGGATTCTGTTTTCGGGTCTGAGAACCTTCTGTGCTTTCTAACAAACAAGCCTGTGTTCAGACTGGTCTAAGTGGAATCAAGGCCAACGTCACCATCGGAGGGTGTTACTTAATGCACAATGCATTTTTTAAAATTTGAGTACATGTTTGATTATTATATCTGGTCTGGTGTTCTTGCAAACCCAGCCTTTGCCAACTCGTCTGCCAGTTCTGCATTGTTTGTTCTGCAGGTGCTGCATTCAGGTTTCTTCTGAAACTTGGAAACTCAGGGGATGCCCAAACCACAAACAAATGTTTTGTTTCCTCTGCAGACCACTGAACAACTTTCTTCAGTTCAGATTTGTTCTCCATCTTTCTTCGTCTGTCTCATCTTCAAGTTTTTGGTGGGCAGCAACCAACACTTTATCTCTCCTTCCTGATGATAAGATGTTCCCACTGAGGACGTCACTGAAACGTCACTGGAGATGTCACAGTTCGCAACTGCAGTAACGCACTTAACCTTACTAAGCATCAATAATGATTTATTCTTGATAAAAGGGAATCTGAATATGCTGAACATTAGGAAGCAAATGCTACCTGGTTTTTTTTTTGGCAGTAACATACCATTTACATATGATGCACTTATCAGAACAATTAAGAGCAGCAGGACACAAATACACACAAAGTTCTTGTGAAATGCAAGGTAAATAGTTATTTAATTTCTTTGTATTTGGTATGTCTGTCTTGCTCCAAGTGTTCACTGGCTCCATACCCAGGTACAATCAGTGAGAAGTTACTTCAGCAACAAGTAAAACCATCTTTTCATCAAAATACTCTTTAAGTCACTGAAAGTTTAAGAAGGGGCAGCCAGGGGACATCATGAGGAAAACCAGAAAATATTGCCTCCACACAATACAATTCAGCTTCTCCTAAGTAACAGACTAAAGTCTTTTCTTTTTAATACAGTAATCAGTAAGACCTGGTCTTGCTCTGGTTGTGTTTTATTGTATCATGAAACATGAAGTATGAAGTCTGCACTGCTAAGTTGAATGTGTATTAATGGGTGACATTGTGATATTAGTATAAAATGGAAAAATTCACATTTTGAAGACAGCTAAAAACATAGATTGGATATAAAACTACAAAAAAAACTTTGATAAAACTACTCTACACACAAACAAACATTACCTTCTAATGATAGCCAGTAAATCCTAAAAATGTTCAACAGTTGACTCATATATTCACAGCACTGCTACAAGCTCAAGGGTCTGATCTGTGCTTGCTCACACACACACACACACACACACACACACACAGTATCAGGTCTGGGGGATCCAATAATGCAGAGACACAGAGGGAGCTTTCTGAATTGGTAGTCATTTTAATAATGAAGGTCAAACCTGGGATTCAAATTATGCAGAGGTATAGATAAGGATAAGGCAAACTCAGTAATCAGAACACGGAATACAGATCGGACACAAGGGAGACTTACAGGGAATATACACTGGACTGCTCACTAGGAAAACAAGACAATCTGGCACAGGAGGAAGGGAACATGGGGGTTAAATACATGAGGGAGAGGTAGACAATTGGACACAGGTGGGACACATTAGGGAGAGGGAATAATCAGACACACCTGGGGGACAAGACTAGACAGGAAGTGGGGAATAGACACATAGGGATTTCAAAACAAGAGGGGAAACACTGACTGACCCTAACAGACAGACATTTTACACTAGCGGACCCTGACACACTGTCCACCGTGCTGTATGACTCTTGAGTCATGTATTCACACAGAGGACGTGGTCATTGTCACTGTGTGCTTCTCTGTGTGTGACATC
>KV751325.1:2421117-2452500 GCA_001698575.1 Mola mola
ATTCATGATGTTAACAGATGGAAGAAAATAACTATTGAATATTAGAGATGAGAACTATGCAAAGGACTTTTCAGGATTCTCAGACTATATGCTCCCATGGTGCTTTAACTAAATTCAAATCCACCAAATCTACCTGTTCAATCATATTTCAAGAAATATGAACAGAAAAATGTATTATTTTTTTATCTTAATTTTCCAGGCAGAAGCATTTGTGAGTGCAGTCATTTCAGTGTCATCACTTAAACTACTTCTCTGATCATTTCTGAGCCATTATACTTTACACTCTCATCAATCTAACTTATTATTGTTTTTCACTTGACAGAGTTTCAGACAAATAACAGATGACCAGCAGTATCAGGATATGGGTGAAAGCAGTTTATTTAGGATTTTTATTTTTTTTTGACTTGGTAAATAAAGAAGACATTTAATTTGACACACAGATAACAGTTTGAGGAAAGCTTCTTAAAAGACTCACCTAGAAGGTGTCAGCTCCTTGACAAATAAGTGCAGGCAGTGCTTGCTCATTGCATATTGCCTTAAAAGCTTACTTGCTTTTTCCTCTTTAGTTTTCTTCAGTGTGTTTTTGACACAGAAATAAAGATAATGTTTTAGGCTTTTGGGTTTAATTCAATTAAACAGACTACTCATGAACATCCGTACATACGTCACTAATTCCTCCTCGGTCTTTACTTTCAGTCTCAGATGTGTTTCATCAACTTACTATAGTATTGACTACAACAAAGCAGCTTTTAAGCTTGAATCATAAACAGGAACAAACAAAATACACAAACAGATATGCCAATCAATCAAAGCATTCAAGGATAATTAGCTGGATAATGAGCCATCATGGGATTAACTGTCAACACTTCCTGGTTTTCTGGTCATTTGGTCAACAGGAGCCAATGAGCCCTGAAGGAATTTTCTCATCTACTGAGCTATTGAATATTATATGTGAAAAAACATTGGTGTACATGGCCATTTTTCACATGGCCCAGGCAAAGAAATCACATCAATCTATACTTTAAAACAAAACCGTAGAAAATAAGAGGAATGAGGTAGATAAAGGAAAAGTAAGCGTCCAAGACAGTCACTCATTTAGCTTTGCAGCTATTTGTTGCTGTTGTAAAGGGATTTATGCAAACTGCCACTCTCAGTGCTTGCTGCTTACATGTGTTGAATAATTTGGGAGCACTAATGGCTTTGCTGCAATTATTTTGAAGTCTAATTTGGCATTGTTCGAATGACTGGCTCTGTTGTGAAAGACATTGCAGGTCCATGTGGAATACAAATTGGAGACCCTCAGTGCAGTTCTGTCCCAAATTTTCTCTTGACCATGTCAGTTGCCATAATAGAGGTTCAATAAAGATACAGTTATGTGCAAATGATGCATCAATATACTTTACTTTTGGCCGGATAAGTAGATATCTGACATACAGATGTAGTTCAAATGAATTATGTTATTTATTTTCAATTAAGTATGTCAGAAAACCATGTATGTTGAAAGGAATGTAAATAGTAGAATGACCTGGTGTTGTACATGAGCTGTACGTCCCACACAGAATAAGTCTGTGCATAATTGAATTAAAGCTAATGAGTTTCGAGACAGCATTGTCTGGGTGATTGTGTCTTCATCAACACAATTATTGAAGAGAGCAGATTTCCAACTGCAGACATTACTCTTTGTAACCTACAGGAATGAGTGTTTCTGTTTTATTTTGTTTGTTGTTGTTGTTTTTTTTGGTTTTTTTTGGCTGTTATTGTTACATTTGTTACTTGTACAAAGCTTAGTCTGTTTACAAGGTAAATGTTTGACCAAATAAATGTCAATTTTCTCAAACTTTTCAGCATTGTGTACTAGGTGGCTTTCTCCCCTGCTCTCTTTCAGGCTTTGTGATCAGAGGAGAGAGGGAGTGATTTGTGAGAGAAAAGAGGAAAAGAGGAAGAAGAACGAAGAGAAGTAAACCAGCAACGTGAAATTTGGTGATGAATATCCACAACAACAACCCATCAAAGCCAATGAAGTAGGAAGTTCATCAACAACCTTTTTTTAGCAAAACAGGACATAACCTCTCAGTGGGAGCAGAGCTCAACTGAGAGAAACTAGAAAGTAAAGGATATCATACAGGCCGCAGTTGCTCAAACTGGGCAAGATGGCGATGCTGAAGCAGCAAGGCCTTGGGCTGATGAGAGCCTTCCTGGTGTTGGTTGGTATCTCTGCACTTTGTAACACTGCATTAGGAACCCAGAGAGGAAATACTTTGGATCAAAGGGGCCACAGATACAGACATTCAGGTATGAATAATGCAACAACATTTCTTTCACAAATTTTTCAGTGTCATTAAATTGTAACTAATTCGAACAGAGCCACTTTCACCTGTCAAATCACAGATGGACATGTGTGCCATTCACTTTTAAAAACATCTGTGCATTTTCATATTGACAATAATCCTTTTTCTCAATTTTTGGGAGACTTTAAAGTCTCTACAGTCTGTTTTTGAAAATGTTTGTGCTCAAATATTAAAGGAGTAGTTTGTAAAATGTTGAGTATTATCCCAGGTCATTAAATCTTGATGCTCTGTTTCCAACAACCCAGGAAACCCATATCCTTGTTGCTTAATGACCAACCTGCTACATATGAAAGCTTTAACAACAAAGGCTTACATTTGCTTGTTGGAAATTTGCTAATTCACCTTTCCTAGTCAGTTCTAAATATCTCCTAACATGGTTTGTCTGTTACTGCAGCGTTCTTATGTTTTTTTGCAGCCAATTTTTATGTATTTTGAGTTCAATTAAAGAAGACTGTCTTTCCCTTTTTTTACCTGCCCAGAAAAGTCTCAATCATCTATTAATTTTATCCACCAAGGCGCCTTTATTTATAAATATTCACCCTCACTCAGTACAGCTAGTAGGTAGTCACTGCCAACAGTATATGAATGTGTGTTTGAATGGGTGAATGCAAAACCTGTGGTGTAAAGCACTTTGAGTCGTCAACAATGACTAGAAATGCGCTATATAAATACAGGACATTTAGCTGTACCCTGCTCGTACTCCACAGCTGTAGTGCAAAAAACAGGGGTTAAATGCATTTCTAAGAGCCTAAAACACGGCACAGTGAAACATGTGTTGTTCACACCACTCACCCGTGTTTTCTCTGCTGGCATTTGAATTGGAGGCCCATAATTCAAAAGTAGACCTCTCTGTTCATGAGGTTACTGTTCTCCTCCCACTTTTTGATCAAGAGAACAAACTGATCATTAGTGATATTTAATTAGTTCAACACAGAGTGACCTAAATGAGACTTTTTTAGGTCAAAATATGCTGGAGACTTAAATTGTCTCACAGAAATATGCTCATGTTTATGTTTGTGCTCATAGGTCACTTTTCTCTCCATCGACATAGAGAGAAGGGAGGGAGGGAAGGGCAGGTACTTCACAGGTCCAAACGAGGATGGGTCTGGAATCAGTTCTTCGTGATTGAGGAGTACACTGGACCTGACCCAGTGCTGGTGGGCAGGGTGAGTATTGTACATCATTTTTCTATTAAGAGTCAAACATAATTACTAATAAAATAGCAACCTAAAAATTTGACTTGCTGCATAGATATTTGCCGAACTGTCCTCCACTGGCGGTCATGGCAGGAACATTCAGGGTGCTAGCATATTATTAACTCCAATACTCATTTATTTTTTTCCCCATTTATTAAAGGAGATAGAAAATAAGACAGATATCATGCTCATATAAAACAAGGGGAGATATAACTGGTGGTACTTCCACAGAACAGCATCACTCAAGCCAAGCTGCAGCTTCCACGAGGTTTACAGTGCCTCATATTTCACAGTCTCAGAGCTCTAAAGGAAGAACAAGAGTTTAATTTTACGTTGTTCATTCTTCTCTTTAGTTTGGGTACGCAAAGTTCTAAATCTCACATATTAGTGTTTGTCTGTTGCACAGTGCACTTTAGTCTGTTTTAGCTTTTCAGCCCCCTTTTAATCTGTAGACTTGAGAAATTGAAGCCTCACATCACATCTACCAAGCCTCCAACCTGCAGACTACCTGTCTCATTCTACAGTCACCATCGGAAATCCAGATGTTGTCTCTGTCTTTTTTTAACTTCTGGTATGTCTCAATCTCTCCCCTTGTTACATAAGCTTCACTCAGATGTAGATTCAGGTGATGGAAACATCAAGTATATTCTGTCTGGAGAAGGTGCGGGAACAATCTTTGTTATTGATGACAAGACGGGCAACATCCATGCCACTAAAACACTGGACCGTGAGGAACAGGCCCAGTACACTCTAACAGCCCAGGCTGTGGACAGACACACAAATAAGCCTTTGGAGCCTCCATCAGAGTTCATAGTGAAAGTTCAGGACATCAACGATAATCCTCCTGAGTTTCTCCACGGGCCGTACTATGCCAGAGTGCCTGAGATGTCCAATGTAGGTGAGTAATAAAAAGGGGAAGGCTAAAAGCTTAGTTTGCTGAAATCCTTTCATGTCCAAGACTGTTAGGAAGTACCTGGAATGCCAAAAAGGGAAGCTACAAACAAGTAGTTTTGTTTTGTAATTGTGTTAATGACAGTGTAGTGAAAGACTGTAGGTCTAAGTAAGTCATAAGTAAATGTGATCTGGTCTTAAACCCTTCCACCTGAAATGGTGACCATACAGGCTGTGTGCTGCAGCCTGACACCAGAGAAATTCCTTCTCTGAATGGATTACACCTCTGAAAGGACTTCTGAATGTGTTCTGTTTAGGCTTTTTTTTCACCCATCTGCCTCTTAAACTGAAATCTGAATACAGAACTTTGGCACAGAGGTGCCTCTGGTTGCCATCATCCCCAATCACAGAAGTTGAACAGGAAGAAAATGGCAGTTTGACTAACTAGGTCCATGTCCCCTCATGGATTTCAGAATTAGAACAGATACAGGAGGCAGTCTCTTTCAAATTAACATTATTTGTAATTGACCTTATATATTTAAAGTAGCAGCTACATGAAGACAGGATTAAAGGTTGATGAAACTTGATTACAGTTACATACCCAATGAAATGTTTATGGATTAAGATTGGAAGAGTCACTCAGCTGCAACAAAAAACTGAAGCTCTAAGCAGCATTTAAAGAAGATTGGGAAGTAGCTGAACTTGCAAAAAACAGAACGTGCCAATTATGTGGAGCACCAAAACCAATCTAATTTACAAAAAAATCTGAATAACCTGTAGCTCTAATCCAACTGGTGCCACCAGCAATGTAGAAACTCAGTATAAAAATAGTTTCTCTTCACAGATACAATTTTAGCTAAATACAAAACGGTGGGATGTGGAAAATTAAGTAATTTTGGCCAAATTTGATGAGTGTCAAATGATGTAAATTGAGCACATTTTTAAAACGTTATTATAAACTTCAACTCTATGATGACCTGCGTTTAGCCTTTATGAGTTTATGCAAACAAACATTATATTTTAAACACGAAAATCAGTGAGGATTCGATGTTTTTGTTCAACAATTGTGAAATAATAGTGTAGTATAGACCAGCCTCACTGCATTTCAGCTCCTGGAACAAGGAGAAGAGAAAGAGTTTTTCATTCCAGCTGGTTGCAGCCAGGTAAATTAACAAGCGCTCTGCAACAGGCTTTTTTGGCAAACTATTCTTGAGCTAAAGCACTGAGCTGTAGAACCATTTCCCTGACGTGTCTCTCATGACTGAGTGTCTATGCTGTAGGTACGTCAGTGATGCAAGTGACAGCTACAGATGCTGACGACCCCACCTATGGCAACAGTGCCCGACTGGTGTACAGTATACTGCAAGGACAGCCGTATTTCTCTGTGGAGCCTCAGACAGGTAAGGCTGGGTCTAGAGATATACACCACAACCAAAAACAGGCTTACAGCCCTGGTATATTGTTGCATTACTGCATTACTGCAAATACAACTCAAAACTCAAACGTGGTAAGTATGTGCTCATGTCAGCCAAAAAAAATGGCCATTCAATTAGCTGTCATAAGGTTCAGAGCAACCAAACACTTTTACAGTATTTTGTGTCTGTGCAGCAGGTGCAGTATGTGTTTACATTCAGAAATCCCTTTTCTGTGGCTTCACCTTGACCTGGTAACTCATCTAAGCAATATGGACAACATTTAAATAAATAACACACAGTAACACAACATCCTCACAATATCCTCACAGCTAATATTCACACATGTTGATATTGATACGTAATGATATTCAAAAATGTAAATCTAAATGATAAAATAAAGGAATTTTAGACATTAAGTCTTTCACTCTTAAGCATATTACAATTAAATACATTGGGGTTTTTTTTGTTTGTTTGTTTGTTTTTTAAGTTTTACACATCCCAGCATTGTGGGCAGCAAGCGTTTACTGCCATATCTAACAGGCTCCTTGTGAAAATTGCTTGTCACTAAGACAAGCCTGAAAAACCCATGGTATTTCTGCAATGTTTTCAGTGAATATCACTTGTGATGTAAAACGCTCAGAACACACTGCTGTAGAGATCATGCAACAGCACATGCTCTTCACTGAAATTGGTAAGGAAAAGAAAGCACTGCTGTAAAAAAGATGTCCCCAGAGGACATACAGTGTGGTCTTTGCAGAGCCAAGGTCTAATATTTGGGTTTGCATTAATAAAGTAGATTGGATGTAAGGAGAGAGGTTAGAGCAGACATGGAGCTATGTTGGGTCAGAGAAGGTGAAGATGAACAGAAAAGCAAGGAAGGTTACAAGGGAATAGGGGAAGGGAAATGGGTTTAGAGCGGAAGTGAGTCCATAGAAAGAGAGCAGTTAGGGAGTGGAGAGGGAGAGAGATTTGGGCAGAGTAAATCTGTCTAATCAAACCAGGGTTGGGTATTTGACTGGCTCAAATCCATAGCTCACATTTCTAATTGGTTTGGAGATTATCAGCTTTTCATGCTTTCTCTCACACAGACACACTTTATGTACACACTTGCCAAAAGACGACAGTGGAAAGCTTCAACTGCCAAAATAGATGGAAAGTAAGCAGCCAATGGTGAATGAAACAGATAGGAAAGATTACTGGGACTTTCAATAGGAAAAAAATAAGACATTTTCAGCTAGAGTTCCTATTGATGTGAAGGAGGATTGATGATGAGAAATCATGAAAAAAATTGTTAAAAACAGTAATAAATCCATTGAAAGATTCTGCTCACCAACTGATCTTTCAGTTACAATTTTTGATATGAATTCTCAATTATCATAAAATTCTTAATCAACATTAAGATGGAAGGACTTAATATATACTATTTTCACACAGTACTTGGGCTCATTTACTCAATACTTTTAGACCATTCAATTTCATAAAACGATAGCAGAAAATGTAATCTTAGCAATAATCTGATGTTAAAATATGTCCATTCAGGTATAATTCGCACTGCCTTGCCAAACATGGACCGTGAGGCCCGCCAGGAGTATGATGTCGTCATCCAGGCCAAAGACATGGGAGGTCACATGGGTGGGCTGTCAGGGACCACTGAGGTCAAAATTACCCTCACAGACGTCAATGACAATCCTCCAAAGTTCCCACAGAGTGAGTGCAAACACCTTCTCTATCTCTTTTTATCCATTCATTTACAATATCTGTTTGTCTCATTCCTTTGGTATTGGTATACCCTTGGCATTGGTATTCCTTTAATGTTTCCTTTAGGGAGAGAATGTGTGAGATATTACACCAAACAGGACATCAGTCTCATACAAATGTGTATACTTTCATCCTTTAGCTTTCTGTCATTTGCTGAACTGCACATCTGTGCATGTGGATTATGCTAATCCATGCACAGATATGTGTGCATCTTTATGCATGAACTATATCAGTGTGTGTGTTGTGTGTGTGTTTGTACAATCCACAGCTAGCAACATACCTTAGATATAAGTGAAAATGCCGTAGGGGGCACAAAATAATCACTTTTCAGAAATCAGTCATTAAAGGTTCTTTACTGGCCACCTGCAGTATATATACAGTATATGTTTTTATGCCTATCCTTGGGAAATATGTTTAAGAACTGATTGGCTGAGCCATAAAAACTAGTGAAATAGTTAGCCTAGGTTTGTCAAAAGTTGTTCATGAGAGCATGTGACATTTTTCTGACATTACTCCAAATGACGCTGTTTAGATATTGGTGTAAATTCAAGCAATCGAATTTTTTTTTTGCTGTATACGCCATGTATGCTATGTCTTTTTGTGTATTTTTTATTTGTTTTCCTCTGGTCACTTAGCTGTCATACGGTGCTCTTTTTACTTACTTATCATGTCACTTGTCACTTAAATAGAGCTGAATATAAAACCATACAATTTTATACAATCTTATATACCTGCATAAGTTATGCTTAACCAGAGCCTCCATATTTCTGGCCAAATGTCAGCATTGATACACATTCATTTTGAAATCATACTTCAGTGTAACACCCCTTCTTTTCTCCCTATCGACAATGAATCATTAATTGACATTGTCAGAAAGTTTAAGTTAGTGGTGCTATTGTACTTGACAACATTATATTAAAATATGTTTCCAGTAACCTCCTTCGATTTTAAATGGTTTGGGCCAAATATTATAAGACAGCTTACGTATAATGACAGCGTAAAGGCAATATTTATTCCTGAGCTCTGGTGTTGGATGACCTCAAACAAAACAAAAATATCAAATTAAAATTCTAAAAATCTTAATATTAAAATATTAAAACCTTTCTTTCCATTCGTATATATTCAGTATAGGTTCAGGTCAATGCTTTATTATATAACACAAAGTATCCAGTAACGATAAAATGCTGTTTAGTACTCCTTCATACCAACTATCCTTTTAAACCAGTGACCTTGCCAGCTGCAGATTTTACAATAACATTATGAACCAGTTTCCTCATCAGATCCAACATTTTCTTCCCAATCAGCAGAAAGGATCACTGCCAGAAAAATCCCAACATATTGACTTTCAAAGTGTTTTACTCCATTGCTTTAGTTAGTGTAAATGTAATGGGACGCTTGCACAACATGGTTGTTGTGACAAGTAAGGATAGATTGTCTGACAGCACGGAGCTGTTTTGTTTCTGTATCCAAAGTGGATATAAAAGGCAACATGGATAAATTAAATTTTTATAGCCAAACATTATCAGTCCTAAGTGTTTACAAAATAAACTAAATAACTAATATAACTAAATATCTGCTGTGCATAACTGGCGGTTTACATCTGTGATACAAGACAACACATCAAATAGCAATATGTTGACCCTTGTTTAAAAACTAGTGGAAGCGGTACAAACAGATGGTGTGAATGAAGACAGTGATGTAATTTAGTAGCTGGGCGGTGTGAGAGAGCAGAGATATTAAAAAGGGAAATGAAATAAGCAAAGTTAATGGGCAAAAAAGTTAAGGGGCAAAAAAGCAAAGGGGCAAAGAGGCAGAAAAAAATACAAAAATAAAGAGAAAGAACATAACAATAGCAGACAGAAAATGTCACGCCATGACTCAATCTTCATGTGTTTCAGCATCTTCTTAGTTCCCATTCATGTTACTATATTTTTTTTCTTCCATGCCGAGGCTAGTTCTCTCTGACTCTCGTAGATTTTCAGATCCTGTTGTTCTCCCCCTTTCACCTCATTATCAAACAAAATTCATTTGCCACCATGAAGCCCATCACAGCACAGTCAGTAGGAGCGGCGATTAGTTTTTAAGTCTCTCTTACCTCAGTCTTTAATAGACTTACATGACAAAGATGGTTATGTTACATATTACTAATATACTGTTTGCCAAAGACCTTGAGAGCCAACTCTCTCTCTCTCCCTTACGCTCACTCTCTTCTCATACAGGGATAAACAATGCAGAAAAAAGGAGATAAGATATTTAATGCTGTGAAAGATAATAAAATAATCTTGTGCTTGATATCTGCATGGATGTGTTTTTACATTTCATTTGCTCCCAGTGTCTTTTAGAATTGTTATAGTAGAATTGACTTTTCTAATCACCTCAAAGCAAAAATCTTGACCTGTATTGACAAGATGTTTGCAATTTGTATCACTGCAGCAATGTTAAATCAAATTTTATTTCTACCACAGGTTTAGGAATAAACTGTGCCAAATGTTTTTGAAAGTGCTTAAACTATTCAGTGCACAATGTAAAATGCATGAAACAGCTAGTTTTGACTCACAAGTGCAAAGAAATTACAGCATACAAAGCTTAACTGTCCCGAAGTGTCCCGTGATCCCACGGGACTTCTATGTCATTATTTTGAATCCAGGGGAATCAAAATAATGACACATTTTCTTCAACATTTTTCTTCTTTTTTGCTGTTAACCACAAAGCAAACTCTGAGTTGAACTCCACTCCCACCATAGAGACACTGGCACACATTTTAGGTCTCTGCATGAATGAATAGTCACCACTCAAAATAATTGTCACTTAAAAGAAATAAATACATAGACAGATTTTTAGTTTGTTCATCCCTTTGGGACAGAGACTGTCTTTTCCTAATAACAAGGGTTCAGTATTCGTAGTAATGAGTAGTAATAAATTACAAAGCAATAAGGCCTTATTGTAATTTCAGTAATAACAATGGACCAGTCTGAGAGATTGTGATCATTACATGAATTATGAGATTTTTTTTTATTGGTGTTTATATGCAAACTTTGTCAACTTTATGAGCTTAGTCCTTCCAAGTAGTGACCTCAGTGGAACTCACATTTGCCTCAACTCATGGTGCTAAAATGTGGTGTGGTTCATTTTAGCCTGCAGCCAGGTATAGCAGATGCCTGTGTGTTCTGTCATACAATGTTTAACTCAGCTGCCAGAAACCATTGAAGTTAAACTACTTAGGAAAAGCAAGAGTAGAATGACAGGAGAGAAGAGGGAGGGAAAGGGCAAAGGGAGGGCAGGGATGAAATGAACTTTGAGGCAGAACAGGCAGACAGAAGAGAGAGGAGGAAGCGGATAGACATGAGAGAAATAGGGTGGAGAGGAGGAGAGATGAGGATGAATGGGGCGATTTAGGATTGAGTGGAAAGGGGAGAAGCAAATGAGAGGGAGAGAAAGAGGTATAGAGAAGGGTTTTTTTTTTTTTTTTTTGAGGAAGTCAAATAGCATGGAGGTAGGTTTAAAAGCAAGGCCAGAAATTAACAGGAAAGATCAAGAGGAGGGATTTGTTTGAAGGAGGCGTGGAAAGGGTAGAGGGGCTTGAGGGAATTGGGCTAGATGGGTCAAGTCCTGTGGATAGCTAGCCTCATCCACTCTCATGGCCAAATTAATTTCATGATTTGGCAGGGTTGTTACACCTGGATGAGTGTGATAAACATGCTAATAACGTACAAACCTTAAAGTGATTTGACTCTGTGAGAGTCAACACATGGGGGGGTAAGAACAGAAGACAGAGTAGAAATTAAAGGTTAATTGACTTTCAGAGATTGAAATAATACCAAAAGTTTGTAGCAGGAAAAAAAACAATTGCTGATTAACTGGCCAATATCATTTCCCACAGCGATGAAAAAAATTCAACAGTGAACACTGGAATCAGCAATAAGCATCACAAACTTTGTAGCTATTACTTTCCCTCAAATCAATAAATCCAGTTGAGAAGTTGACTGGTGGATAATGTCAGTCGCCTGCACTATCAAAACCTGATTCTGCAGATGTCAATACATTGTTAAACACAATATCGACATCTACTTTTTGTAGTAATGGACTGATAAAAACAAGTAAGTACAAAGAAAAGGATCAAATGAGAAGAGGTAGAGGACAGTTGAGAAGAAAATGTTTGGGCAGATGAAAAGGGAGTGAAAGGATACCACATAAGAGAATAGACATACGGTCCCACTACTTTCATTCTGCAAGCCAGGTGTCGACTACCTCAAATATGCATACACATACTTGTACTATAGGGGACATTAATATGCTTTGGGCCATATGAATTTCCTTGGAGCCATACAAGACCAATGGCATAATTCATGTTAATCCCTCATGTCCTCCAAAACGGGTCCTGTCTCAAGTAGTAAACAATGACAGTCAGTCCCAAATTCTCTAAAGACACTTATTTTAAATTTAGAAGAAAGCTGTGTTCAAATGTTGACACCAAACTGCAAACCAGAGCCAATAATTATTTATCTATCGGTTTGTTTGTTAATTTCTTTCTGTCTTTCCTCAGGTGTATATCCAATGTCTGTATCAGAGGATAAAGTACCAGGAGAGGAGGTAGGCCGTGTTAAGGCCCAAGACCCTGATCTGGGAGACAACGCACAGGTGAACTACCGCTTAATAGATGGAGACGGAATGGCCGTCTTTGAACTGAGTACTGACTCAGAGACCAAAGAGGCAGTTATTAAGCTGAAGAAGGTAAGGAGAAAAAGCAGACTTATGAACTTACACCTGCAATATAAACCACTTTGTGGCACCTCTCCTTAGAGAAATATCTGTCTCTTTAACAGCTACATGTTCTAATTTGTCCACCAGCTAGTTATTAACATTGAGAAGGTATTGCGTACAGTGGGATTTATAGAAGTGTTCACTAAAATCCGATGCCTGCTATGGTTGAAACAACAGCGATGAGAATGGTTGGAACAATTTCAGTCGGACATTAAAATAATGAGCTGAAACTCGTTATGCAGCTCCATGAAGTCAAACTGCATATTTAGGTGATGATTATGATCACCTAAATCATATTTACGATGATTATAATCTCATCACTATATATATATATATGAACCATTTTCTTTACATTTAAAAAAGGACAGTAACTTTAAAGGAAGAATAGAAAAAAAGAAGGACGTTAGGAGGACAGGACAGACAAGCTACTAAGTGCTAACATTAAGTTATGTGAAAAAACAGTAAATTTGTCCACATAATAATCTAAATGATGTAGAGTCAACGGAGAAAAGGCCATATCTAATGATTAATTTATGAGTGTTCAAAACGACAAGAGAAGATTTATATTAGAAAGTGAGAAAGTAACAATAAAATTTTTAGTAAGCAAATCCACTACGGTTGTAGTGTTTTTTGATAAGAAACTCTGGTCTTAAGTTTATTCGCTAAGAGTAGTTGCATCAACAACTATAGTATAGTGTGTCACCAACCATTTTCTTTAAATTTACATGTGCAGAAATGTAACTAAGGCTCCACTTTTCCTTCAGACAAAGCAGTTCGTTGTGAGAGTCAGCCAGTCCTCCCTTTAGCCCATCTGTATGTTGAATGTCTTAATGTGTGTTATAAAAGACAAAGACAGAAAAGTAGGAATGAAAAATGGAGGAAAAATATTGAGCAGTAAGGAAGGTAAGTGGGAGCAAAAAAGAAGTTCTGCTGTGTTGTCTTCCTTGATGACCCTCACAGTTTCTTATTATGTTTTATATGAACACCGACTTTCATGGTCGTAAGCGAGAGTGCATTAACTCTCATGCTTCGCTTGGCAATACAGCTTATCTTATGCACTGTCACTGCAACCCACACAGGCACGCTCACACGCGCATGCACACACACAAGCGTAACTGAAGCTTTCAGTGATCCAGCTCAGCACACACCATTACATTTTGTTATCTTTTCTGTCTGTCTCTGTCTCTCTCTCTCTCTCTCTCTCTCACACAAACACTCATGCACAGTCAAACACACAAAAATCAGTTCTTCCTCTCTTTCTCTTTCTCTTTCTCACAATCTGAATGTTCTAGCTAGCTTTGGTAGCCTGTGTTACCCTACCAAGGCATCCAGCCTCTGGGTCTCTCAGTTAAAAAATGATGGCATTCACAGTCAATCTGTCAATAAGAGTGGAGAAATGAGAATGCATGCCAAAATCAACTGCTGAAAAGTCCCCTTTCCTCGTTCCTATCAAATAGTTATGCCAGAATTTAAAAGAAGACACTTTGTATAGCATTCTAGATGTGTCAGTTCATTCAACAGAGCTGCCAAACCATTAATCATAAACCATATCCTTATATGCTGTAAGGCTGAACGTAATTACAGTATATGCTTTAAAGCATGATGGAATTAGTGGCAAGCTGCATTCACATAGCAATGACGATGCTCTAAAGAGCACCCGCCTTAACTCACAGCTGGTTTTTACTGATGCAGTGGGAAAATCTTTGTCTGAACCGATCGATTCAAGTCTGTTTCATACTTTTTCTCACAATTGCCTGCCTGAGTGGTTCCTTTGGAGCTCAGTTCTGGAGCACAGCATTAGGATTATTAGGTTTAGGGCCTCTCTTCCCACTCATATCACCAGGACTGAGCAGCGAGGAATGGGTGAATGATAATGCCATCTTTTCTTTCAACAAATACAAAATACAAACGTGTTTGCCATGAGGAAAGACAGTTAACCTGCAGATCAGGTAACAGCCAACACTAAGATAGCTGAAGTTGTACTAGAACACGTTTTAGTGGGAACTGTTAATGTAAGTGGATTTGAGGAAGAATTGAAATACAGATTCCCTTTCCTATAGATAAATTCACTTGGGAGCGGTTAAATATGTATGAGCCAAGCAAGAAAGCCCAACAAAAGTAATGAGAGCAGCTGATTATTTGAACTAGTGGGTGGGGCACAATCTTTGTGTTTATGTGTGCATATAGGTGTGTGCACATATTTATCTGTAGCCTATACCAAAAGGCAAGAAACATATAGCTTTCTGCTTTATGTGGGTAAATATTTATCAAAACTCATGACTGACATGCACACACATGCAGCATAGCTTGATGATGATGCCCCATGTATATACACTTTCTTTATAGAAAGCTTTACAGTATGTGTAATAATATTATGTTGTCTCTTTTTTAAATAATAATAATTATTTGAAAACGTCTTTTATAATTTCAGTGTAATTAAATTGTTTGAACTCTGACTCCATTTCTTCTCCCTGAGGGGCAATTGGTTTTTACAAACAGTAGAGACTATAGAACTCAATGAGAATATAAAGAATACATGTAACGGCAATAAAAGGACATCTGCTGTAGTCATGACCAAGATTGTCCATGTTGTTTCCAATGGTTAATGGAGCGAGTGGCACAGTGAACAGATACAATACAATTTAATGTAAGTTTTGTTAATTATCAAACGCTCAAACCATACAACCACACTTTCGTTCCTCACAATCTGATTAGGTTTCTATTATTGTGTGTGTGTAAATGTATTGACATCTCTCCGGGGCAATCAAGCACCTCTGGCTACCACGAGGAGGACTCACACTCTTAAAATGCACACGCACACTCACATACTCAACATAAACGTGCAAATAACGTGTCTCAACACACAACACATCAACATGCTCTCAGATCAGCATTGGGAGAAGTAGTTTCAGATCAGCATTCAATAATCTCTATTCTCCCACTCCGTCTCGTAAACACACACGCACACACACTCAGGGATCAGCTTTAATCAGCTATTCTCTTTCAACTGTGTCCTGATGAAAGCAGTCCACAGCATATTAAGAAGCTGCATGTTTGAGTGCATTCGAGAAAAGGGGCTTATTGTGAATATTATCATCTGGCACTGATAACACAAAGAGGGAGAGAATGACAAGTATAGAATGAAGGACTGTGAGGCAAAAAAGACAGAAGTAGCATGTGAAAGAGAAAGATCTGGGTAATATCTATCCTATTAGCATTTTACATGTTATCAACACATTAGTCCTTAGACTCACTATGTACAGCTGCGAATGAATGAGCATGAAACAATTCATTAAGAGGAAACATCCAGCACTGAGTGGTTTGGCAGCAGCTGGTTTCACATGATGCCTACAGATGAGGTCTTATCAGTCACAACAAAATGAAGTAATGATATTTTATTCTTGTTCCAGATTTAGTCTTAACACCCTCTCTACACCAGGCCTTATTACTGTACATGCATAACCTTTTCATATATTAAAAAAAAACAGGTTGCTTCAGTGTAAAGTAAAATATAAGACAGTTTCATCATGCAAAATATTAGCAATCAGCAGTTCACATTTATAATATCTGGTATTGGTAGTTTAGGTAACCATCCTAAGCAGTGGTCGCTTTGTGTTTCATAAATGTACCTCAGCTTTACTAGTTTTTCAACATTTCATACATGGCTTATGAGCCCTCCTTCCTCCCCATTAGGATTTCATTAAGTGATGGTAGCATCAAGATGAAAAGATCAAGGTTGCATTTGGGACTTTCATTAGTCCTAGATGGAAACAGTGAGGTAAAGCAGCTATTATTGAGGTTTATAATACAGAATTTATGACCAAAAGAATGAGATAGCTGCAGATGAGTGCAAGCTGCAGCCAAGTGTCTTTGGTAATACACATCCTCATAATCAGAGCAGAGAGCATCTCTTGGGTATTTAACTTTTATACAATCACTGCCAACACATTTGTTGACTTAAACGTTTCCCCTGCAGAAGTAGACACTCATTGCATGACAATAGAAGTCAGGAGAAAGAGTAAGATTAGTTAGTAATACACACTGTTTAGTCGAAGGTCACTGCTTTGTAACTGCTAAGCCACTTTTCTTTTTTTTTTTTTTTTACGCTGAAAAAAAATGTGACAAGGGGACACTATACCTCCAAACACACATTCAAGTTGATTTGATATCAAGGCCATTAAAAGACAGTGGATTTTCTCTCGATAGATAGTAAGTGAATTTAAGTTAAGTTGTGAGTGAGTGACCTGTCTTGATTATAAAGCTATAATAAGTGAAAAAAATGTGTGGGGGGAGGGGCATTCATACTGTCAGGAGACTAATTCTTTTGGTACGGTACTTCAGTTTCATCATCATACCTTGTCACCCAAAACACTTTACACTGCAAGTTATCACACAGGGTCCCAAAGTCCCAAACCTAATCCTGGCTCATTAAAAACAAACTAGCATTGGTTTCATGTGATGATGGCCCAACTAAAAACAACCAAATGATTTATTCATGATTCATTGCCATCCCACAATACTCATATATCATATTGTGTAATATCATGCAATACAAATTGTCTTGAGGTAAATGTTGGCACCGGGGTTATTTCTTGATTTTGCTGTTCTGTAATAGTAGTGGATTGCGTCAATGCATGTCCACTCTCATTCATGTGGCAACAGCGCCCCCTACCAGAGGAGAAGTTTACAACACTGCCCTTCACTTCATTTCTTAATGACAGTAGTGGACATTACATGTGTTTTTCTCAGCATTCACATATCAATACTCAAAAAAGAATACAACCCTTTGAGTGTGTGAATATTAAATATAGTTAATATTTGATTAAAAAAAAAAGAAACAGTGTTGATTTTAAATAAAATGATTAAGTGAGCTGTCTCTGTCTTTCTCGTTTTCAGCCAGTGGACTTTGAGACTAAACGCTCATACTCTTTGAAGTTGGAGGGATCCAACCCTCATGTTGACCCTCAATTCCTTGCTTGGGGGCCTTATAAAGATGAAGCCACACTAAAGGTATAGATCTAAAAATATGTTGGTAAAACTATAGTATGTGTGCCAACTCGAATGTGCTCTTAGAAGACTGAGTGGCATTACAAACAGATCATATTCATATGTGTATATATGATATTTCTCACATTAGCCTTTAAACAATTTTGTGTATTTGTGTGACGGCAGATTTTAGTGGAGGATGCAGATGAGCCCCCTGTGTTTGTAGCCCCCAGTTACTCTTTTGAGGTCGAGGAGAATGCGCCTGAAGGCACCCTTGTGGGACGAGTCCATGCCAAGGATACCGATGCTGCCAACAATCCTGTCAGGTAAGCTAAGCACAGAGGCGCACAATGTCTACACACACAAACACATTCATCAAGCAGTGATGATAGAATTTGAATGATCACTCTTGTGTAAATTGGAACATTGCCCAACAACCCCTTTTAGATAGTGTTTCTTAATTTACAATGAACAAACAATAGGACTCCAACAACCTTTGTTTTATTATCAGTTCAGCATTTCATTCAAAACCTGAGGACCTATATCGTTAGGATAAAAATTATGATATATTTTTGTTCAATTCTTGACACCTCCCAGTGTATAATAGCACTATTATTAATATGTTTTACTTGTCCTTATAGGTACATGATCCCTCGATACACAGACGTGGAGCAGTTCTTCAGCATCAACTCGGAAAATGGTATGATTACTACAACAAAACCACTGGACAGAGAAACACAGGCCTGGCATAACATATCTGTGTCAGCCACAGAGATAGGTATGTATGCACTCTCAGGCACAAAGACACACATCAAAAACAAGAAACACTTGAAGAGAATTGAACCTGGAACTAGCATGTATAGGCCCTCATGGTATGAGCTAAAAAAGTATTTGTGACTCATTATGGTTTTTTGCTTTCGTGCTCAAACCTATTTATGCAAAATGACAAAATGGCTTACAGGCTGTCATAGCTAATTTCCTTTATTTGTTGAAAATAAGCTCTACACATGGCCCTTGTGTGATCTTAGCTGTAGTGTGAGTTGTGCTGCTGTGTGTGATTTAGAGACAAACATGAAGATGGAAAAACAGACAGCCAGCGACCAGACTGTTCAACCTGTCAGTCTGTGGTGCTGGATTCACTTGATGGCATCTAATGTACACATGGTTTAAACTGTTGCTTTTGATATATAAATATATTATATACTTTTCTTCTTTGGTAATCAGCGGGAGATAGGTTTGCTAAACCGCCATCTACCAGTGCGCCAGTTGATTTATTTTAATGTTTTTAGTTTAGTTTAAGCACAACTTGAGTTTCTAACTGAACATCTCCAACACAATCACCATTGCTAGGAGCTAGGAGAGAAAAAAGAGAATGTCAGTGAACCCACAGGCCCTGCTGAGCTTCCTCTCCCCGGCTTCAACTCCACAATTGCAGCTGCTAGCAAGCCACAGTGGCCCCACCCTGGTATTCTGTGGTTGGGGCTCAACTAGGAGAGCGCAGTGTGGTTTCCCTGTGGCGTCCTAGACGCCAGACAGCCAGATGGAAACAGGCTCACCGCCCACAAAGCAAGGGCCACAGCAGTCTATACTAACCGCGTACAGGCTCCGGGAAGCTAAATAAATGCCTTGTAATGACAGGGTAGAGGGAAAAAATCATACTGTCTACAGTTACAAATATGCAAGGCATTGTAGAAATAGATCTTTTTTCTTTTACTTTTACAGATGAGTGGATAAAGAGGAAAATTTTTTGTTTTGTTTTTTTTTGCTCTCGTTTTTGTTTAAAAATTCCAGAAAGCATAGCCTGTCACTCTTGCATATATCGATCATTTTTGTCAAATTAGCCTGGGAGCAACTTAATTGAACAACACACTGTCTGACAGATATTTTGTCTCACAAACTCATGTCTATAATTTTTTGCGCATCAAAAATAGCAGTTAGCTGCCTGAGAGGCTAACTGATTGACAGGTAGTGTTGCTGGAAAATATTCATAGCTAGCTTTGTGCTCAGCCATTGTTAAGGATGGGTTAGAAATCATATAGATAAGCAATCATACACACACAAGGGCACACTCAAACACACAGTTTCAATGACATGAAATTTCTTTTTTTTTCTTCTTTTTTAATGATTTTGACACTGCTCTGAATTGTACTGTATGCAGCAGAATACTAATACATTTGCTTTATACTATGTTTGTGTTTGTGTGAAGGAGGCCACCACCAAGACACCAAAGTGCGTGTTAACATTAAAGTGAAAGATGTGAATGACAACTCTCCAGATTTTGCAACTAACAATGAGGTCCTCATGTGTGAGACTGTCATGCCAGGAAAGGTACGCCTGTCCGTGTTAGAGTTTGTGCATGTGTGTTTGGCAGTGTATGCCCAAGAGTTGACCAGTGCGTACATGCATCATTTATTCATAAGGACCACTATATATTGAAGTTTTCTTCTGATTTCTGTTTCTGTGCATGTGTTTTAGATTATTGAAACGATTAGTGCAGTGGACAAAGATGAGATGGCTCCCAGACAACACTTCACTTTCAGCCTCGCACCAGGAGTTGCCCACAACCACAACTTTTCACTCAAGGATAACAGAGGTGAATAGCCATAAAAATTATCTTTATTTCTTCTGCTTCCTTTTGAATCTCTTGATTTGTGCCCCCCCTCCCCTTCTCACTGAGATAAGATCAAAGCGTAGCCAGATGGAGGCTTGCACTAGAAAGCGGCAGGTGCTCTGAATCTCTCTCGGGCTTTATTAATTGCAGCGGGGTCTCTGTCCATCTGTATATACATTTTCGGGGGACCACTGATTGAATTACGGACGGTAAAAGATAGAAAATGCAAGAATAGAAGAGAGAGAGAGGAAAGGGGTCAAGAATGTAGATAGATTAAGCTGTAGGAGACTGAGTGAAATAGTGAAAATGTGTGAATTCAAATAGTGTTGAGCACAGAGGGAATCGTGGGATTTGACACGCACACGAATCTTTCAAGAAGTACCTGTGTTTGCAGGAGGCTGACGGCAACAGATGATGCTGACATCAGCAACAGAGAGGGTTGGGGTCCAGTTTGTTTTCTTCTTTTTGCTGTTGTGATGTATTTTAATATTAAATGACTTTTTCACTTGGTGATGAATCCTCCTGAGTACCTCATATGTTCCTTTGTCTGCGTAAGTCACAATAAAAAGGGATTGTTTACTTGAAAGTGAGCGGCAGACAGATGCAGGAGATGAGCTAGCTGGTGCGTATCATAACAGCAGTAACAATGGCTTTTAATTACATTTCCTGCTCTACTGATGAATGGACCCTCTAACAGAAATTTAATATCACCAAAGTCACACCTTATTGGCTTTTGTATGTGTACAGTATCTGTTTGTACAGGTTGATTACATACAGTGTATGTGTGTGTGTGTGTGTGTGTGTGTGTGTGTTTGTGTGTGTGTGTGAGTGAGTGAGTGACTACGTGAGATGAAGCTCAAGTTCAAGCTATGAGAGAATTTCAGAAATAATAACAACAGTGTATACGTTCTCTTTTGTTTGGTTGGTTGAAAAGAGGATGTTTATATAATTCCATCATCTTGTCTACTCCCCTAACAAACTTCTATCACCCTCTACAGACAGCACAGCCAGCATCTATGTGATCCGTAAAGGATTCAGCCGTCTTGCACAGGATGTTTATTACCTTCCCATCGAGATAAATGACAATGGTTTGCCTGCAATGAGCAGCACCAACACCCTCGCCATCAGAGTCTGTTCCTGTGACAGTAAAAACACCATCCTCTCCTGCAATGTGGAGCCCTATGTCCTACCAGCTGGCCTCAGCACTGGTGCGCTGATAGCTATACTGGCCTGTATTGTTATTCTGCTGGGTAAGGAGCCAACAATTTGTATGTTCTGATTTGTTAAGACTGAAAACACCATAAAGGATTAATGATTTACAAACAATGTTCTTGTTGCAATACAAATTCTCATTGGTTGCCCATTTATCCAGCAGGGTAAATGGACTTCCTGTCTATCCAAGTCTGTGGAAAAAAACCAAACATTAACACTGAGTTGAAGCAGGTATAGGATTTTGCATAATAATAGGTGTATTGTTAGTATAGTTATTTGTTATATATACAGTTAAACTTGCATTCTCACAGTTGGAGATACTGTGGATGACAATAAGAACCCTCCAAAATTAATTGGATAATTAACTGTAATTAAAGTTGCATACGTGTGTATATCACAGTACAAAAGTGATGTTAATTAAACTGTCCAAGGTCTAATTACATTTATATCCCACAGTGTGTACTAATTATCTCATGCTCACTTTGCTTGTTTTTCACAGAGATTTGGTAAAGGCCGTTATGTAATTGCTACATACAGAGCAATTTTTGAACTACATGTCTCTCTTTTGCAGCAATAGTGGTTTTGTTTGTTGCACTGAGGCGACAGAAGAAGGAGCCATTGCTAGTGTTTGAGGAAGAAGACATTAGGGAGAATATTATCACTTATGATGATGAAGGAGGTGGCGAGGAGGACACAGAGGCTTTTGATATTGCTACACTGCAGGTATGAGTGGGTAAAACATCTACTGCTTTGCCTGTTTTTTGTAAAAGGCGTTAATAGGTAAGGTATATGAATGTAAAAGATGAAGTATTATTGTGAGTCCTTTGAGTAAACCTTACATGATTTGTACCTTACAATTTCTGCTTACGTGGACAATATATTTGTCACTTGCTCATATTCAGTTATGTTTTGGTCGATATCACAAAATGATGCCTCTCTTAGTTTTTGGTTTTTTTTTCATTCTCTATAAATCTTCTGCCACTCTTTATTTTTAAAGCACCGTCTTCCCTTTCTGATTCATCAGAACCCAGACGGTGCCAACGGTTTCCTGCCCAGGAAGGACATCAAACCAGAGCTTCACTATCCAATCAGGCCTGGCAGTGGTCATCCTGCAGCCAACAGTGTTGATGTTGACGACTTCATTAAGACTCGAATTGCAGAAGCTGACAGCGACCCCACTTCACCTCCTTACGACTCCATTCAGATCTACGGATATGAAGGCAGAGGATCATTGGCTGGGTCGTTGAGCTCCCTTGAGTCTGTCACAACAGAGTCTGACTTGGATTATGACTATCTGCAGAGTTGGGGACCGAGGTTTAAGAAGCTGGCAGATTTGTATGGGACCAAAGACTGCTACATCCACGATGGAGATGACGTTGAAGAGTCTTAACAGTGATCTCACTGAGTGGACGACTTCATTTTATGAGTAATTGATTCCATGAGGATTTGTTAACTAAGGGTTACAACTCCTCAATATCCAGTTGTTTAGAACCACAACCTGATAAATTCATGCCAATTTACCAATGGACATTAACAGCTCTCCCTTGATTGGCGCTTTCCTGGTCATTCACGATGATTTAATGAACACACAATGAACGCATGGACACCAATTGCTCCCAGCTTTTCAAAATTTTTCCCCTTTCCCTCCCATGTGTCTCCACTCTTTTTCTACAGAAAAAGCATTGCAAGGCTGAGGGATTTGTTTTGTCAATAGTTTGTTGGTTTGAAAGTCAATTGTTTGGAATATTGTTACTGTATGATCAAAAAGAATTGTTTAGTTTTTGAGAGGTTCTATACACTTTTGTGGACTGGATCGACATACTTCCTCAATTGTTCTTGAGCGAAAAGTTAATCCCATCACATTTCCAAGTGGGTTATATTTCCTTGCTCTCTTTGTGGTGAATGTAAAAGTCACACAGAAAAAGAGGGGAAGAGAGATACAAGCAAATTAAAAGAAAAAAACTTTTTATTGGTGGATCAAACAAAAACAAAACATTGTGTGAACTGAATTCAGCAGGTGCTGTGGTTTAGATAACATGACAAACTCTGGGCTGTTGATACTTGGAAGGCGCTCATAGCATCTTCACAGTATTGTGGCCTTATAATAAATAAACAGCTCCAGAGGTAAACACAACAACAATTGAGACTGCTAGCTTAAGTAGCTACACACAGAAAACTGAACCCACAAGGACTGTGTATCTGTGAAAAAAAAGACTTTTTTTTCCCCTCACTCACAAGAGGAGAGACTCGGAATGGATTCAGTTTTTAAAAAAAACAAACAAACAAATAAAAGTGTGGATGATTCTTCTTGTTTAGTTCTTTTATAAAAGAGAAATCACACTTCTCCACTCCCCTGTATTCTCCTATTCCTCCCATCAGAAATCACTTTCCACTTAGTCCACCAATGAATGACCACTTCCTTAATGATGATCAATCACAATGAGTAAAGACCTGTGAGCTCTAAAATCGCCTTAAATTTTATGGACACTCTTGCAATGCAGTGCATTCTCTTTTTTTCCTTGTTTTTGTTTCTTTCTCAAACTTGAAAGCTATATTCAGAAAGCAAACTATTCCTTTTAGGTACGTACAGAGCAATGTGCAGACTGGTGATATTTCACCTTGAGAATTCAACCTGCACCTTGTGCACTCTTAAAGCAGGATGACCTGTTTCTGCCAGTACTGTAGATGTAGACTGGGAAAATGTGCATTGTGTTTTTCATTTTTCAGAACACCAGCTATATTAGCAGCAACATCTGTTGTGACAACACATGTTGCTATTCAAACATAAAACGTGAACATTGAACATTAACACAAGACGTGTTTTCTGAGCCACATATATGGAGAGGCTGAAACCAGAACATCCTTTTTAAGTAGTAGATAGAGTAGATTAGTGTTCAAACTGTTTTTTTTAAATGTTATTATATTATTATGATTATTATTATGTTTTTTTTTAAACTATCATTATCATTATCGTCATTATGACATTTTTTTTTACTGCAGTTACAAAGGAACTCATTTTTTACTCTCTGCAATGTGGATTTGATGTTCTTATAGATGTCTAAACATAGAGAGACAAGGGGTTATTGTTATGTTATTTTTTTAGTTTTGGACAGCTATAAGAAAGGTACTGCTAAAACTTAAATATGAGCTTTGGTTAACGTCTGTACAAACACAAACTGTCAACTTTTCTAATTTCTTCCTTTTTTTAGTATTTAACATTTCTTTGTTCTCTCTCCCTGTTCAAGAGGAAAACTGTGTTTGTTGCAGTCAGAGAATGCCTCGTTTTTATTCTCTGTCAAGTTTTATGGTACAGATTTGTACAATTTTAAAAATTCTTATTTTAGTATACATGCAGAATATTCCAGTATTACAACAAAACATCTTATGAAGATAAAAAATGTTACAGCATCACACTTATATTTTTCTGAACATTGTACTGTTGCTTTACTATGTGGTTCAATCTCTGAAGCAAAAAAAAAAAAATAAATCTTTGAAATAAATGCTCTTTTTATAAAACAATATTGCAAAGTGTGTGGGAGTAACGTTTTGTAAGCCACTCACCTCACTGCTAATATATTTATTTATGTTTTTTTTTTTTAAGTTGGTTTTTTTTTTTATTATTATACTGAATGGATACTTATTGTGGCAAAATGGTGCACAAAGACGATGGGTAAATGTGTGAGAAAATGTGACTTTATCTGGTGATTGACCAGTCAAATACATGACAGGGCACATGCCTAGTCAACATTCCAGATGAGAAAATGTAATCTACATTTACAGATACCACAAACACAGCTGTCTGAGTTGTTTTAACATAGGCCTCTTTTTGATCTGAACAAGAGCTGAGCTAAGGTGCAGTTTTTAAAATATAGCCTGAATTTAAAGTGACCCCAAACTATACAGAGCAGCATATCAGTGTAAAGGGCAACTGCTGTCACTATACTGTCCTCTGTAAGTTAGAAGTTATTCTGGGCTGTGTAGCCTATGCATTTGGTTGAATTAGCAGTCACACTAGTGGCCTTACAGCTCACTGAAGTCTCAGTGATATGTAGTATGAGATATACAGAGATAATGTTGAGTGATTACGGGCAGCAGAGTTCAACTCAACGAGGCTCAGCAATTGAAAACCAAACTGGCAACAGGCAGCCTCTAAGAGTGGAGAGGGTCACTTCGACCAAAGATGACAGAGAACAGAACAACAAAACAGTACATAGACATATTTGCATAACACTGCTGTTTTTACGTACAGTTGAGTCCTCTGTGGCTTTAATATCTTTATCTTATTTTTTTTTTATTTACAAGACAATTTATTAAATAATTGTTTTGTATTGGATCCACAAATACCCATTTTAAAAGACATTTCATTTTGAACTTACAGTATGTCGATTTTAAAGAAATGTCATGTGCAAACACATACACATAAAGCCTACAAACAAACACACAGCAGCACATTTCATTTATTCACTCGAGGGGGAGCAACATTGAGAAATGTCAGGCTGCACTTTGGATGAGCAACATTGGGAGAGAGGTGATAGAGGGGAAGACATAAAGCGAGAATTGAGAGCAGAGAGGGGAAACAGATCTAAGAAGAAATCAATCAAAGAATCTAAGGAATGGTGCAGCAAAACTGTGCCTTAGAAAAGTTTGCAGTTAAAGTACCGACACTTTAGGACCCACATCAGGTCCCTCCTGTGGAAGGGCCTGAGGATGGAATGCAAATATTTCTACCAACCTGACATTGTGAAAATCTTTCTTGTAAGGGCTCAGGATTTATTTTAACTACTGTCTTGGATATATTGTGAATCATGTTTTTAGCTAGTCTGCTGTGATTGTCAACAATCTGAAAATCTGAATATTTACTTATATTATTGACAATAGTTAAAAAATATTCAAAGTCAGTCTTCAAACTCATTTAAGTTACTTCAAAGTACCTTTACCTATAAATTATGCTGTATGCCTTAGTGTTTTATCACATTTTTGGTGTTATCTTATTGTAATAGAGTGCAATTTACTGTTTATGTTCCTCTGAACAAAAAATCTCATGGCATAGCAGCTCTTCTTAGACATACAGACAAATAATGTAAACATTATACTAGTAGAATCAAGTTTGTAGAGATGGAGAGAGCTAAAACCAAACTGAATTTACTGAAAATCAAGATAAACGTAAAGACACACATTAACTTTCCCACTGCCAACTGTTCAAAACGGAATAGAGAAGTATAAGCATGAAAAAAAAGTGAACATTTGTACCATCTGCTATGTTCCCACTAGGGAAGAAAGAGGTTGCGGGAGGAAAGGTGACCTTCTGCACTACTCTGAAGGTTTTTTTGGTATTTTTTTGTGTCCCAGAAGGACAGAGAGAGAAGTGATGGAGGAAAATCAAAGGAAAATCAATCAGAAAAAAAAGAGGACAAGCAAATTATTGCTGTCTGCCAGGAAGAGGTGAAAGTATGGAATGAAAGAGGACTGAAAACAGAGAGAAAAGAACATGCAATAAATGAGTTTGACAAGAGGTGAGGAATGAAAAACAGAGGAGGAAAAGAAAGGAGTGAACTTTTACACCTGTTAATGTAAACTTAGCATTTCCACCTGGGGGGCACACTGATGCAACAGTAAAGACAGCCAAATTTGGCTGGCTCAAGAAGGATTAAAAAGCATTTTAATAGCAAATGAGGTCTTATTAGAGTATGTAATCAAGAATGCATACGGTTTGACAAAGCAATAAAAACAAAAGACAATTTTAGTTGACATGAGATCATGGGAGTTTTTCTTTGTGGAAAAACTTTCGTTTCGTTTCGTTTTCTGCCGCTTATCCGGGTCTGGGTCGTGGGTGCAACAGTTTGAACAGGGAGATCCAGACACTCCTCTCACCAGCCAGTTCCAACAACTCCTCCGGGAGGACACCAAGACGTTTCAAAGCCAGCTCAGAGATATAATCTCTCCAGCGTGTCCTTGGTCTGCCCCGGGGTCTCCTCCCGGATGGACATGCCCGAAACACCTCCCCAGGGAGACGTCTAGGAGGCATCCTGACCAGATGCCCGAACCACCTCAACTGGCTCCTCTCAACGCGGAGGAGCAGCGGCTCTACTCTGAGCTCCTCCCGGATGTCCAAGCTCCTCACCCTATCTCTAAGGCTGAGCCCAGCCACCCTGCGAAGGAAGCTCATTTCGGCCGCTTGTATTCGCGATCTCATTTCACATAGATTGACTGGTAAATTGAAAGCTTTGCCTTCTGGCTGAGCTCTCTCTTCACCAAAACAGACCACTTTAGCGTCCACATCACTGCCGTCGCTGCCCAAATTCATATGTCAATCTTCCGCTCCATTTTCCCCTGACTCGTGAATAAGACCCCGAGATACCTCTCCACTTGGGGAAGCAACTCTTCCCTGACCCAGAATGGGCAATCCACCCTGTTCCAACCATTGCTTTAGATTTAGAGCTGCTAATCCTCATCCCCGCAGCTTCACACTCGGCTGCAAATCATCCCAATGCGAGCTGGAGGTCACTGTTAGATGAGGCCAACAGGACCACATCATCTGCAAATAGCAGAGACGGAATCCGGAGGCCACCGAACTTGACTCCCTCCGCCGCTTGGCTGCGCAGAGAAATTCTATCCATAAAATTTATGAACAGAATCGATGACAAAGGGCAGCCCTGGCGAGAGACCAACCCTGACTGGGAACGGGTCTGACTTAGTGCCGGCAATGCGAATCAAGCTCTGGCTCCGACAATAAAGAGATCGAATGGCCCATAACAAAAGGCCATCTACTCCATACTCCCGGAGAACCCCCCACAGGACACCTTGAGCGACACGGTCATAAGCCTTCTCCAGACTGGTTTGGAGAACTCCCATGCCCCCTCCAGTACTCTACCGAATGTATAGAACTTGTCCAGTGTTCCACGGCCAGGATGAAAACCACATTGCTCCTCTTGAATCCGAGGTTCAGATAACAGCCGGACTCTCCTCTCCAGGACCCTGGAATAGACCTTCACAGGGAGGCTGAGGAGTGTGATTCCCTGGTAGTTTGAACACACCCTCTGGTCCCACTTCTTGAAAAAGGGAACCACCACCTCTGTCTGCCACTCCAAAGGCACAGTCCCCGATGTCCACCCAATGTTGCAGAGGCGTGTCAACCAGGACAGCCCGACAACATCCAGAGCCTTGAGCAGTTGGGGAAAATCTCATCCACCCCCAGTGTGCTGCCGCTGCAGAGTTGTTTGGCAACCCCAGCGACCTCGACCCCAGTGATGAGAGAGCCCACCCCAGAGTCCTCCAGCTCTGCTTCCTCCTCGGAATGCATGTTGGTGGGATTGAGGAGATCATTGAAGTATTCCTTCCACTGCCGAACTATATACTCAGTTGAGGTCAGCAACTTCCCTCCCACATTGAAAACCTTGTGGACGGGGTTCCGCTTACCCTTCCTGAGCTGCCGGACAGTTTACCAGAATGTCTTCGGCACCTACTGGAAATCTTCTTCCATGGCCTCACCAAACTCCTCCCACACCTGTTTTTTTTCCTCCACGACCACCTGGGCTGCAAATCGCTTGGCCCGCCGGTAACTGTCTCCTGCCTCGGGAGTTCCACAAGCCAGCCATGCCTTGTAGGTCTCCTTCTTCAGCTTGACGGCCCCTTTCACCCCTGGTGTCCACCAGCGGGTTCTGGGGTTACCGCAACAACTAACACCAGCAACCTTGCTACCACAGCTTCAAGCAGCCGCCTCGACAATGGCAGCACGGAACATGGCCCACTCAGATTCCATGCTCCCCATTACCACCGGGACTTGGTTGAAGCTCTGCTGGAAATAGGAGTTGAAGAGCATTTTAACAGGGTCCTAAGCCAGGCGTTCCCAGCAGATCCTCACTATTCGCTTGGGCCTGCCTGGTCTGTCCGGCATCTTCCCCCGCCACCTGATCCAACTCCCGACCAGGTGGTGATCAGTTGACAGCTCTGCTCCTCTCTTTACCCGAGTGTCCTGCACATACGGTCGCAGATCAGATGATATGACTACAAAGTCAATCACTGACTGTTGACCTAGGGTGTCCTGGTGCCATGTGTACTAATGGACACTCTTATGGCTGAACATGGTGTTAGTTATGGACAAACTGTGACTAGCACAGAAATCCAATAACTGAACACCACTCAGGTTCCGATCACGCAGGCTGTTCCTCCCAATCCCACCCCTCCAGGTCTCGCTGTCATTGCCCACATGAGCATTGAAGTCTCCTTGTGGGACAATGGAGTCCCCAGTGAGGGCACTTTCCAGCACCTGTTCCAAGGACTCCAAAAAGGGTGGGTACTCTGAACTGCTATTTGGCACATAGGCGCAAACCACAGTCAGGGCTCGTTACCCAACCCAAAGGCGGAGGGAAGCAACCCTTTCGTCCATCGGGGTAAACTCCAACACATTGGCTGAGAACCAAGAAGCTATAAATAAGACCACACCTGCTGTCCGCCTCTCACCTGGGACAACTCCAGCATAGAAAAGAGTCCAACCCCTCTCAAGGAGACTGGTTCCAGAACCCAAACTGTGCGTTGAAGTTAGGCAGACTATATCTAGCCGGTATCTCTCAACCTCTCGCACAACCTCAGGTTCCTTCCCAACCAGAGAGGTAACATTCCAATGTTCCAATAGCCAGCTTCAGCAACCGGTGATCGGATCGCCAAGGCCCCTGCCTTTGACTGCCACCCAATCCACATAGCACTGGACCCCTATGGCTCCTCCTCTGCGTGGTGGGGCCACGTGAGGATGGACCCATGTCTCCTTTTCGGGCTGAGCCCGACCAGACCCCATGGACAAAGGCCTGGCCACCAGGTGCTCGGCTATGGACCCCTTCCCCAGGCCTGGCTCCAGGGTGGGGTCTCTGTACCCCTCCGGGCAAGGTGCACAGGTCCTTGATAGTCACCATCATAGAAGTCTTTTAGAATTGCGCTTTTTTCTGGCCCCTCACCTAAGACCAATTTGCCTCGGTTGACACTACCAGGGGCAAACAGCCCCCGACAACATAGCTCCTAGGATCATTAGGGCACCCAAACCTCTCTACCACGGTAAGGTGACGGTTCCTGGAGGGGGAAACAACTGTATATAAAACAATTTTGTCGCACATATGTTCATTTTTAGACATCTTGCTAGTTAAATTTTAATAGAGCAGAACGTGCAGAGGCATGATAGTCATTATTCAAATTGTATAAGTCTTAAGACATCATGGAGGAGGTCATTTTTTAACACAATAAGTGACATAGCAGGTTAGTCTCTAACTAAATCATTCTAAAATTCCATTTTATTAGCTCAATGAGTTATTTAGTTGTGAATTTGTACTCTATTGCCAATTGTCTCTCTTGCTCTCAAGTGTGCAGTTTGTGCATGAATGTGAATGTGTCCCACCCTTGCCTAAACTCCACAAGTTCCCAAGGAGCCAGACTCAGTACTGCTCCACAAAACCTCATCAATGGACACAGAGTGCTTGTGTGTGCATGAGGAGAGAGGATAATTGTGTGTCTGTGAATGGGAGGTAGAGAGGGAGAGGGAGAGATAGAGGTGTGAGAGTAAGTGTACAGGCCAAATTCTTGCACTTTCCTGTGTTATAATATATGCAATGTTGTCAATACATGCCCAGAATATACTTTTTAACGATGGGAGTAATCTGTAGCTCACATGCTATCACTCTGCATAGTATTTCCTTTGTGGATGTGTTTTTGTCCCCTTTATGCTTTACAAGAAGAACAGTTTCACACAGTGAGATTGTAGCCATTTCTGCAGAGTTACGGCTGTTAGAGGAGTGACTAAGAGTTAAAAAAAACAAATACAAATAACTTGGAGACAATAATGGTCAAATTGGAGTTTGTCAGAATTCATGTTTCATTAAAGTAAGGAGTAAAACCTCCCTTAGCTGGGCATGCACAGTACCGTACAGTGCAGTACCTTTAGCTTTAGCTCCTCATTTTAGAGTTTCAGCTTTGTCTGACCTTTGTTGTGCTGACCAAGTGACCACTGAATGGGCAGATGCATTTCTATCTCTCTAACTCTAACAAGAGTGTTGGCCATGCAAGACACTCTTGGGTTGATTGAAGATTTATTTTTTTTTTTTGTGGTCACTGTAACTACACGAAAGGGCATACGGAGCATTTCAAAGTGTCATGGAGACGCGATGTGTCATGTGAACGAAAAATATATAGGCCACAGTAGTTTTGCCATTGCAACAGCATTC
>KV751325.1:2460431-2470489 GCA_001698575.1 Mola mola
CGGCTTCTCCAACACACGACAAATTATTCCAACCGCTCGCTCCGACCACATCACATCACCCCTATTTTGAGTCCCCCTCCACCAACCAATTTCTACCGCAGTCACTTCTGTCCACTGCACTGCCTCATCCTGGCTAATTGAAATTGGCACTTTTAATTTAGCCCCACAGCTGGCTTCATTCCAGTGATGGATGGCAGTGGATGAGTGTAACTGAACTTTGGAGAAAAGAGGAAGGAAGCATTAGCACAACCTGACTGGCTACTTCATGTATCAGTAGGGACTACAGGCTTAGAATAGAATAGAACACGACAGAATAGACTAGAAATAAGCAACCATGATAAAACTGTCTCATCGATTTAGGTTTTTTTATGTTTTTGGAATAAACATGAATGCAGACGAAGGCATTTCAAAGGAGGACAGAATGACAGACAATTAAGATCTCTGGATTCCATTTAATCTCTTAGTAATGCAGAGCAAGGCTGTGCAGTGCAGTGCTCCTTTAGTTTGTTTTATTTCAAGTTTTATTTTTGGAGTCTAGAGTCTTGTCAAGCCTCTCCTTTGATACCTTGTGTGTGCATTTTAATGATGTCCTTTTGCTGTTTTCATCTCTTTCTTTATTTTACAAGCTGACTGTTATCAGCCCACACTGACACCACTGGGTATTATTTATGTATCAGTTTCAATAACAGCTCATTTTCAGTTATTTTGTCATTTATACTAAATTTCAGGACTTGGTTCATGCTTTTGTCTCGACAATGTTATGAAGAGTTAGGCTGATACTGCTTCATAACTGGCAGCAGGCTGTAGTCTGTCTGTTAATTTTCAACTGATATACTGCATGTCTGTGTATCAACTGTTTCCTCTGCACTTACAAGAGCTTTCAAAGACACAGTTATGGTGACTGAAAACGGAGGCTATGTCTGCTTTGTAGTACAGTAAGTGTCAGGGTCTGGGGTTTGTTATAGTTTTTGTTTTGGGTTTTCTTGTTGTTGTCCTCTTTCCACTCCCCCTTCCCTCTTATGGTGTGTTTCAGCGGGTGTGGCAGGAGGCGTTGGCTGGCCAATGTTCCACCTCCTCTGGTCTACAGTGGAGACACACCTGATTCTCATTTGCCGGTAATCAACCACTCCATAAGACCCTGGTCATCACTCCTCCACTTCGCCAGATGATTCCGGTCTACCCGTATGTGCCTCGCTGTGTCTCTTCATCTCGGTCACCAGTGTGTAAGCTGCCACCCCTTCGCTCTTCACCAGCCTCCCCGACGTCAGCCGGCTACCGTCTCCTCCGCCGAGTGTGTGAAGACCTGGATTTTCCATATACCTCTCATCCTGCAAAACTTCCAGGGTTCATTAAAACAACTTAAACTGTTCGCTCGTGTCTGGCTCCGCTATTGTTGGTCCACATTAACTGAACGCAACAGTAAAATCCAGTGCATCAACATGCACCACCTCTGAATGCAACCTATAATATTTATGCCAACTTCCATCTTTCCTTTTTATAATTTTCTTGAAATTTCATCAGATTTCTTCTTTAGTTGTGTAATTTTTTTCCTCAATTATTTTAATCTGTAAAAACTAAATGTCATACCAAAGGCCAGAACAGCAGATGTGCATTAAAAAAAGGTAATTATTTGGATGCTCTATATGAAGTGAAATCAAAATTGACAAGCATACATATTTGTGGTTTAGGGGATTGTCAGGACTGGATACAATGATTAAAAAAAAAAATTAAAAAATAGAAAAAGCTATTTGGTATGATATCAACTAATGTTTGTTATTCTGGTGTTGCTTAATTAATGAATTGACTGATTAGGACTAGGAGGAAGAGAGAGGCAATAAAAAACAACTGAATAAAACATGATTTGATGAACATGATGTTACTATAAAATTCACCAGAGACATAGCCTGTATATCAATATTTCACAAGCAGATGTATCCTGCTCCACACTCACATTCACACCTACGGGCAATTTAAAGTGACCAATTAACCTAATCCCCAGTTTTGCATGTTTTTGAACTGTGGGAGGAAGCTGGAGTACCCGGGGAGAACATGAAAACTCCGCACAGAAACACCCTGACCCAGGAGTCGAACCCAGGACCTTCTTGCTGTGAGGCGACAGTGCGAACCACTGTGCCACCTGCATAAATACATACAATCCACAATGTGGAAGTCATGCAGAGAGAGTTTTCATAGACTCTGCACAAATATTGTTTGAAGAATGTATACAAATCTTCCAGGCAAAACATGACTTTCACACTTCTTTCTTTTTCTTTTGTGTTCTTTCTGCTTCTTTCCCACTACAAACCAATTTTCTCCTCTCTCTCTCTCTCTCACTGTCCTGCTATTTTCCTTTCCTCATCTCTCCTTTTATTTTTTTCCTCCAGCTCCATTTGTCCTCAAGCTAATTAGATCAAGACATATAGTGGCTGTGTCACAGTATTCTCAATCGAGCATAGAGGCAATATGAATAACTGAGAAGCTATTACACCCTGGACAGTGAAACAAGGGTGGCTGACATGAATAATACTACAACCACCCTCATGTGTCATCATTTGTGTCCACTGCTAATGAATTAAAGGCCATATTTGTTTCTCTCTTTAAACAAAATTATTACTATAAGCACTTCTAGTATCCGTACTGCCAGGTATTATCCAGATGTGGAAAAAAAAGTTCTGTTTGCATTGCAGTCATGATACAGCTGCCCCCTTAAATTTTAGCTCCTTTTCTGATTTGGATTTTTAATTATACTCTACAAATGAGTAAAACAGTACTAAAAAATTAACTGACGCTATAAATGATTTTTCAAAATGTTTTTCATTAGCATAAATACTCAAAAGAAAGAGTAATGCAGTTATTATATGGCTGCTGTTATAGCTAGCAGGAATTGCTTCAGGGAACACTGTTGTTAATTAACTCTGCCCATTACATTACATTACATTACATTTATTCTGCTGAAACTTGGCTGTGCCAAGACGAATATGTAGGTCTCAATGAATCCACTCCTTCCCAGTCACACTAACACACACATTCCCAGAGACACTGGCAGAGGTGGTGGTGTTCCAGCCATTTTAAATTCTGGCCTATTAATAAACCCTAAGCCCAAACAAAATTTTAGTTCATTTGAAAATCTCATTCTTAACATTTCCGATCCAACCATAAACACTCCAACTATGTTTGTTATAGTGTATCGAGCACCTGGACCCGACACTGAATTGTTTTCTCTCAGCCCCCTGGTCCTTAAAACAGATAAGTGACTTTGATATCCATGTAGACGTTGAAAACGACAGCCTTGGTACTTCCTTTCTGTCACAGTTAGATTCATTTGGCTTCTGTCAGTTTGTACAAGAATCAACTCACACTTTTAATCACACCCTTGATCTTGTTCTGATATATAGCATTGAAATTGAGCACTTAAAAGTCTCTGCGCAAAATCTGCTTTTATCAGATCATTATCTTCTAACATTTGAATTTCTGCTCATCAACTATAAACCAAGAGTCACTAGTTATTATAACAGATGCATATCTGAGGACACTGTTGAAAATTTTAAAGAAATTATTCCCTCTGCAATAATTTCAGTGCCATATCCCAAAATAACAGAGGAGTCATATCTTAAATTTAGCCCCTCCCAGCTTGATCGCCTTGCCGATTTCAATGCTGTCTCTCTACGTGCTTCATTCGATTTGCCCAAGTTAAAAAGAAAGCAAAAACACTCAAAAGACTAGCTCTATGTTATAATCTTAGTATCGCAAATTAAAACAGAAAACTCAAAAACTTGAAAAGAAATGGCGTTCCACTAAACTGGAAGAGTCCCTCTGGCCCGGTAGGATAGCCTTAAAGTATACAGGAAAGCCCTTCACCAAGCAAGAAAAGTTTACTATTCAGCGTTAATAGAAGAAAACAAGAATAAGCTCAGGATCCTTTTCGGCACTGACTGAGAGCCATCATTCTATTAGACCATGCATTCCTAGAGCCCTCACCTGTAATGATTTTATTAACTTCTTCAATAATGAAATCATGCCTATCAGAGAAAATATCCTACATTTCACAGATTCCAGTTCAGCAACAGGAATTATAGAGGCCGTTATTAGTCCTGATGTGTGTTTGGAAAGCTTCCATCCAATTAACCTTCATGAACTAACAACAACATTATCTTCATCTAAATCGTCAACCTGTATACTAGACCCCCTACCCTCCTAGGCTGCTCAAAGAGGTTGTACCCTTAGTTAGCACTCCACTACTGAATATAATCAATCTATTCCTTGTAACAGGTTATGTGCCCCAGTCTTTTAAAGTATCTGTAATTAAACCGTTCCTAAAAAAAACCCTACCCTAGACCCAGAAGTTTTAGCCAACTATAGACCAATATCCAACTTCCCTTATCTCTCAAAGATTCTAGAGAAAGCAGTAGCGAAACAACTATGTGGCTTTCTTCAGGATAATAGTCTATTTGAAGACTTCCAGTCAGTTTTTTGAAAGCATCACAGCACAGAAACAGCACTGGTAAAAGTTATAAATGACCTCTTCACTGCATCTGATGAGGGACTTATGTTGGTACTAGTCTTAATAGATCTTAGAGCAGCTTTTGACACTATTGATCATCACATCTTACTACAGAGGATGGAACACCAAATTGGCATTAAAAATCTGCTTTAAGATGGTTTAAGTCCTATTTATCTGATAGAAATAATTTTGTTCATGTTAATGATGAATCATTAAGATATGAAAAGGTTAGTCCTGGAGTCCCACAAGGTTCTGTGCTTGGACCAATGCTATTCACTCTACACATGCTTCCTTAAAGTAATATCATTAGAAAGAGATCCATGCATTTTCATTGCTATGCAGATGACACACAACTATACCTATCAATGAAGCCAGATGAAACCCATCAGTTAGCTAATCTACAGACATGTCTTAAGGACATTAAAAACTGGATGTCTCATAACTTTTTATTGTTAAACTCTGACAAAACTGAAGTAATTGTGCTGGGCCCTAAACACATTAGAGACTCATTATCCAGACATAGTTAATCTGGATGGCATTACCTTGGCTTCTAGCACCACTGTCAGAAACCTGGGTGTTATCTTTGACCAGGAGCTGTCTTTTAACTCACATGTAAAACAGATTTCAAGGACGGCCTTTTTTCACATCCGTAACATTGTTAAAATCCAGCACATCCTGTCCAAACAAGATGCAGGAAAAACAGTTCACGCATTTGTTACTTCCAGGCTGGATTACTCTAATTCTTTATTTTCAGGTTGCCCTAATAAGATTGTAAAGAATCTTATGTTAATCCAAAATGCAGCAGCGCGTGTACTGACTAGAACTAATATCAGAGACCATATTTCCCCTGTACTGGCTTTTCTGCCCTGGCTCCCCGTTAAATTCAGAATAGAATTTAAAATCCTTGTCCTCACCTACAAAGCTAATCATGGTCAGGCACCATCTTATCTTAAAGAGCTGCATGTTACACTGAGCTCTCTTCTCTGCCCCCTCTGACACAGACTCCATCTCTGATCCTCTAAATGTCCATATCCTTACACCAACTTTACTTCTTCCCCGGAGTCGTTGTGCTTTATCATCCTGCAGGTCTTTCTAGGTCACGGTGGGAGCTGCTGCTGTGGTCCTGCCTGATGCCTCCTGGCCACATTAGGACATGAGATTTTGTGACTTGGATCTTTGGCTGGACTTCCAAGTGCAAATCGGGATCCACAGATTACAATGGCTTCTGGACCAACAGACTACACCTACGTCTGAAACACTAGACTTCCCATACATCTGGATTTATAGATTCCACAGACTCCTGGACTCATGGATGTTTTATACATTTTTAGTAAACTGTTATTATCATGTTGCTGTATTCTGTACAAGTGACATCTATTTCACGTCTGTCCATTCTAGGAAGAAGGATCACTCCTCTGTGGTTCTTCCTGAGGTTTCTTACTTTCCCTGTTTAGGGAGTTTTAGGTTTTATCTCACCCGCTTCGGGGGTCTAAGGGCAGAAGGTGTCACATCTGTACGGTTTGTCGAAGCCCAGTGAGATAATGTGTAAATTGTGATTTTGGGCTATACAAATACAATTTGATTTGATTTGATTTGAGTTGATATATATATACGCCTGAAGTCTGGAACCCATGGAATACACCAAATTCTGAGTTTCTCCCCTGGAGATGCTTTTCCAGGTCTTCAATGCAGTCACCCACAGTTGCTACCTGTTGCTGGGTCTTTCTTGATTGTTGTGGTGGTGTATAGTGGCAAAATGTAAAAAATTATTGTAAATATGAAATGTGTATTTTTGAATATAAATTATTATATATTTGATTAACTTAAAAGTAAATAATAATATAATATAAATGTATTATATAGATAACCCAAATACATATGTACATACGTATATTATGAGAATAGCTTTAGCTTCAACAGTGCAATGTATTTCAGAATAAAACACAATACAAAAGTCACCAACATTAACAGCACAAACACCCTTTATAGGTCCCTTTCATACCATAAAAACAGCTCTAACTGGTCTTAACAGAGTACCTCTGAGGGTTTCCTGTGGAACCTGACAGTAGGACATTGGCAATAGATTGACCGGGGATTGGATAAACTATATTAACAGATGATAAATGACACAAAGACAAATATGTATTTAATTGGTCTAAACCCCATATTAAACAAACACACAGTCCAGTTGTGTGATTACACAGCTAGTTAGGCAACAAAGTAGACAATAAACACCTATCCTGCAATATAAAATCAAAACGGAATGAATGGAAAATAAATGACTCTATTAAGCATGTTTTTGATGAACATAGGTGAGTATTTAGCACTACACATACAGTATATCAAAGAGACAGGGGAAAGCTGATTTAACTAGAACAAAACATAAGTTGTAATTTGGACCTAACACAGAGCAGGAAGGCATTGCATGTCAAAAAAAATGCACTCTTCTCCAAGGAAACTGTAAAAGATTTTTTTTCCCCAAAACTTTGATGTACAGCAGTGGAAATTGTGTGAATGATATCGTTCCAGATTTGTCCTAAAATGAAAACAGTAAAATATCAGTCACACGCACAAACATCAGTGGAGCTGAAAGAAATTCAATCAGAAAAGGTACTAAATGTTTGTAATGGGTGTAGAATACATTCCATTTTTTTTCTTATTTCCTTTTAATTTCTTTCTTCTTCATACTATCTAATCCACACTGCTTTTCTTGTTGTCTATATCTCTACCCCAGCTTTCTCTTTCTATATTTCAGTCTGCACATGTTCTTTAGCTCTGTTGTTGTTTCTTTTTCTGTTTGTTTTTTTTTTGTCCTCACATGCCATAACACATCATAAACCCTGTGGAGGCAATATCAGTTGCCGGGACTGGCAGGGACAGCAATGGAAGAGTGTGTGTTCGTTTGTGTGTGTGTGTGTGTGTGTGTGTGTGTGTGTGTGTGTGTGTGTGCTTGCATGAGTCAAACAGCAGGTCTCTGGAACCAATCAACCCCACAACATGCCCTGTTAAAAAGCAGTCATGTATGACCAAACAATAGACTCTTTCAAGATAAAGAAAAGCAGACGAGGACAGGGGGCAGTCATAAAATGCTGGATTCATGTTGGACAGTAGCAGTGGGCATGTGGGCAAGTTTTTTGTAGTCTTAAGTGCTTCCGTTAAACTGAACTTTGATTTTTGAAGACCTTGCACCTCTCATCCGAAAGGCTTCTTCAATTGTAAACATTTGGTGGGGAGTCTCCAGTATTTAACCTCTGGTAGGGTAGTTAAACCTTGGAGGTGGTCACCTGAATCCGAAGAAGCCTTTTGGATGAGAGGTGAAACATATTTCCGGTCATTTCAGATATTTCAACTGTACAGGTCACACCTATCCCAGTGGTTGCCATGTTCCTGCATACTTTAATTAGACCAGTCTCATGTTAATAAATTCATTAGACTCATCTATGATATATTGTTTGCAGTTTGTATCAATATGAATGTATTTAGTCTCTTTGCTGACAAATGTCACTATCTGCCTCAAGATGTATTGTGAAAAAAGATCAAGAGAGACAAGTAATTGCTTCAATTCAACGAAATGAAAAGTTTCTATAAATGTCATATTATGGAGTCAACGTCTAAACCTGTCAACTCTTTGATCAGGTGACAGTTTGGCTTTTCCTGGGTCCTTTGCGCTGTCTTTCATTTGGCTTTAAATACTGCATCTGCCTGAATCTGATGATTATTGTTGGCAAAGTATGTATGTCAGAATGATAATAATGATAATAACTGAGGAAATAAAAAATGAACGAAAACTGGACACGTAAAGAATGTTGTGAAATGAAAAATGGCCTGGTGAAGGTATTGATCAAGATTTGATTAAGATTTTCTTGAAATTTTAAAGGAGTGGGCTCAAACGTGAAAATAAAAAAAAATCATTGAATTAAAACGAACACAAAGAAACCAGAACGCTTATGAATTAAAAGTTCTAATAACTGAAAGCTCAGTTAAACAGTGTTAATGTCTGCTGTCTGCCATTTATCATTAACAACACCCTAACATTTAGCATTTAGTATTTGTTGTTTAGTCATTTTTACTTCTTGGGGTGGCAATAGTTCAGTGTGTAGAGTGGATTGTCCTTTGTTTAGCGGATCAGCCATTTGATTCCCTTGGGCAAGACACTGAACTCCAAATGACTCCCAATGCTGTGCCATTGGTGTGTTAATGGCTACATGATTCCCAGCTGTAGATGATAGTACTTTCACAAATAGGTGAATGTGACAAATGTTGTAAAGCACACTAAGGAGTCAAATAGGCATTTTTCTAAACTATTTTTGTTTGAGGCCTCTGTCAGTAAATGATAAATTAAAGTTTTGTGTTATTAATGATGAATGTGAAATAGGGAAAATGATAAAACTTGCATCATAATATGATTGTTTAATCAACACCATATTGAAATTAAATTTACTTAAATTGCCATTGCATTCATTGCCTCAGTTTTTGTAGCTTATGTTTTTTGGGGTTTTTTTTTTTTTCAGTTCAAAGCCAGAGACACAAACAGAGAACTGACAGGTTGCACTGCTCAAGTCTTTCATGATCAAGTGAGTCTTTACAAATTTGTGTATTTGTGTTCTGTCAAAGAAAAGCTAGCTTGGTATATAATTACTTGGCTAAAAATTGAAGAAACCCACTCTGATTTTACTTACATTTTTAATTTCATAATTGCTGTCACAGCACCAAACATGTGGTCACAATTTCCTTTCTACATTCCTACCATCAGAGGGTTTCAAGTCCCCACATTTAGAAAATTAACTTCTAGAGACGTTTTACCAAAAAATGCCATGCAATCATCACAACAAACACTGTTTCTGTTTTTATCTTCTTTGATCAAGATGCAGGAAGAGAGGCACTCTTCATTATTCTTAGATTATAATGAAAAATAAAACTGTCAGTGATAACAACAGAAGCAGACTGTTGCACTGTTGACTGTTGTTTTATATATAAAGTAAATATATCTGGTGTGATTTGACTCACAGAAGTGACGACTCTGATGTATACCATTAGTATAGTATGATTTTTAAATTCTCATGGCATTTCTTGCTAACATCAGGCGATCATGGCACGTGGCCAAGAAAATAATGATGATGATATTCACTCCCCTCTCTAGAATAAATCAGCGTAGAAAGTACATTTTGACATGAAGAGTAAAGGCATATGTAAATACTGTCATGGGATAAATTAAACCTGACCAGGCTTGTCTTGATGTTACAATACAATACTGTATGGTTGAAGTTGAAATTGGGGTAATGGGGATTTTCTGAAGTGAAAACAATATTTGAATAGTCATATAAAATCTTGACTAACAATATGCATAGTTTATGTTAAAAGAGAAACTGTGATGTACATGTGATTCAATTTAGGACTGTAACCACATTAATGAAATAATATTGCTAACTAAGGTAAGATATTTCATCAAACATTACATATAATTATTTACTTAACAACCATCATTGTCCAACCTGCAAAAAGATGCCAAAGTCATAACTACTTTTTTTAATTCTTTTTTTTTTTTTTCCAATTGGGG
>KV751325.1:2470546-2526651 GCA_001698575.1 Mola mola
AATGAAGAAAGGGAGCAGCATTAGCAAGAACAAAGCAGTGAATCAATAAAATGTTAGTTCATGATTGTTCCTAAGCATAAATAAACATGTCCACAACACCATACTCTGGAGGTAGGAAACACTTTGACTCAGATGTCCAACAAAGACAGAGACACTTTTAGAAGTAAAAAGTGTAAAATACTACAGTATAATTTGAAAAGAAAACTGCTGAAGGTGTAACATGTAGGTGAACTATTAGGACAGCATGACAGCTTTCCAGTATTCAACAGAAAATTTACATTTTGACTAATAATACAAATGAACATTACTCAATTTGTCTGAGATTATTTCTTCTATGGACCAATGTAACTTGCAGAAACATGCTTTCCCCCCCTTATTTATAAAACTAGAAATATTTAGTTAACGATAGAGAGTCATCAAAGGAATCAAAGGATAGCGGTCAGTTAAAAAAAATGCCTAAGACTTATGTTTGTCAACTTTGCAGTGTGTTTTGTTAGTAGCTGAGTTGATATCAAAACATTAAATTGACTCTAAAAGAAAGTATTTGATTGAGTTGAAAGCTACATGAACCATCTTCATATTCTGGGAAACATTCAGATCCAAAAAGTAACAAGTTCAAATGTTTCTGTTGTGAAAATCTAAACAGGATGTACGAGTTTTACAGTGGGATAGAGCTGTATACCTGCTGAAGCCCACAGGTCACTTGGGAAGTAGGCCAACCAGCATTAGTTGTACCTCTTACTAGTGATGCTTTAAAAGAGAAAAAGATGGAAGATTTGAAAGGTATATTTTTGTCATGCCACTGGAGAGCTGCTGTATGAAAACAATTAGTCTCATTTCTGCATTTTTGATTAACACTCCACCTAATGTTTAAGCCCTAAGGCCTTAAGGCCACAGGAGACGATGCTAATTAAAACATATATCCTCAGCGTTTAATTGCTGGCTAATTAAAACATATAGCACTTTCAACTGTCAGAAATAGCTAATCTAATAATTTAATACTTCCTGTGTTGATTGCTGCCTAATTAGTACATATTACTGTCAATTGTCATTGGTGGCTAATTAAAATATATACATCTATTCTTTATATTTGGGTGTTCTTAAGGAATATTCATTTTTTTCTTATACCCCTTGCCCGTTTAAAGCTAAAGGCCACACTGAAATGAGAGAGGGAGATTTTTGCCATTTCCATTGCAAGAAATCACAGTGTCATTTGAAGTGGAGGTGAAAAGCTTTAAAGCAGCATCCCCTGTCAATGAACTGGTGTTAATGGAATTGTTTTACATGAGTTATATGGATGATGTCTCCCATTGTTTGATGGTTTAGAAGGCTTTTATCAGGCTTTTTTTTTTTTTTTAAATCTACAAATATTCAAAGAATGATACTCTGTATAAAGTTATGCTGAAGAAAAGGTAATATAAAAATTATTCTTTAATATTAGGCAGCATAGGTGTTATTCCCCTTGTTCTATATTCCCATTTGTTTCTGTACTGTAAACAATATCCTTCATGTGACAAAAACAAAATGTGACTTTCAGATGATGTCACAACAGGTTTACAGGTGGATCTCAGCTAGCTATTCTTCACAAAGAGTCAGAATCATTTTAAAACGCTGGTGTGTAATTTTTACCAAAATCTTGCACTATAGCTGTCAATTGAAACCAAAAGTGACTCATTTAAACATGTTGATATGTGTGAAACAAATGGGTTGGATTGTTGCTTGCTGAAAATGAAATTTCAAAATTGTGTTTACTAAACTATCAATCCAAGGGACTAATGGCTTTAATGACTGATGCTGGCACAGAGAATTGCTTGATCTTCTTTAGTCAGAAATATAACATTTGCAATGATAAATGAAAGAGAGATTCCTTCTTCAAACACAAAAGAGCATACTGGTGCTAATATCTAGTTCATAGCTAATCTAAAAATGCAATGTTTCTTAGCTAACTGTAGATAGATTAGCTAACTGATGGGTTTCATCTGGCTTCATTGATAAGTATAGTTGTGTGTCATCTGCATAACAGTGAAAATGTATGGAGTGCTTTCTAATAATTTTACCTACAGGAAGCATATATAGAGTAAATAGTAATGGTCCAAGCATATAACCTTGTGGGACTCCAGGACTAACCTTGTCATATCTTGATGATTCATCATTAACATGAACAAAATTATATCTATCAGATAGGTAGGACTTAAACCATCTTAGAGCAGATCCTTTAATGCCAATTTGGTGTTCCATCCTCTGCAGTAAGATGTGATGATCGATAGTGTCAAAAGCTGCACTAAGATCTAATAAGACTAGTATAGAGATAAGTCCCGCATCAGGTGCAGTGAGGAGGTCATTTGAAACTTTTACCAATGCCGTTTCTGTGCTGTGATGCTTTCTAAAATCTGATTGAAAGTCTTCAAATAGACTATTATACTGAAGAAAGCCACATAGTTGTTTCGCTACTGCTTTCTCTAGAATCTTTGAAAGAAAGGGGAGGTTGGATATTGGTCTATAGTTGGCTAGAACTTCTGGGTCTAGGGTAGGTTTTTTTAGGTGTGGTTTAATCACAGCTACTTTAAATGACTGGGGCACATAACCGGTTATGAGGGATAGATTGATAATGTTTAGTAGTGGATTTCTAATTAAGGGTAAAACCTCTTTGAGCAACCTAGTAGGTATGGGGTCTAGTATACAGGTTGATGATTTAGATGAAGATAATGTTGTCGGTAGTTCCTTAAGGTCAATTTGATGGAAGCTTTCCAAACACACATCAGGACAAATACCAGCCTCTATAATTCCCGTTGCTGAACTGGAATCTGTGGAGTGTAGGATATTTTCTCTGATAAGTCTAATTTTATTATTGAAGAAGTTCATAAAATCATTACAGGTGAGGGCTCTAGGAATGCATGGTTCAATAGAATGATGGCTCTCAGTCAGCCTGGCTACAGTGCTGAAAAGGATCCTGGGCTTATTCTTGTTTTCTTCTATCAACGCTGAATAGTAGTCTTTTCTGGCTCGGCGAAGGGCCTTCCTGTATACTTTAAGGCTATCCTGCCAGGCCATGTGTGGCTCTTCCAGTTTAGTGGAACGCCATTTCTTTTCAAGTTTATGAGTTTTCTGTTTTAACTTGCGAGTGTTAAGATTATACCACGGAGCTAGTCTCTTTACTGGTTTTGTTTTCTTTTTAACTGGGGCAATGGAATCGAGTGAAGCACGTAGAGAGCCGGCAGTGAAATCGGCAAGGTGATCAAGCTGGGAGGGGCTAAATTTAAGATATGACTCCTCTGTTATTTTGGGATATGGCACTGAAATTAATGCAGAGGGAATAATTTCTTTAAAATTTTCAACAGTGTCCTCAGATATGCATCTGCTATAATAACTAGTGACTCTTGGTTTATAGTTGATGAGCAGAAATTCAAATGTTAGAAGATAATGATCTGATAAAAGCAGATTTTGCGCAGAGACATTTAAATGCTCAATTTCAATGCCATATGTCAGAACAAGATCAAGGGTGTGATTAAAAGTGTGTGTTGATTCTTGTACACACTGACAGAAGCCGAATGAATCTAATAGTGAGAGAAATGCCGTACCAAGGCTGTCGTTTTCAATGTCTACATGGATATTAAAGTCACCTACAATAATGACTTTATCTGTTTTGAGGACCAAAGCTGAGAGAAACTCTGAAAATTCAGATAAAAATTCAGTGTAGGGTCCAGGTGCTCGATACACTATAACAAACATAATTGGAGTTTTCATGGTTGGATCGGAAATGCTAAGAATGAGATTTTCAAATGAACTAAATTTTTGTTTGGGCTTAGGGTTTATTAATAGGGCAGAATTGAAAATGGCTGCAACTCCACCACCTCTGCCAGTGTCTCTGGGAATGTGTGTGTTAATGTGACTGGGAGGAGTGGATTCATTAAGACTTACATATTCGTCTTGGCACAGCCAAGTTTCAGTAAGGCAGAATAAATCAATATTGTTATCTGATATAAGCTCATTTATTAATACACCTTTAGATGATAGGGATCTGATATTCAAGAGTCCACATTTAAGTCTCTTTACTTTGTAAACTGCCTCATTAGTGGTGTTGATTTTTATTAAGTTCCTATGTGAACTCTTATTTGATTTAGTGAATTTAGTGAATTTATGTGGACGGGGGACAGACACAGTCTCTATGGGGTTGTAGGTGGATGACTCTAAAGGAAGCGCAGAGAAGCGTGTAAGACTGCAACTCTGCTTCCTGGCCTCAACTCTGAATTGTCAATTTGGCTGACTAATAAATCTGGCCATATTTCTAGAAATGAGAGCAGCTCCATCCCAAGTAGGATGGATGCCGTCTCTCCTCATTAGACCAGGTCTTCCCCAGAAAGTTTGCCAATTATCAATGAAACCCACGTCGTTTGCTGGACACCACCTCGACAGCCAGCGGTTGAACGACGACATGCGGCTAAACATATCGTCACTGGTCAGGTTAGGCAGGGGACCAGAGAAAACTACGGAGTCCGACAGTGTTTTGGCAAAAGCACACACCGACTCAACATTAACTTTAGTGACTTCCGACCGGCGTAGCCGAACGTCATTACCGCCGACATGAATTACAATCTTACTGTATTTACGTTTACTTTTTGCCAGCAGCTTTAAATTTGATTCCACGTCGCCCGCTCTGGCCCCAGGAATACATTTGACTATGGCCGCTGGTGTGGAAAATGTCACGTTTCGCAAAATAGAGCTGCCAATTACTAGAGTTGGTTTCTCAGTGGGTGCGTCACTGAGTGGGGAAAATCTGTTGGAAACGTGAACGGGTGGGTGGTGAACCGTGGGCTTCTGCTTAGGACTATGCTTCCTTCGAATAGTCACCCACCTTCCCTCGTTTCCCGACTGCTCGGGAGCTGCTCTCAGTCGACCCACTAAAAGAGGCAGACGAATAACTAAACATGTGACACACTGAGCAAGAGAGAGGAGAACGAGAGGGAGAAGCCATTGTTGCGCAACAGGTACAATACCTGAGTTGGTTATCGCGACGCAGAACTGTTGCAAGACTAGCGATAAATTCACTAAAATGAGAGAGGGCTAAAGGGTGCTTAAGTACAGGGTTTACACTTTCAGTACATAGCAGTTAAACAATTAATGTCGTTAAAAACCCTCTCAGATAGTTAGCAAGGTACAGCAAGACGACCAGACACAAACAACAGGAAGTGACGCAATACGCTTACCGCAGTGGCGCAGCCGCAGTCCAGAGTTATTGTAGTTCAGGCAGAACCTGCTCTGTGCATTAATGTATTATGGATCCAAATCTAAAGAAATTCACTTCTTAAAGCTCCAGCAGTTAACTTTTATAGAAATGTCTTTTCATCTTAATGATTGAAAAAAATCATTATTTCCTGACAGTCATAGATGGGACAATTAGTCTGAGATAAAAGTCTGTTTCTTCTGGTTCCCCCTATTGCTTCTAATTCCATTTGAGAAAAAAATTGTCAAAAAAAACCAAAAACAATAAGATTGTTTGATGGAGTGCCAATTATTTCTCCTGAGCGAGCAGTGAGCAGCTACCTCTTGCCTCAGTAAATTGAGCTACACAAGCAGGAGCTTTACAAACGTAATGGTAGTGTAACTCTGCCAATGGGAAAAAAAAGAAAGCTAAAAAATAACCCCAGATGGAGAAAAGCATGTGAACAAAAGAGTTAATATTGGAGTAGAATAATCATCAATCTTGTGCATAGCAGCCTTCTCTGCACAAAGGGGCTTAGAGTCTGAAGTGCAGCTATTTCAAGTTCAATCTACATTTTTTATGGTAGCTTTGACTTAAACACACTGACTCTGTTCCTTTAATTGATTTTAATTACATAAAGCAGTTTCTTTCTGCTAAAGTATTTGTAAAATATAAAAATATGTCTGTTTGACATGTTTTCATCCCAGCTCTGATGTTTTGTTACGCACCAACTGATGCCCTAAACCTTCCCTTTAGTGTCTTGGGCAACTAGACAAAGGATTGCCTCCCACGTTCAGGGGGTGATAAAGTTCAAACACAAAACAGTGGTGATGCTTGGTTATTTTTAGGCACAAAATGGTAAGGTTTGGGAAAACATCACAGAGATTTGGTTAAGTTAAGGCATTAGGCTTTCTTGGTTAGGTTTAGGAAATGACTATTGTTATACCAGGCAGAAACTGCTGTGTGTGTAGGTCCTCTCAAGCCAACCTTAACCCTTCTCAGTATGTTCTCACTTTGGAATTTATTTCATCTGTACATGTAGTCTGAAACTAAAGCACAAGGCTTTAAATTGCTTCTTTAAATCCTTACACATCTCTGCCTGATGACTAAAGTGATATCTTCTGCTTCTGGATGGGCCACCAGGGACTGATGATAACATGTTCTTTTGTTCATTTTACGATGCTTATTCCGTATGCGGGGGCAACAGTCTGACGTTGCCAAGACGTTCCAAAGCCAGCCAAGAGATATAATCTCTCCAGCGTGTCCTGGGTCTGCTCCAGAGTCTCCTCCTGGAAGGGCATGCCTGAAACACCCCCCCAGGGACACGACAAGGAGGCATCCTGAGCAGATGCCTAAACCACCTAAACTTGCTCCTCTCAACGCAGCCAAGCAGTGGTTCTAGTACGAGCTCCTCACCCTATCTTTAAGGCTGAGCCCAGCCACCCTGCGAAGGAAACTCAGTTCAGCCACTTATATTCGCAATCTCAATAGGTGAGAGTTGGAATGTAGATTGACTGGTAAATTGCAAGCTTTGGGTAATAATATAGGGGAACAAGACCTGCTGGAAAAGTCACCAGGTCATAACAACACTGACATATACAGACAAACAACTACACACATCCACAATCACACAGAGAATTTAGAGTGACTCATCAACCTAACTTAGATGTCAATTGTGGGAGGAAGCCTGAGCACCTGGAGGGAACCGGCACATTCATGGAGAGGACATGCAAAACTCCACACAGAAAGGCTCTGAATTCCAGCTGGAAATCATACACAGGACCTTCTTGCTGTGAGGCTACAGTGCGAACCACTGCACCATCATGGTGTGCTCCTCAGGGTGGAAACAGGACCTGAAAAAAAGGCTGGAGCCTATCGCAGCATCATCATCAGGTGAAAGCAGGGTCACCCTGGACAAGTTGCTAATTCATTGCAGGGCTGACATATAGAGACAAACAACCATCCACCCTCACATTCACACCTACGGGCAATTTAGAGTGACCAATTAACCTAACCCTCAGTTTACATGTTTTTGGACTGTGGGAGGAAGCCGGAGTACCAAGAGAAAGCCCACGCAGGCACAGGGAGAACATGAAAACTCCGTACAAAAATGCCCTGACCCGGAATCGAACCCAAGACCATCTTGCTGTGAGGCGACAGTGCTAACCACTGCACCACTGTGCCACCCTGTGGCTTCTTTTCCACAGCAAATGTAAATGGTGAATGTCCTGTATTTATATTGTGTCAGGGTCTGGTAGTGTGAGGTGTCTGTCTGTTAGGGTCAGTCTGTGTTTCCTGTTCTGTTTGTAATTTGATTCCTATGTTCCTATATTCCTGTCAAGATTTCTCCCTCAGGTGTGTGTGATTGCCTCTCTTCCCTAATTAGTTTCACCTGTGTCTAATTGTCTATCCCTTCCTTGTGTATTTAAACCCTGTCTTCCTTTCCTCACGTGCCAGATTTTTTCATCTTCCCAGTGAGCAGTCCAGCATTAATCTCTAATGAGTTCCTCCTGTTTTGATCTTGTTTTGTTCCACGACTACTGAGTTTGCCCATCCCTTAAACTGTATCTTTGCTTATTAGTTCAATCTCCTGGTGTCAACCCATTTTCAGATTAAAACAGTTTTGATTAAGAACTTCCCTTTGACTCTGTGAATTTTTGAATCCTCCTGAGCCTGTACCTGATATATAGCGCTTTTCGAGTAAGTGTTGACCACTCAAAGCGCTTTTACACTACAGGTGTTACATTCACCCATTCACACACGCATTCATACACTGGTGGCAGTGACTACCTCGCAGGGTGCCAGCTGCTCATCAGGAGAATTAACAATTCACACATTTCTACACTGATGGTGCAGCATCAGGAGCAATTTGGGGTTTAGTGTCTTGCCCAAGGACACTTAGACATGTTAATTGCAGGGTCTGGGATCGAACCAGGTAACCTTCTGTTCAGTGGACGACTGCTCTACCATCTGAGCCACAACCGTAATGTAATGTCCCTTCAATAGTCTAGCTTGTTGTGTACAGTGCATACACACCCAGGCCTACATGCCAAACAATGTGTGCAAACATGTGCTTCTGGTGTCATTGTGCAGGGGAGCATGTGCCAACTTGGTGCCTTTAAGTTGAGACACAAAATCTACTTCATTAGGTTTAAGAAATAACTGGTTACTCTTGATTTTCTTAATGGACAAACTCCACTCCTCTGGGTAAAAGTTCATTCAACCATGACCTACTACAGCTTGGCACTTGTTCACTTTATAAAGTGTCACACCATGTCTGTTGAAGTTCTTTGAAAATGATGGGAACAGCTTTGCTTTGCAGGTATATTAAATCCTTGTGCATTTGAGTCTGATGCTCACCCTGTGCATCTGTGAGAGAATGGGGCTTTATTACTGATGTCTTCCCCGGGGCCAGTAAAAATGACCATACGATCATTGTCTCTATCTTTTATTATTTCTCATTATCTCATGCTTAATCTAACAGCTTGTTCAGTATTAAATATGAAAGTGATTTAACATTATTTAAAAATAATCAAATGCTATTAAATATGTCATCTTCTTAAAAAAATAAAATTAAAATGATTGATGAATAAAAATAGATAACATATTAGGATTTGTTATATAGATTATTATAATGATTCTAAGGAACTTGTCAGATCTTGTCCAAACTTCCCAGGAGAATATTTGTCAGGAAAAAAAATGTATCTGGTTTTTTGTTTGTGTAGGTTCTCAGTCATCCAGGTTGAGGTAGTCTTAAGGGCTTCAGATGAAGGCATCTGGACTTCTTGTTGGCTTTTGAAGATGTTTCACCTCTCATCTGAAAGGCTTCCTCAGTTCTAAATATTGGGTCGGGAGTCCCCAGTATTTAAACTCTGGTAGGGTCGTTAAACCTAGAGTTGGTGACCTGGGTTGTTGATCCTCTCTGTGTATGCCAGTCAGGATCACAAGTAAGGTGTAATTCTCAACTCATCATTAATGAGTCATTTTGAGTTGCGACTCACATTCATGTGAGTTGTTATGGTCACATGATTCCAGTTGTGACTCATTAGTGAGTCGTTGCCCTGCTCTGCCATCACGTGAGTAATTAGTGTCACACGAGACAAGTTTTGAAGGAGGTTTAAAACACCTGGGAAGGGATCTCAGGACTGCATTGTAGGTGGCTGATAATTGGTGTCTTAGACCACCACCCCGGTTTAATGAGGGTCTTTCCATATTGACGTACTGTAGATGACCTCCTTCAGTCCTCTCTCAAACCATCTGTCTTCTCTGGCAAGAATATGTATGTTGTTTTCTTCAAATGAGTGCCCCTTGTCATCCAGATGTAAATGCAAAGCTGAATCTTATCCTGATGAGCTGGCTCTTATGTGTTGTGCAAAGCGCCTGTGGAGCCGTTGTTTAGTCTCCCAAATGTACAGGTCAGAACATTCTTCGCTGCATTGGCTAGCATATACAACATTGCTTAGCTTATATTTAGATATTTTGTCCTGAGGATTAACCAGTCTAATTCTTAGGGTGTTGCTGGGTTTAAAGTGCACTGGGATATCATGTTTAGAGAAATTCCTTCTAAGTTTCTCTGACACTCCTTCCACATATGGGACAACAGTGCTTCTCCGTTTGTTGTTCCTTTCTTAATCAGGTATTCCAGTGTGTTTTGTCAGTGTCTTTGTTGATTTTATGAAGGCCCAGTTGGGATAGCCACAGCTCAACGACTCAGGTGACCACCTCCAGGTGTAACAATCCTACCAGAGGTTAAATACCTGGGTCTCCCCAGGTATTTAACCTCATTCCTCCATCAAATGTTTAGAACTGAAGAAACCTTTCGCATGAGAGATTTGAAATGTCTTCAAAAACCAAAAGGAAATCCAGATGCCTTCAACTGAAGCACTTAAGAATAGGATTCAGTGAAAGCATGTGCGTGTCTTTACAGACACACGTTGCTTATGTCTTCCACATTGCTGATTGATCATTATCCGGCTTTTTATTTTCTCTTCTCATTTCATTTCCCCATTCACATTGAAACACAAACACATTTTCCCTGTCTTTCATGTGGCCTCCTCTCTTGATTGTTTCCAGCAACATTCCATCTGGACAAATATGAAGTATCAAACAGACACTGACATCTGGCCTTGTCATGTTGACATGTGCAGCACGCATGCACGTTTTGTCAGTAGGGATGTTGAGATGATTTATTGCTGCATAAATTGTCAAAGGCATGGACACATCCACACAGTGCACATGAGGTAAACATGTTAATATTGAACTGGAGATGAACAGGAAAACAAATGCCAACTTTGTTCTCTGGTTTCAAAGCTGACTAATTTTTTCTATGTTTTTCTATTGCTGCTGCTTTTTTTTTGTTTGTTTGTTTGTTTTTTTTTTGTTACACTGAACCCCTAAAAGTATCTTTTCTTTATCAGGTATGTTAGCAGAAAACTCAACCTACACTATATATTTTGATCAGCTCTGTACTTGAAGTATTCTTATCACACTGATGTATTTTTAATCATTTGTATTTCTAAAAAGTTCAGTTTCAATTATTTATTTATTTATATGGTACAGTGGAAAGAAATTAATATGTGTTCATCTTTAATATTGTTGTGTGGACACACAAAAGACAAATGCTGCAACAACATTGCTCATTCTTTGCTCACAGCTGCTAAGTCTGTATTAGTAAACAAAGTAATCCTACAAATATACATGTGTTTATGCTGTGTGTTGGAGAAAGCATAACTTGAATATAATATTTGTGATATTATGAGGCAGAAGTAATTTCATAAGGCCTTGTAGAGAGAGGTTTACAGATTTAGGACATAATGATAAAAAATAATAGCGTAGTAAAATATAATTGAATAGGTTAATAGCTTTAGCAAATACCCTGTGCAGGTATCTGTATTAAGAGGAAGTAGTAGTAGTTGTCGTCAGTGGAATCAAGAACATGTTTTCTACTGTATGCATTCTGTGTCTGTGGGTTAAAAAAATATCCATCCATCCATCCATTTTCTACAGCTTATCCTGTTAGGGGTCTCAGGGGGGCTTGGGGCCTATCCCAGCATCTTTGGGCAAAGGCAGGGAACACCCTGGACAAGTCGCCAGTTAGAGACAAACAACCATCTACACTCACATTCACACCTATGTGCAATTTAGAGTGACCAATTAACCTAACCCCCAGTTTGCATGTTTTTGGACTGTGGGAGGAAGCCGGAGTACCCGGAGAGAACATAATGAGGAAATTTTCTGGATAGAACTTCACAATAATTATAATGATGCTGGCTCCAGAAAGGATAACTTTAGATTTTTGTGTCAATGTGTCATTTGTCTTTACTCTCTCTCTGGCATACACATACATTTAGTTTTTAAATGCACCATTTATGGCATGAGTCAAAAAAAAAAAATTTGCAGCCATTTTCTCACACGATAGGCTGGCTAAAATAAGGAGGTGAACATGTTCTCATTCCTTTGCAAATGTATTCTGTCTGCCCCCTAACTTTTCTTTTCTTAACATGCATACATATACATGCAAATTGAATATTTCTGTCATTGGTGCCAGTGGTTTTAAGTTTTCTAACAGAGGGCGCATGACAGGCTCTTAGCAAAGGTGACTCATTTATTGTAATTATTGTTACTGTATTCTCTTTGTCTTACTTTATTATTATGTGACTACATTTCATTGCTATTGATAGTATATCATAGAGTGTAGCAGGTAAGATGGACAAGGACAGACAGACAGGAATACATGTTTTAAAAGCTCTGGCTAGTCTAGCTCTGACTCTGTGTGAGCCTGGCTATAGTGGAGGGGACTCTTGTACATTTTAAGGCTATCTTGCCAAGCAAAGCATGACTCTTTTCATTTGGGACAGAATCATTTCCTTTTTTTGGTTACAGTTTGTTTGCTTCAGTTTGCAGGTGTAACGAAAATACCATGGAATTGACCTCCTTTCTTTTAAGCCCCATTTACACTAACTTATCAAGGCACCTTTTGTGTTTAGCTGCTGTGGTTAGCTGGTGATAGCTGTGGCCAGGAGGCAAATGCAGGCTTGGTGTGTGATTGATATATTTCTCAACTTTCATTGTAGGTGTAAGCGCGCCTGCCACTCCAACATTTTTCACATTTGACCTGCATTTCACTGTCCTCACAATGGTGCCGCTCAGGCAACTGCCTAGTCCATCTATACAGACGTTCCAGCTCACCATTGCTGTTTGTTTGTTTTGATTAGGTCGTGTCTTAGTAGGTCATACCAAAGGCTGGCGCTGTTGTATTACATGTTATGCCGGTCATGCCTCACTCCGCAACGCCAATTCGCTGTGTAAACAGCAACACTGAAGTGTCTTATTGCTGCACTGTTCGGTTCTGTGTAAACTAACAAAGGCGGGTAATTGGTAAACCTCCAATGCATTTGATAAGGTGGATTCTGTGTGTAGAAATGACATTATTTTTTTTTTTAAGAAGAGCAATAGAATCTAAAGTTGTTCGCAATGAGCTTGCAGCGCTGTAAACAAACTGATCAATTTGGAAAAGAGTTAGATCAGCTAAAGATTCCTCTGATCTATTAAGGCATGGCATTGAATTTAAGATTCAAGCTTCCAAATCCGAGTTTTTTATTGTCATTATGTTTGCACATAACGAAATTTCTTTTGGTAGCCTAGGCCCAGATACAGTAAAAAGACAATTAAAAAAAAAGGTCACTGTGCAATAAAATCAAAATCAAAATATTTACAAGCAAAGTGCAGCAATATCAGCATCTTTGGAAAACCTGGTTCAAAAGCAGCAGATGATGTAAAGTGCACAACAAAGAACAAGGTGCATCACAGAAATGTAGCTGTAAACATAAACAACCTGGCCTCCCAGTGCGTCACCCTATCTCTAAGGCTGTGCCCAGCCATCCTGCAAAGGATGTATCCGCTTATATTCACACTTGTATTCACCATCTAATTGTTTCACTCACTACCTAGAGATCGTGACCGCAGATGAGGGTTGGAACGTAAATTGACAAGTAAATTGAGATGGCACCTTCTGGCTCAGCTCTCTCTTCACCACAACAGATTAGTTTAGACACCACATCTGTAATGATGTCGCTCCATCAATCTCCCACTCAAAGCATTCTCAGTCAGTTGTTCATACATAACTATAGGACTTATGACTTTGTATATACAGTATATACATCATTTCATTATTCTACTCATATTTCATATGAGATTGAATTCTGCAAATATATTTTTAATGTAAATGTCTTTAAACAAGGTGCTTCATGACTTAACAGTATAAAAGTGCAGCACTCTAACTACATTACAGTTACAAGATGAAAGCTTGCATGTTTGTGTGCGTGCTGGTGATTCCTGGCCTACTCCTACTCCAGCTCTCAAGTCACGGGTCAACAATTTAAGCTCTCTGTGAAACATAATCAGCAGCCTTTTATAACATACCTTGCTTTGTTTAATAAAGAAGTCACCTTAACTATGATAAATCAAGACCTTGCTAATTTGGACTAATCTGGAGGGTTTTTAACTACATTAATTGTTTAACTGCTGTGTACTAAAACCGTACACCCTTGTACTTAAGCACCATTCAGCCCTCTCTCATTTTAGTGAATTTTATCGCTAGTCTTACAACTGGTCTGTGTCACGCTAACCAACTCAGGTAGTTAACGTAGCGCACAACGATGGCTTCTCCCTCTCGCGCTCCTCTTTTCTCTTGCTCAAAGTGTTACATGTTTGGTTATTCCTCTGCCTGTTTTAGCGATAATGGTACGTGTATTAAGTGTAGTTTATTTACTGCGTTGGAGGTGAGGCTTAGCGAGTTGGAGACTACAATCCGCACCTTGCAAACCAAACCATTAACTTCGCCAGCTAACCTGCCCCTATTAACCGGTGTGGGTCGACTAAAAGCAGCTCCTCCTTGTCCCCTAGCAGCTCCCGAGCAGCCGGCAAACCAGGGAGGTTGGGTGACTGTTCCAAGGAAGCATAGTCCTAAGCAGAAGCCCATGGTTCACCACCCACCTGTTCACGTTTCAAACAGACTCTCCCCACTCAGTGATGCACCCACTGAGAAACCAACTCTAGTAATTGGCAGCTCTATATTGCAAAACGTGAAATTTTCCACACCAGCGGCCATAGTCTAATGTATTCCCTGGGCCAGAGTGGGCGACGTGGAATCAAATTTAAAGCTGCTGGGAAACAGTAAGCATAAATACAGTAAGATTATAATTTATGTCGCCAGTAATGACGTTCAGCTACGTCAGTCGGAAGTCACTAAAATTAATGTTGAGTGGGTGTGTACTTTTGCTAAAACACTGTTGGACTCTATAGTTTTCTCTGGTCCCCTGCCTAATCTGACCAGTGACGACATGTTTAGCCAAATGTCGTCCTTCAACTGCTGGCTGTTGAGCTGGTGTCCAGCAAACGACGTGGGTTTCATTGATAATTGGCAAACTTTCTGGGGAAAACCTGCTCTAATGAGGAGAGACGGCATCCATCCTACTTGGGAAGGAGCTGCTCTCATTTCTAGAAATATGGACAGATTTATTAGTCAGCCAAATTGAAAATTTAGAGTTGAGGCCAGGAAACAGAGTTGCAGTCTTACACGCTTCTCCACGCTTCCTTTAGAGTCATCCACCTACAACTCCATAGAGACTGTGTCTGTCCCCGTCCACATAAATTCACTAAATTCACTAAATCAAATAAGAGTTCACATAGGAACTTAATAAAAATCAACACCACTAATGAGGCAGTTTACAAAGTAAAGAGACTTAAATGTGGACTCTTGAATATCAGATCCCTATCATCTAAAGGTGTATTAATAAATGAGCTTATATCAGATAACAATATTGATTTATTCTGCCTTACCGAAACTTGGCTGTGCCAAGACGAATATGTAAGTCTTAATAAATCCACTCCTCCCAGTCACATTAACACACACATTCCCAGAGACACTGGCAGAGGTGGTGGAGTTGCAGCCATTTTCAATATAAATCAAGACCTTGCTAATTTGGACTAATCTGGAGGGTTTTTAACTACATTAATTGTTTAACTGCTGTGTACTAAAACCGTACACCCTTGTACTTAAGCACCATTCAGCCCTCTCTCATTTTAGTGAATTTTATCGCTAGTCTTACAACTGGTCTGTGTCACGCTAACCAACTCAGGTAGTTAACGTAGCGCACAACGATGGCTTCTCCCTCTCGCGCTCCTCTTTTCTCTTGCTCAAAGTGTTACATGTTTGGTTATTCCTCTGCCTGTTTTAGCGATAATGGTACGTGTATTAAGTGTAGTTTATTTACTGCGTTGGAGGTGAGGCTTAGCGAGTTGGAGACTACAATCCGCACCTTGCAAACCAAACCATTAACTTCGCCAGCTAACCTGCCCCTATTAACCGGTGTGGGTCGACTAAAAGCAGCTCCTCCTTGTCCCCTAGCAGCTCCCGAGCAGCCGGCAAACCAGGGAGGTTGGGTGACTGTTCCAAGGAAGCATAGTCCTAAGCAGAAGCCCATGGTTCACCACCCACCTGTTCACGTTTCAAACAGACTCTCCCCACTCAGTGATGCACCCACTGAGAAACCAACTCTAGTAATTGGCAGCTCTATATTGCAAAACGTGAAATTTTCCACACCAGCGGCCATAGTCTAATGTATTCCCTGGGCCAGAGTGGGCGACGTGGAATCAAATTTAAAGCTGCTGGGAAACAGTAAGCATAAATACAGTAAGATTATAATTTATGTCGCCAGTAATGACGTTCAGCTACGTCAGTCGGAAGTCACTAAAATTAATGTTGAGTGGGTGTGTACTTTTGCTAAAACACTGTTGGACTCTATAGTTTTCTCTGGTCCCCTGCCTAATCTGACCAGTGACGACATGTTTAGCCAAATGTCGTCCTTCAACTGCTGGCTGTTGAGCTGGTGTCCAGCAAACGACGTGGGCTTCATTGATAATTGGCAAACTTTCTGGGGAAGACCTGCTCTAATGAGGAGAGACGGCATCCATCCTACTTGGGAAGGAGCTGCTCTCATTTCTAGAAATATGGACAGATTTATTAGTCAGCCAAATTGAAAATTTAGAGTTGAGGCCAGGAAACAGAGTTGCAGTCTTACACGCTTCTCCACGCTTCCTTTAGAGTCATCCACCTACAACTCCATAGAGACTGTGTCTGTCCCCGTCCACATAAATTCACTAAATTCACTAAATCAAATAAGAGTTCACATAGGAACTTAATAAAAATCAACACCACTAATGAGGCAGTTTACAAAGTAAAGAGACTTAAATGTGGACTCTTGAATATCAGATCCCTATCATCTAAAGGTGTATTAATAAATGAGCTTATATCAGATAACAATATTGATTTATTCTGCCTTACCGAAACTTGGCTGTGCCAAGACGAATATGTAAGTCTTAATAAATCCACTCCTCCCAGTCACATTAACACACACATTCCCAGAGACACTGGCAGAGGTGGTGGAGTTGCAGCCATTTTCAATTCTGCCCTATTAATAAACCCTAAGCCCAAACAAAAATTTAGTTCATTTGAAAATCTCATTCTTAGCATTTCCGATCCAACCATGAAAACTCCAATTATGTTTGTTATAGTGTATCGAGCACCTGGACCCTACACTGAATTCTTATCTGAATTTTCAGAGTTTCTCTCAGCTCTGGTCCTCAAAACAGATAAAGGTATTATTGTAGGTGACTTTAATATCCATGTAGACATTGAAAACGACAGCCTTGGTACGGCATTTCTCTCACTATTAGATTCATTCGGCTTCTGTCAGTGTGTACAAGAATCAACACACACTTTTAATCACACCCTTGATCTTGTTCTGACATATGGCATTGAAATTGAGCATTTAAATGTCTCTGCGCAAAATCTGCTTTTATCAGGTCAATATCTTCTAACATTTGAATTTCTGATCATCAACTATAAACCAAGAGTCACTAGTCATTATAGCAGATGCATATCTGAGGACAATAAATTACTCCCTCTGCAATAATTTCAGTGCCATTTAAAAGTGCCAGTTGAGCATTTAAAAGTCTCCCAAGCAAGGAAAGATTACTATTCAGCGTTGATAGAAGAAAACAAGAATAAGCCCAGGATCCTTTTCAGCACTGTAGCCAGGCTGACTGAGAGCCATCATTCTATTGAACCATGCATTCCTAGAGCCCTCACCTGTAATGAATTTATTAAATTCTTTAATAATAAACTTATGCTTCTCAGAGAAAATATCCTACACTCCACAGATTCCAGTTCAGCAACAGGAATTATAGAGGCCGTTATTAGTCTTGATATATGTTTGGAAAGATTCAATCCAATTGACCTTCATGAACTAACGACAACATTATCTTCATCTAAATCGTCAACCTGTATACTAGACCCCATACCTACTAGGCTGCTCAAAGACGTTTTACCCTTAGTTAGCACTCCGCTACTAAATATAATCACTCTATCCCTTGTAACAGGTTATGTGTCCCAGTCTTTTAAAGTAGCTATAATTAAACTACTAAAAAAACCTACCCTGGACCCAGAAGTTGTAGCCAACTATAGACCAATATCCAACCTACCCTTTCTTTCAAAGATTCTAGAGAAAGCAGTAGCTAAACAACTATGTGGCTTTCTTCAGGATAATTATCTATTTGAAGACTTTCAATCAAGTTTTAGAAAGCATCACAGCACAGAAACAGCACTGGTAAAAGTTACAAATAACCTCTTCACTGCATCTTATGGAGGACTTATCTCTGTACTAGTCTTATTTGATCTTAGTGCACTTTTTGACACTATTGATCATCACATCTTACTACAGAGGATGGAACACCAAATTGGCATTAAAGGATCTGCTTTAAGATGGTTTAAGTCCTACTTATCTGATAGATATAATTTTGTTCATGTTAATGATGACTCATCAAAAAATGACAAGTTTAGTCACGGAGTCCCACAAGGTTCTGTGCTTGGACCATTACTATTCACTCTACACATGCTTCCTTTAGGTAAAATTATTAGAAAGCACTGTTATGCAGATGACACACAACTATACTTATCAATGAAGCCGGAAGAAACCCATGTTAGCTAATCTACAGACATGTCTTAAGGACATTAAAGTCTAATAACTTTTTAATGTTAAACTGAAAAAAACTGAAGTCATTGTGCTGGGCCCTAAACACATTAGAGACTCATTATCCAACAACATAGTTAATCTGGATGGCATTACCTTGGCCTCCAGCACCATTGTCAGAAACCTGGATCATATCTTTGACCAAGAGCTGTCTTTTAACTCACACGTAAAACAGATTTCAAGGACGGCATTCTTTCACCACATCCTGTCTCAACAAGATGCAGAAAAAGTAGTTCACGCATTTGTTACTTCCAGGCTGGATTATTCTAATTCTTTATTTTCAGGTTGCCCTAATACAATTTTAAAGACTCGTCAGTAAATCCAGAAAGAAGAATCTTATGTTAATCCAAAATGCAGCAGCGCCTGTACTGACTAGAACTAATATCAGAGACCACATTTCCCCCTGTACTGGCTTCTCTGCATTGGCTCCCAGTTAAATTCAGAATAAAATTTAACATCCTTTTCCTCACCTACAAAGCTAATCATGGTCAGGCACCATCTTATCTTAAAGAGCTCATGGTACCCTTTCACCCATCCAGAACCTTACGCTCCCAGGATGCAGGGTTATTGGTGATCCCAAGAATCTCCAAAAGTAGAATGGGAGGCAGAGCTTTCAGCTATCAAGCTCCTCTCCTGTGGGACCATCTTCCAGTCTTGGTACAGGAGGCAGACACACTCTCTGATTTTAAAAGTAGGCTTAAAACCTTCCTTTTTGATAAAGCTTATAGTTAGGGCAGGCCTATCTAGCCCTTAGTTATGCTACTATATTCTTAGGTTGCTGGGGGAACACTCCATGATGCACTGAGCTCTCTTCTCTGCCCCCTCTGACTCAGACTCAATCTCTGCTTCTCTAAATGTCCATATCCTTCCACTAACTTTATTTCTTCCCCAGAGTCTTTGTGCTTTATCATCCTGCAGGTCTTTCTAGGTGACGGTGGGAGCTGCTGCTGTGGTCCTGCCTGATGCCTACTGACCAACATTAGGAAAATAGATCTTGTGACTTTGATCCTAGGCTGGATTTCCAAGTGCAAATCGCGATCCACAGATTACAATGGCTTCTGGACCAATAGACTACATCTGCTTCTGGATCGCTACACTTCACATATCCCTGGATTTATAGTTTCCACATACTCTTGGACTCACTGACTACATCAGCAACACTCAGATCTTGATACATGGACTATAATGACTCCTGGACCAACAGACTACACCTGGGTCTGGATCACTAGACTTCCCATACATCTGGATTACATCTGGGACCCATGGATGTTTTATATATTTTTAGTTAACTGTTATTATCTTGTTGTTTTGTTCTGTACAAGTGACATCTATTGCACGTCTGTCCGTCCTAGGAAGAAGGATCCCTCCTCTACAGTTCTTCCTGAGGTTTTGAGGGTCTAAGGGCAGAGGCTGTCAAATTTGTACAGTTTGTGAAATCCCAGTGAGATAATGTGAAAATTTTGATTTTGGGCTATACAAATAAAATTTGATTTGATTTGATTTGACACTATTGATTAGATATCCGCTTTTGCTTCAAATAATTATTCCAATATATGAGAAACAGTTCCATCCTTCACTTAGACATAATAAACATTATCCCTGATACAGAAAAGAAAAAAAAAAGAAAAGAAAAACCTTGTTTACTTACCTTTAAAAAAAAAATACCCTTACTTAGTTGACATTATGCACAGTTCAGAACCACCTCACTTCTCCTGGCTGAGCAGTGCAAACCCTCCATAAAACAGCTACAGAAGTTGCAGAAGGTAAATAATCTTTGAATATAAGTAATTCTTATTGAATGTGAAGCCCGATGAGCTCAATCAGGCTTTTCAGTGGCAAGATAGCTTGCTGGCCTACATTATTGCACAGTGATCTAAACTACCTATTTGAATGTTATGTGTTCAATGGGGACAGGAGAAGTTCAAGTGAAAGCAATGGTTAGAGTTAGCAATAATAGAGTGTTTGTGGCATCATTATATCATCACTCTCACTGAGAGTCAAAAAAGCTGTATGTTCTCTCTATCATCCCAACAATTTTACCTAAAACTGAGGGATAATTCACTGCAGGATGCCAGTGGATTTGTTGGAAAGATGGAGAGAGAAAGAATGAGATGTCAGTTAAAGAAAAGAGTACAAATTGTAAAAATCAATAAAAAAAAACAAACAAAAAAAAAAACTGGTGTATAGAATTAAAAAGGCATGAAGGGAGGAAGATAAAATTAAGAAGGGGAGAGAAAATCTGTGTAAGTAAGTAAGTAAGCTTTATACATTCTATTGTGTGTTAGGCAGCACAGTGGTGCAGTGGTTAGCACTGGCGCCTCACAGCAAAAAGGTCCTGGGTCTGATTCCGGGTCAGGGCGTTTCTGTGTGGAGTTTGCATGTTCTCCCTGTGTCTGCGTGGGTTCTCTCCGGGTACTCCGGCTTCCTCCCACAGTCCAAAAACATGCAAAATTGGGGGTTAGGTTAATTGGTCACTCTAAATTGCCTGTAGGTGTGAATGTGAATGTGAGTGTGGACGGTTGATTGTCTCTATATGTCAGCCCTGTGATGAACTAGCGACTTGTCCAGGGTGTCACTGGCTCTTCTAACCTGTTTGGGCGGTCATGAAAAGATCAGATTTGCATCACCGTATTTTTCTTTTACTTCTCAAATGCAATTGCAGCCCTGTAGCACATGTGTTTTCTCTTTTATAGGCAGTAATTGCCTGTGATGGTGATTTGCACTACTCGATGTTTCCTTTCTTGTTGGTGGTAAAATGATTTGTCCACTAGCAGATTTGTGCTAATTGTTAATAGGACAGAGGAGACTCTCAAAGGAGAGATTACCGGGAAGAGGATAGGTTGCAGGTGTATGCTTATATACACACACAGCTGAGTGTTGGGGTTTGTGTGCTTGTGTTTATGTCGAGGGAATGGAGGCAAGATTTAACTAAGCCTAGAAATCTATGTGGCTTATGGATGCAAGTTGTTTTATTTGTGTTTGTGTGTGTGAAAAAAAGAGAGAGAGATCTTGTTTTCTTAAAAAAATCTGTAGCATTAAAAAGGAACAAAAGACAGATTGATGAAGAAGCAAAAAAATCCTGGAGAGAAAGAGCAAAAAATCTGGATTTTTAAATGGTAATTGGTAAATGTCCTCTGTTTATATGCTTTCCTGGTCAATGTTGACCACTCAAAGCGCTTTACACCACAGATTTTGCATTCACCCATTCACACACTGGTGGCATTAACTTCCTCACAGGGTGCCACGTGCTCATCAGGAGCGTTAACCATTCACACACTGATGGTGCAGCGTCAGGAGCAGTTTGGGGTTCAGTATCTTGCTCAAGGACACTTCGATATGTTGACTGCAGGGTCTGGGATCAAACCAGGAACCTTCCGATCATTGGACGACCGCTCTAACATCTGCCCACTGTGTTCATAAAAAGTTCACATGGATGAGTGTCTTTTCTGTAGTCGTCTAGAGCTGTCTCTCTGCCATCAGTTGTTGGAGTGAAATCACTTCCTGCTTCATACTTTGCCAAACCTAATTTTCTGAAAATGTTTAAAAATAAGTCGGGGTTTAATTTTTCAATCAGAAGGTCACAAGACAGAGATAATCCTGTTTTGAGGGGTCAAAAGGAGAAAAAAAAGTCATGAAACTAAATAGTAACTAAAGTGGGGATTTAACAACAACAAAAAAGAAAGACTGCACAAAAAATATTTAAAAATGGTGCACTGCATCGAATTGAATAGGTGCTGTTTCCAGTCTGAAAAGTCCTAGATCTTGTTCCCTGAGGATCTGGGACAATTAAGCCCTGAGTGCATTACCTAAATCCCGAAATAGTAACATTTGCATCCTTTTTTGAACCAGTCATCTTGTACTGAATTCTGATAACCACTCCTATTGATAACATTGTATAAAATCATCTGTGTGGTTTTAAACAAATAAAATCTCATTCCTGTTATACTTCATTAATCAATGGTTGATGTTTTATATAAAGCCTGGTTAAAACTAAAGGGTATCATATCATGAATGCATTACTAAAGATTTAAAAACTAACAATAAATGATACTATAACTTCTGACCTTTTTGTTTTTTCAGCACATACAAACAACATTGTGTTATTATATGTATAAAATAAAAATCAAAAAAAAACTCCTAAACTAAATGAGAAATACATTTTCCAAGGTGTTGGAGTCCAGTTGGGTCAAGGGTACTTGAAAGATTAAGATGTACACTATTAGGGGAGAGTTTTGAATAAAACTGACAAAAAAATTTTGTAATAAATACATTTATTTAGCTGTTGACCTTGAGGATACATTGATGGTTTCAACAGGGAGAAACAACATCAGATAAGAGTTTGTCATTCAGATGAAGCTCCCTCTCACTTATTGTCCTTTTCCCACTCTACATAGCACTGTGAAGTGCTGCTGGGTGATTTTTCAGCACTCCAGTTGGAACAGCCTGCTTTTTGGTGAAAAACAACCCTAACTACTGTAACCTTGTAACACAGGAAAATGGCTAAACTACTTGCTTCAACTACCTGCACTCTGAGTAGCTCTTGATTTTATACAGTCTTATGCCTGAATCTCCACCTAAATTTGCTTGTATCGCATTGATTTTTCAGTCTATAAAAATGTATCGCAGTGTTCATGCTTAATGGCTAATGTTTTTATGTTAATCCTTTGCTGTTTTAATCTGTAATTTTAACAGTTTAGTATTCTGCTGGAGGACTGCAACAAGTACAAAAACCTCAGATAATACCCTCCATCCTCCTTTACCCCCACCTCTTCGGAACCTTAAGCAGTGCGGGGCAGTGCTTGGTGACACACCGCACCGCGCACCCTCCGGGTACCCAACTCTCCTCTCCCCTCCGGGGTTAGGAGGGGGGTTCAATGTCTCCTAGTACTATGGTTACTAAAATATTAAATATTCTAAAGGGCTGGAATTTCACATAGAAAACCCTTTTCTTTTGTTACTGAGAGGTTTCAAACTCTAAAATGTGATTCCACTTCTTTGATATATCCTTGAATACACCAAATAAATTAGATGGCTAAACAAAATGTCATTCATTCAAGATTTTGTATCACAATAAAAATCTGAAATCAGTTTAGGATGCCCCAAACAATTCTTTAACCAAGAACCTCTTACTGGCTCAGAAGCTAACCTAACCCACATTCTTACCTTCCCACGCAGACACAATAATGAATGAATATTCTTTTTGTTCCCAAGTTGCAGAGTCACAAGGGTGTTTAAATAAAGCCTCTGACTGAAGCTTTTGTTATAGATCAATGTTAGCTATTATAAGCATAGTAAAATTCACTCTGCATTTAATGATTTCAATGACAACACAGTCAAACAGTTATTCACCCACTCTCAACATTCACTGCATTTTCTTAATGCCTTAAATTTCCAAACACACACTCTTGGTCAAGTGTCTAAGCATTCTAAGCAAAGAGGAAACCAGACTAAATCAGGTATCACTTTCATCATCAGCCTGATTAGATGATGATGATGATGATGATTTTTTTTTTATTATTATTTTGCAGCCAGATAACACATCAATTTTTCAGTTCCTTTGCTATCTATTTATTGCATCAATAAAGGAAACATTTAAAATGTGGATAAGACAATCTATCAGGAACCTGGGAATCATCTACCCAGACATTTTAACAGACATGTTGGTTTCTGAATTCTGATGCCTAACAGGTGGTTTTAAAACTTTTAGCTGTTGTACTAGCATGACAAAAATCACAGTACAGGTACATTTACCAATTTCATCTGTTATTCTTTCCTTGTTTGTCTTTTGGCAGCATAGAGCACAAAGGGGGCTTTTGTTATTAGGTATGGGCATTGTTAGTAGTTTCAATATTCAAGTACTCGCAAAACGTTATGAACAAGTACTCAAGTATTTGCAAATTGTGTATCATTTTTTTTTTTTACAGTAAAACATAAAAATGGGAGCGCATTGTGGCGCTCCATGCGTTTAGTAAATAGCCTCCTGTAGCCCACTATATAGCGGCTATGTGGCTGTCAGAAAACATTAGAATAGAATTAGAATATAACACTTTCACATTTCTGTTCCATATTTCTGTTTTACTGTTGACTCAGTGAAGCATTCAGAGTGCCGTCAGTCAAATCCATTCCACTTGAGGAATGCCCTAATAAATTAAACTCCATACTGTGTTTCAGCTACCCCTTTGCTTTCCACGTTCCCGCTGTTTTTTATACCTCTCATTTAGACATCTCATTCATAGTACATATACATTATACTCCATACCATGTTTTAGCTATGGTACTATTGTGTGTGTTGCAGAAAAAAAGGTTTTCATATTCATGTATGTAACAGAGGTGATTGGACAAACGACAGACCAGGGCCGGTTTACGACATTTATTTAGTCTCTGTAGAAGATGTCAGAAAACACAATTAAACATGTGATGGCTCTGCACCTCTCCTTCTGCTCTAGCACCTCTGCAATGCATTTACCGGCACTGAGAGGGAGAGGGGGAAGGGGACTACAAAAGCTCGGAAGGTACAGAAGCCCTTAAGTGTCATAAAAGGTGATTTCTACAGGAAAATAAATATAATAAAAATGGTAATAACTAATTGAGATCAAATTTACAACTAAACAACAAACTGTTTAAAATGAAAATAAAATAAACTCATAGTAATAGAAAAATAAATAATTAAGTGCCAATCACAGCCAATTAAGCAGTATATTGGAAGTTAGAGCTTTTGTTTATTTTAGCTGACAAAAAAAAAAAGCATTTTGCATGGCAAAAAGATCAATCCAGCCACGTTCCAGGAGTCCAGCAGTCACAACAATGCAGTAACAGCACCTGCTGACCTACACCTGCACAGTAAGGGGAGATGAGACAGGTCAGAAGTGGGACTGAGCTATATTAGTGAGCTTGCTGCTAGCCCTGTGACCACAACTTACAGTAGGCCTACTACAGTGGCACATCTCAGGCCACCCCGCCTATCCAAAAACTAGTTTTGGGTAACAAAGATGGTAGGTTTTGTCTGGCTATCAGAAAACCCACTGTGTTGTCTTCACTGGCACCGTCAGCCAGCGTGCAGAGAGCTCAATAACTACTGCACTAACTGAGATGGCCGTAATAGCAGCAAAACATCCCGGCTCCTCCACTGAAAACAACGGAAGGAATCTGATACATTAATGGATCTGAATATTATTTGAACTACAAGAAACTTTTGTGGCTGGCCTTCTCCTTACCGCAGTACGGTGGATATGAACCTGGTTAAAAACATTGATGACATGTAGATCTTACAGATCAAGTTAAAGCAGATGAAGTTTCATATTGTAGTCAAAAAATATCCAAGGCAACTAAAAATGGTACACTCAAAGTTTATTAACGACGTCGGGAACATGTACAAACACACAGCACAACAGACTCTGTGTCCATACAAGCTCTGTCTGACATGTTAGTGTGGTGGTTTTTATAGTCCCCTCCCCACAAAGGCCTCCAAAATCCCTCGCCCCCCGTTCCACCTTTTGGTCCCTGGATTGCTCCCTAACTTCCCTTATCAGCCATTCTCGTGGCCCTGGCGACCTAAGACAAACAGCCATCACCGTGGAATTCCAGTCAGGATGTTTTCGGTCATAAAGGAGGGGGTTAGAGCACAGCTCGCGCTGCCTGGGTGACTTTCTTATCGGCAAGCGGGAGGGGGCATCGTTTTAAGGCACTCAGGCCGCTCAAGTGAAAACTTTCCATCTCATGAGAATCAAGCCTGTTGTTACATCTGTTATAAAGATTTTTACCAAAATATATTGCTGCATCAAGGTAAGACAGGGTTTTAATCATTAACTAGGCCGCCCTGCCTTAACGTGAACACTTCATTTGCACTGTGTATCATTCATTGGTCTATTTTGGATGTGTACTGAAATGATTTTGAGAGAGAGAGAGAAAAAATACTGTCAGTCAGATCAACATGCGAAGTGTACTGATTTTGTGTGCATCACATGAGCTGTGCTGGCCTGTGGTTTAACACATTCTGTTGACCTTTCTAAAATATAATTTCTGTAAGTCCATCAGCTGAGAAAATGGGCTTTTATGTTGCGAAGAATATAGATCATTAGGGTGTGTGTGTGTGTGGTAGTTGGGTGGGGGTTGTACTGAATCTGCTCAGAGCAGATGGGATGAAAAACAGCCTGAATAAAATACATACCTCATATGGTCTGGTTTCTTAAATTTTAGCCTTTTTATTATTTGTGGTTAACATCAGAATTTGGTTGCCACAAGAGTGTCCAAAAATCAAACGCTTACATCTTCTTTCCATGCTTAAACAATGAACAATTTGTAGCTCAAAACCTGTGACAGTGAAAATAAACTTTTTTGATATAAAATATGATGTAAGTATTTAAGTTTTGGCACAAAAACCATAAAGTTAAGGTTTAGGAAAAGATCTCAAACCGAATCCAAGCAATCCAAGTATACAAAAAAGTAAAGAAGTTACACAATGTAATCGGAGATGAGAGTTGGCCTAAAAAGTTGCTGTTTATTCTATTTTTGTTCAGCCTGTGTCCTTACTGTAAGTAGCTCCAGATAAAAGCATTAGCTAAATGCCTGAAAAATCAAATGGAAATGTCTAGAGTAAATAACAGATTGCCCAGGTAAGTAGCTATCTCCATGTCCGCATTATTATTACACCATAGGACCGTTGTATTATGCATGAGAATGATTATGCCTTAGCAGATTACAAGATGACCCCATTGCCTTTGCTTTACGTGAAGTTTAATTTGAATTTGCGAGAGATGGGACAGAATGTTTGCACCATCAGTCTCGGTGATGTTTGGGTATTGAACAGGATAGAATGGGTAGGCTCTTAATGACATCCTGATATCATTTTAAAAAGGAGTAGATTAACAGCATGATGAAAATGCCTATTTCCCTGGCTGACAACATAACAAGTACAAATGCCCCACGACTCTTCAAACGTATGTTAAATCCCTTTAATGATTCATGTTGCCAGTTTATCAGCCAGTTATCTTATTATCAAAAAATGTTAAAAGTGCTTGTCCCACCTTTGGTTCAACATTCAGCTTTAGAAGAAGTCCTATAGTTCTATGACGGAAATAATTCTTAAACTCATGTCTGTGTCCTCTCCTACCTATACCTCGTATCTTATCAAAAGAAGTGCTAACTAGAATTGTAAACCCAATTCCTTCATTGGTAATAGGGCTGAGCAAAGTATATAATGTACATTGCTATCAGGATATACAATATATCTCATCTGAAATTTTGGATATAATTGAATTGTGATATGCCAAAAGTGTTGCCTCCTGTCTTTAGAGTGAAATTAATTTGTTGACTTTCAGAACAGAGTGTTCTACCTGTTTTAATATGCCTTCCTTCACTTCAGTCATTAAATCCATGTTACTGATGTTTATTTGTCAAAAAGCTCAATGTGCTAATACGTTGTACCAATAGTTCTCCCTACAGTATTGTTTGAATATCAATGTATAGAGTAGAAAAAAAAGACTCTTATCAGTACTCATCCTGCCCTTTTTTCTTGTAAAACCAATGGGTGTTTTGTACTCTTGACAATGTCAGGCTTGCTTCACTTGCCACTGGCTAAGTGACTTGCTGTAGGGGGCAAAGCAAAGAGACTGAATGAATGTATGCATTAATATAGTGACTGACCGGTCCTCATCAGGCAACTTGTCAAAACCCTGTAACTGGAGGCATGCAAAACGAACGTTTCTTTTGTGTGATCTTACTGGTCATACTGGAACTTGTATCACTTGTCAGGTGGACTTTAGATGGCACAGATGCACAGAACATGAATGCCACAATAGTCGATGAGCATACAATTTTTAGAAGGCTTTTGCTGCCCGATATAGAGGGGCAACCAATTTGGCTGCCAGGTTCTTGCCTTGCAGAATTTATCTTATTGATCTTATGACGGATTCACATACCGTTTTAATTATTAATAGAGTAATCTATGTCTGTTTCCATCTGTAGTTCTCCATTTCCTGAACTGTTTTTGTCTGGATTTTAACATAATGTTAGCTGACTAGTAAGTATTCTCAAACTTATTTTTCTTATTTGCACGTCTGCCACTTTGGAAGACTTAAGGCATTGTTTCAATGAACTCTTCACATTGCTTTTCCCGATCACACACACACACTCTCCCTCTATCCACTCAAGGTTAAGATCAAACGGACATTCTCAACCTGTCCCTTTTTCTCTCTCAAGTGTGTCTCTCTCTCAAATGGACGAGCCAAAGCAGAAATATCTTTCTCGCTCTCTTTCTCACACGCAAACGGACACACACGCACGCAGTCTAGTTAGATCAAAGGTATCCTGTTTGGCATGCTCTCTTTGTGTGATTCAGCTTCAAACAGTCACATGTTGACAGCACAGGGCTGGGTTAGAATGTCAACCAGATATTAAAAGGACAGCAATACTGAAAAATATCTTCAATAAGTCAGTGCAAACATGCTACTTTCTGTAGAAGTCCACCCTTGAGATTTCAATTTCAAATGACTGTACAACTCCTGTCTTGGACATTTACCTGCCGCTACCATTTTACAACAGCAGATGAGCCACATATGGAGGAGGCTTGTTATTAATGTTATAGCCTCACAAAACAATCCTGTCTGAAGGACACTGACACCAACCAGATTCACACACATAAAGCAATTTGCACACGAAAATGTGCAGGCTATGTGACAGCCTAATTTGATCATGTCTACCACAAATAAATGTATGAATGGAAGCAAGTCAAATTTACTTTTTTTTTTTTTTATTTTGTCGGACTTTGATGTTGGTACTTGTAAACTCATTCAGCTTAACACAACTTTTTGTTAAGCCCTTGTACATGTGTTCATCTTTCCTACTCCAGGCCTCAGGCTTCCAGGCTTGTCATATATTGTAGTTTTATTAGATACTCTGCTCTGTGTCTGTGTGAAAACGGAAGATGTGCTACACTTTCACCAGCAGTTGTGAAACAGCATACAGCTGACACCCCCTTGTTCTGGAGAAGCATTTACTGCCAATTTAGCATGTTACCAAACGTTTAAAACACTTCTAGACTGCTAACTAGCTGCTAACTGCTCCATCAATCTCACTCAACTTTGGCTCCCTTTACACTGGAATTAAAATGCAATCGGATAGCAAAAAACACACTTTCAAAGATGATTGTGAACCCATTGCTACCACATTCAACACATGTAAATATGACTTCACAGAGTTCTGCCGAATTCAGCCTGCCTCAGGGGAACTGCCTACCCATCGTAGGAACACGCACAGCTCCAGTGTAATGATTAATACTAATTGTATTAGATGAGAAGAAGATGACACAGTATTGCCTGCTGCCAGAAATGCTTGTTTAATAGTAAAATGTGACTGGATAGTGATTGGATCTCCATGTGGACACAGGACATGCATAATAACTCCAGGTGTCAATGTACTGTTGGTTGTCAGGCACCTTTCGATTGCAACCTGTTCACAAAAAACACATCTTAATTCCAGGTGTAAAGGGAACCTAAGTTGAAGCTCACTCACTCCTGCTCTACCACACACATTTTGCATATCACCATGTTCTTAAACGAGCCATGCTGTTACAACACCAGAGGACAACACAGTCTGTATTGAATTAGACCACAAAGAGAAAACATTCTGTCTAAAACTTGACAAAAATTTTGTGACATTTCATTGACTAAAATGTAAATGAATCAAAGTGAATAAAATGTGAATAAGACAAATATGCATTTTCATCTGAAGACAAGGACTAAGGCCCCCTTTGCAACTAGCAATTAAACTGTGTTTTTTGTGATCAAGATTGCAGTTGGATGGCATTTGACCACTTATATTGACACCTGGTATTAACATGGGTCTTGGGTGTCCACCTGAAGATCTGTGATCACTATCTGATCACACTCCTCCACTGAACAAGCAATGCAGCCGGCTTCAATGTCTCATCCTCTACTCATCTGAGTGGCACTTAAACAAAAACAACAATAACGCAACACAACTGCATGGCTGTTTTTCACAAGCAGTTATTTTCAATAATCATTGCACTGGTCCTGTGCACATTCCAACAATGGACATGATGTTCTCTGAAGGCAGCTAGAACTCAGCCAAACTACTGTGAAGTCTCGCTTTTTTTTTTAGACTCATGCTTGTCTTTCAAAGCAGATGAGAGAGCGGCCCTATGCAGCTGTTAACTTGTTATACGTGGATGAGAGACACATGCATTTACACTTGGGCTGAATGATGGTCACAGTGTGTCCATGATCCACCTTCAGAAGTAGTTTGGCAGATAATTCATATTAGAGAAGTCATGAGTGCACAGTGATAAGTCAACACTCATGCAGCTGTACACTTGAAAGAAATATGTGCTTCTTAAATGACTAGTTGTAAAAAAAAAAGTTGAAATCTTACTTTATTTATATTAAGGGAAACAACTATGGAGCACTATGAATGTCACTGGATTCTTTATACTAATCTATTTTGATATAAAATAGACTGTAGGTTGTAATGAATTGCTTGTGTTTAAGTTTTCTTTTTTGAAAAGAAAAATATGAGAAAATGTCATGGGTCACAGTAAAGACATATAACTTCCAAAATATTTCTTGGAAATATAAATCCCATTTTCGGAAACAACTGGTATTTATGGCCTTCTGTGTGAACATCTGGCTGACAGCCACTTGTAAGGATGTGGCCCTGCTGTCCCCTATCTCCCGACTAATTGTTAGGGACAGCTTGATAATTTGCCAGGTAATAGCAGAGCAGACCTCTGCCAATGTATTCCTGCCCAGGAAATGAGACCTTGGAACCACCATGACAAGATGACTGACAGCTAGATCATAGCACAGACAGAGGATGGGACTTAGAGAGAGAGAGAGTGAGAGAGAAAAGAGTTTGAAAGCAGAAGCGAGAGGAAAATTATGGCAGCGAAAAAAAACAAAAAAATAATGAGAATTGATGAGTCTGGTTTGCCCCTCTATTATCTGTATCAGGAATAAATAAATATTATCAAGTACATTTCCTTAATATAAGTATTCGAGTGGAAAGCATTGTTTATAAGAGCTGAGGGTCTTCTGTAGCAAAGAAATTCTGCATCCATTTTGAGGCAATGTCAATACCTGATGCTATATTTGGCCTTATTGCCACTGCCATAGACCAAAGTTTAAATTTCACACACATTCAAATCAAATCAAATCAAATCAAATTTTATTTGTATAGCCCAAAATCACAATTTACATGTTATCTCACTGGGCTTTGAGAAACTGTACAGATGTGACATCCTCTGCCCTTAGACCCTGAAACCGGGTGAGGAAAAACTTAAAAACCCTAAACAGGGAAAATAAGAAACCTCAGGAAGAACCACAGAGGAGGATCCTTCTTCCTAGGACGGACAGACGTGCAATAGATGTCACTTGTACAGAACACAAAAACATGATAACAACCGTTCATTTAGAATGCATAAAACATCCATGAGTCCAAGAGTCTGTGGAATCTATAAATCCGAATGTATGGGAAGTCTAGTGATCCAGACGCATGTGTATTCTGTTGGTCCAGGAGTCATTATAGTTCATGTAGAAAGATCTGAGTGTTGCTGATGTAGTCACTGAGTCCACGAGTATGTGGAATCTGTAAATCCAGGGATATGTGAAGTGTATTGATCCAGAGGCAGGTGTAGTCTATTGGTTCAGAAGCCATTGTAATCTGTGGATCCCGATTTGCACTTGGAAATCCAGCCAAGGATCCAAGTCCAAGTCCTGTCATCTCCTGTCCTAACGAGGGCTGTAGGTATCAGGCAGGACCAAAGCAGCAGCTCCCACCGTGACTTAGAAAGACCTGCAGGATGATAAAGCACAACAACTCCGGGGAAGTAAAGTTAGTGTAAGGATATGGACGTTTAGAGGAGCAGAGATGGAGTCTGAGTTAGAGGGGGCAGAGAAGAGAGCTCAGTGCATCATGGAGTGTTCCCCCAGCAACCTAAGCCTATAGCAGCATAACTAAGGGCTAGATAGCCCTGCCCTAACTATAAGCTTTATCGAAAAGGAAGGTTTTAAGCTTACTGTTAAAATCAGAGAGTGTATCTGCCTCCTGTACCAAGACTGGAAGATGGTCCCACAGGAGAGGAGCTTGATAGCTGAAAGCTCTGCCTCCCATTCTACTTTTGGAGATTCTTGGGATCACCAATAACCCTGCATCCTGGGAGCGTAAGGTTCTGGATGGGTGATCGGGTACTATGAGTTCTTTAAGATAAGATGGTGTGATATTAGTTCTGGTCGGTACACGCGCTGCTGCATTTTGGATTAACTGAAGAGTTTTTAAAATTTTGTTAGGGCAACCTGAAAATAAAGAATTACAGTAATCCAGCCTGGAAGTAACAAATGCATGAACTAGTTTTTCTGCATCTTGTTGAGACAGGATGTGCCGGATTTTAACAATGTTACAGAGGTGAAAGAAGGCCGTCCTTGAAATCTGTTTTACATGTGAGTTAAAAGACAGCTCTTGGTCAAAGATGGCACCCAGGTTTCTGACAATGGTGCTGGAGGCCAAAGTAATGCCATCCAGATTAACTATGTTGTTGGATAAGGAGTCTCTAATGTTTTTAGGGCCTAGCGCAATGACTTCAGTTTTGTCAGAGTTTTACATTAAAAAGTTATGAGACATCCAGTCTTTAATGTCCTTAAGACATGTCTGTAGATTAGCTAATTGATGGGTTTCATCTGACTTCACTGATAAGTTGTGTGTCATCTGCATAGCAATGAAAATGTATGGAGTGCTTTCTAATAATATTACCTAAAGGAAGCATGTACAGAGTGAACAGTAATGGTCCAAGCAAGGAACCTTGTGGGACTCCGTGACTAACATTGTCATATCTTGATGATTCATCATTAACATGAATGGTTGACGATTTAGATGAAGATAATGTTGTCGTTAGGTCATGAAGGTCAATTGGATGGAAGCCTTCCAAACACATATCAGGACTAATAACAGCCTCTATAGTTCCTGTTGCTGAACTGGAATCTGTGAAGTGTAGGATATTTTCTCTGGTAAGTATAATTTTATTATTGAAGAAGTTCATAAAATCATTCCAGGTGAGGGTTCTAGGAATGCATGATCAATAGAATGATGGCTCTCAGTCAGCCTGGCTTCAGTGTTGAAAAGGATCCTGGGCTTTATTCTTGTTTTCTTCTATTAACGCTGAATAGTAGTCTTTTATTGCTCGGTGAAGGGCCTTCCTGTATACTTCAATCGTGGCAATTCTGCCAGGCCATGCGTGACTCTTCCGGTTTAGTGGAACACCATTTCCTTTCAAGTTTATGAGTTTTCTGTTTTAACTTGCGAGTGTTAAGATTATACCATGGAGCTAGTCTCTTGAGTGGTTTTGTTGGGTTTTTTTTAATTGGGGCAATAGAATCGAGTAAAGCACGTAGAGTGAAGTCGGCAGTGAAATCAGCAAGGTGATCAAGTTGGGAGGGGCTAAAATTAAGATATGACTCCTCTGTTATATTGGGATATGGCACTGAAATTATTGCAGAGAAAATAATTTCTTGTCCTCAGATATGCATCTCCTATAATAACTAGTGACTCTTGGTTTAAAGTTGATGAGCAGAAATTCAAATATTAGAAGATAATGATCTGATAAAAGCAGATTTTGCACAGACTTTTAAGTGCTGTCGTATATCAAAACAAGATCAAGGGTGTGATTAAAATTGTGAGTTGATTCTTGTACAAACTGACAGAAGCCCAATGAATCTAACAGTGACAGAAATGCCGTACCAAGGCTGTCGTTTTCAACGTCTACATGGATATTAAAGTCACCCATAATAATATCTTTATCTGTTTTAAGGACCATTCTTACCACCCTAATGAGACACTTGTTTCCAACACATCAAGAATCAGATCATCTTTGTGGAGGACTGACAACCTGTGGAGACCGACCGTACCATGTGTAAAATTTTCAGGTTGAAAGATGCTGTACTTTTTGAATTAAAGGTCCGGCCTAACATACACATTCATCCTCCCCCATCAGGCGTCAAGGGTAAAAATTAATAAAACAAATGGAAAATTAAATGTGAAATTATATAAAGAGGGGATAATGAAACACATAATGAAAAGAGTAAATAAAAAATGAAGGAACACAAAAGCATATTAAAACACAAATATCAATTTATATCTCATTTTGTAATTAATTTTTGCATTTATTTAAAAAAATATTTTGTTTTTGTCATTTAATGGAGTAACGATACAATCAGGTCACGAGACAAAACGATGCACAATACGGGGTTCATGAGAATAAGACGAGACGAGATTTTAACATTACTTTTAAGAAAACTTCAATGACTGAATATACAATAGGACTTCGTCACAAACGAATGTAGGTACATTTTGAAATATGTTATAACTTTCCAAGACAGCAAATGACTGACCTTGAATGTTGAAATAATAAAGTATATTTATATGTACTTTTTAAAACTTACAATTACAAAATGTTTGTGGATTAAATAATTTCAGTTGATGTTTCAACAATTAAACAACAATCAATTATCATTTGTCAATATCATACATCATTTTATCATTTTGCTAATAAAACTAGTTCAAAAATCAGCTTTGAAAACAACGTTGATTTGCTTCACAAAATCAAATTAATCAGTGAATCAACATTCATCATCTTATGTCAGGAGATCTCATCACACCCTTTGTGTCATTTCAATATGTTTGATTTTGGCCTTTTCATGGAAGCAACACTAAAAGACTTTAAAAGCCCCCACTGATAATACTGTCAAATTTAGTAGCAGGGATTTACATTTGTGTTTTTATTTTTATTTTTTTTCATTTTGGATAATCATGTTGGAAGAGATTTTCTATCTGTACTGTCTGTGTAGAACTAGAAGAACTCAGTGTTCCTGTTTTTTGGCTCATCCTTTAACATCCAGTTGATGGCATATGTTTTGTAGGCATCATAAAGGATGACAAAAGAAACATGCCGAAACTATTGGTTTCCTTGTTTTTGGCACCCATTGTACAGTCTTATTAACAATGCAGTTATGTTACAGTAATGCCAAGTGGCCAGTTCTAGTGATACAGCAGTGTGCACCTCATTACAACTGGGAGGTGTTTTCCAAACACTCCATGAGAAAAAGAAAAAGAGAGATTTTCTGGGGATTGTTTCAGCTCAAGAGCTGAACAATATTACTGCTGGGACATCATTCCACGGCAACAGATGGAACAAACATTACAATAAATCTCATTACAAGGGTTGACTTGGGAAATTCTGTTGTAACCACGATTGAGGTATGATTGCATTCCTCCCCACAGAAAAGGAAATGCCAGCCATACATCTTACACAGAAATCACAAACAGTTGGTTTCAGGTTAAATCCTCCTCGCACTCAAGGCTGTTTTTTGAGGAATTTAGAAATTAACATGATCACACTCACATTGACCATCAATTTCTGGGTAAGCTGGATTCCTTTTGTCAATTGTTATTGTGAAAGAACCGTCTTAAAAACCCTCCAACAAACACACAGAAATGTAGGTTTATCAAGTATTTGAAATGCACATATGTTCTTAAATTCCTGACTTTATCTTTCTCCTTGCCATCCTCTTTACTTTAATTTTCCTGTTTTGTATGCTGTCTGTCCTGTTTGTGAATGCTTGGCAGAGAAAGAGGAATAAATCACAGCACAGACGACAAGTTTTTTGTTTTGCTCTCTTTGTTTTATGCAGTGTCTGGTTTCCTGTCAATCCTATTCTCCCCTTTTTTCCGATTTCTGTATTCTTTTCCATGTTTGGAAGCTTATACGAAACTTGTCTTTTGTCTTGCTCCACTTCTTTTCTGCCTTAGTCTGATTTTTTTGTTTTTTATTCATCACTGTTTGTTGAGTACTAATCCATCTCTTTCTTCTCCCTTTTTCTCTCTTTAACATCCTTTTTTAAACAGAGATGAAAAGATCCGTTGTTTCCTTGTTCCTGTGCTTACAAGTCTGATGTTTTCTCTTTGGTGCCTCTTTTCTCTCCCTTGGACTTTTCTTTTTTTTCTGTGCTAAGATTAAATGATCACTCTTGTCTATTGTTTGCTTTCTACAATATGATTTTTTCCTGTGGTTCTTTTGCCACATGTTGCTCATCTGATTGCTTGGGTCAAACAAACTGCATATTACTAATCTGCTCTAGGGGAATCTGGTAATTTATGGTCACTGCAGGGGCGAAGGCATACATAACACTGGCATCAAACTCTTCAAGGTTATGCACTATTTAGTCCCAAAGCCCCAAAAGTATTAAGCCCCATAGCTATTTACACAAGATGAGGCATGATTTGCCAAACTGACATGCACATGTTCCATGCCTGTGTTGAACTGATACTGACTGAGGGCAAACATTGCTGGCCAACATTGATGTCCAGGAAAGACACAACATATTGGTTGCTTTTGACGGCTAAATAAACTGAACTGCAGACATCTGAAGGTTTTATTTTGAAACACATTTGAACCAGCTATTTAAACCAGATACAGTATCACTGTCTTGTCTCTGTCTTGTGTCAAACACAGCTCAGGCTTTTTGACTGTCTGGTTTTAGAAGTTACAAATTAGATATTTTAACAAAGTTTTACAATTTACATTTATTTTATATAGCAAGCTTTCATGGAATAAAAACATTTTTTGTTCTTCATACAGTTTAGTAAATTAATGGCATGTCAGCAGTGTTTTACCTAGACTTTTACTGTGCTCTTGCAGATAAATATAATAGTTTGATGTGGTTACTTATCAGTGCATATAAAGTCGATAATACAACACTTAAACATCTGACTTGTAAATCTGACATTTCAAACACAATAGATGCGAAAGCAGGTGGATGAACTATCGTAGGTCACCATGCGGACGGAGGAGAGCAGATGTGTCAAGGATAGGTTTTACAACGTGCAACATCACAACATATCAAATGTCAAGAGGCTTTTTACAACAAATCTGTTCAGTCATCTGTCTCTCTTTATCTACAAAATATGTGCTTTGCAACAAGGTTTGTGGCAAAAAAGACCAAACAAAACTTTTTTTTTTCTTTTGTTTAAATATCAAGCACAAACAACAAATTAAGAAAGAATTATTGAATATTTTTGATAACTTTTAATCTGTGATCTGAGTTCTCTTTTCTATCATTCAGCAGAGTTTTAATCTTACTGTCAATGTAGCAGTTATGTAAAGCTGACAGTACGCGGACTCCAGTGTTTCTTTTTGGTCAGGGTTGTCAGAGGTGATCTGACTGGATGTTTTTTAGTGCAGCAAACATACAGTATTCAGACCCAGTCTATTATTAGGTTTGTTCAAAGAGAAGTAAAGTTGAGCTTTGCATTGCTTGATATCTAACGATTACTAACTCTTTAGGCTAACTCGATAGCAACACAAACCCTGTACTGTGTGTGAATGACTTATTATACAGTTCCAACATGCTTGTTTTGTATGCAAGAAGACACTGTTGGGGAAAACCTAACTTTTCCTGACTTTGATGCATAAAAGCTGCTATATACAATGGTAAAGAATTTGTTAAAAAAATATGTATAACACCAAAGAGAGAGAAGAGAACATGTAAAATGGGATAGTGAAATGTTAGATAACAAGCATTAACAGGCTGTTTTACCTATCTTTAGCATCTGTAATCTCAACCTGTAATCTGTGTGCTATGTGTGAGAAACACCACTCAGTAAAAATATTATTAGAAATTGATGTTCATCGACTGTTATACAGGCACTGTGTGTGTATTTATCTAGCTGTCTGTATTGTAATATACCATGTATAGTAATATCTTCTATATAGTGTAGTAATGTAATACTTACAAAATGAACTGACTCATATATCAATGAGTACTGTATGTGTCTTCTTTATGCCTCCCACCTCTCCACTGACAACATGAAATGTCTCTGCCAAAACTCTGTCACACAGAGGCATTAGTAAAAATAAAAAAGACAGGGAGAGATGGCTAAACTGACAAAATACAGTATAAGGCAGAGATTTGTGATGACATAAAATATTAGAAGGATAGACGTGGTGAGAAGAAAGTTATCAAAAACTAGTATGGAAAAAATGGTGACTTGGAGTGGAACTTTCATTTGGATATTCAGTCTGCCTGTGTGTTTTCACACTTACTCAATTACTTATAGTTGTCATTTTAAAAACATCAACACAGACAGAAAGAAGAGGATAAATGAAATGAAGAATTTTAAGTAAGAAGCAGGGTATCATCTGTTATAACATGCATTTATATTTGACCATTTCAATATAAATGAAGAAATGAAGTTAACTCAACTCTTCTAAAAAAGTTTTTTAAATTGCAGCCAATGTTAGAACAATGTTAGCCATTGTTAAAAATACTCCATATGTTGGAGTGTGTATCCTTGTGTGTGATTACAGCAAACAGCAAGTGTGAAGATAATGTGTGTTTCTGTGTGTGCGCATAAGTGAGAAAATACCAGTGCTGTCAGTTGAACTTGGCTCAGCGATGAGCTCTCAAAAGTGGCAAGGCAGGTCAGGACCCCATTATATAGAGGTCACACAGTGACCCCCAATATGAGCGGTTATTAGAGTGAAAGTCCTGTTGTGTTTACTCTATGGATTATACGTATATTGTGTGCTTGTCTGTGTGCCCGACTGGAAGAAAGAAAGAAAGATAGGAAGACAGAAAGAAAGACCTTTAACAGAACCCCCCCCCACAGACACACACACACACACACACACACACACACACACACACACACAAAATCCTGCAGTACTTTCTAGATCTCTAAGCTTAGTCCGGGACAAGACACCACCAAATGCTCCAGAGTTTTCCACTGAGCTCAGAAAGGACATCCCTCTGCAGTGCTTAGATTAAAGTGTCCTCTATATCTGTTCATGGCTATGGCTCCATGTATAATCCTCCGCTGGAGGGCAGCAACTTGTTTTTCTACATGGGGCTTATACAGGACCCTCCACCTGCCTTTATGGGTACAGCCTGAAGCAAAAACCCTGAACAGGACAGCTGTGGTAGCAGCCAATTCCATTTAGATAACTCCGCCTCCATCTTCTCCCGCACGCCATCCCACTTCTGCCTCTGAAAGTCTTCAGCGCCTAAAGACACTCCTAGAACTTTAAGGCTCCTTTTCTCCCATTTTAAATGCTCAGGAAGACCAGGAATAATTCCTGTACTCCACTGACCCACCCAGCAAGCTTCACTTATTCTCCAGTCAAACCTGGCTGAAGAAGCAGCAGCAGCTCAATAAAGATTTCCAGTCTGTACAATAAAGCCTCTGAGAGAATCTTGTAATCCGTATATAAAAGAGCTAATGGTCTTCATTTCTTTTTGAAGAGTTAAATCTACTTTTTTTTCCCCCTCTTAATGGCAATTTTGCCATTTAAAAGCATCCAAAAGGCCCTGTCCCAACAAAGCCCACAAATGTTAAAAAAGATATGAAGGTAAGTCATCTATTGCGGGAGCCTTTTCCAATGCCATCTGAGACACAGCAGCAGTCAGTTCATCCAAAGTAATGTCCAAGTTCAATGATTCCTGGTCTTGTTGACTCAGCCAAGGAAGCTCCTGAAGAGGCTCCGCAGCACAGTGTATTTCATAGCTCTCCAACCTGAATAAGTCTGTTTAAAACTCCACTGCATGGTTTCTAATCTCAACTGGATGTGCAGTCATCGTTTCACTGGGGAAACAAAGACAGACCATCTATTATCTCTGAACAAATCATTTTTCGAATCAAAAAAGAATGAGGTTGGAGCATCCATGTCCTTAAGTCTAGTAAAACGTGATTGGACTAATGTTCCTTTGGCCCTATCTTGCTGAAAAAAGATCAGTTTCTGTCTTTTAGACTATAGAAGATCACTGTTTTACTGATCCCTTTGTGTAACAAAGATATTTTCTATGTCTTTTTCTTACTTCTGCACAGGTCTCCTGTTGCTCACTGTAGATCTAAACATTTATTGCAAACAGAACACTTTAATCTCTGCCTTCCCTACCCCCCAACACTGAGTAATAGAAGGAAAATAGTCTTTTCTGGATCTCCAGTAAGCCCCAAAAAATGTTAAATTTCCCTAACAATTAGATAATAATAACAAAGCCATAATTTAACATTAAAATGCCCAAAAGATGTTGGTTTAATAAAATAAGTGAGAGTAATTTCCATAAAAAATAAGTGATGGTCTGTAAAAGCAACAGAGAAGATCTGACAATTAAAAATCCTATCAATAAAAGAACCAGATACATAAAGCCCATCTAATCTAGCAGAACTAAGCCTACCTTCAGAAATTTTGACCCATGAATACTGTCTAACAGAAGGATGTTTCATCCTCCAAACATCGACTAAATCAGCCTTTTTAAAAACCTGAAATAAAACAGATGAGGACTGAAGGTTTGGCTCCTCCCCCGTTCGATCCAAAGTAAAATCAATACAACAATTCCGGTTCCCACCCAAAGCATTACATTCCCTGGCATCAATGCCTCTTAGTTTTTCTTTCAGTGTTTTAAAAAGTCCTTCTCACTCAGAGCCTTGATTTGGTGCATGCACATACTGTTCTCCCCACCATAAGCCCCAAGAAGAAGCATCCAAGAAGTCATTAATGTCCCCCAAAGACTACAAGTCTTCATACTTAGAAACACTGTCCGCTACAAACATACCATCAAAATCAGATTCACACTCAATGTCACATTGTTCCGACTGAACCAGCAGCCTTCATCGCCTGCTCCTCTATCTCAGTGCTGTGCTCAGACTCCTGAACAGCACTGCACTGTCCAGTCTGACGGTTGCAGACTCTATCCTGCCCTTACCACAGTTTTAGTCTCCATCTTAGCCGCACAGTGAGCACAGGGGCCAACCGTCCCAGACACAGCACTCCCAATTCTGGCAACTGCAGGGCCTTCAGACCCAGAGTCAGTGCCACTATCAACAGCGTCAGCCACTGAATCACTACTCCCAGAACAAGCGATAAAAACATCAGTAGCCCCAGCCTCAGAGCCACCCGACCAGGCAGCCACAGAGCCACCAGGACCAGCAACCCCAGAACCGCCACCTCCACTTCACGCAGGAGGCGCAGCCTCTGGCCTCTGTCAGCTGCTCCCTTGCTCCACATCAGCAGCACTGGGTCCCACTGCCTGCTGTTTGTGGGGACAAGCAATCCGCTTATGTTCCCAGAGCTAGCGTACACCATGCAGAAACCCTCCTCGTGCTTAACTAAAAAGCGACATCCAGTTTGAGTTGGAGAGTCTTGAAACATGAAAACCTGTCTCAGAGACTGAACGTGTTTCACACTGGTGTCCTTACAGTCCAGTCTCACCGACTGGAATCCGTTTGCAAACCTCCCCAAGCACCGCAGCGCTTCGTTGGAGATAAATAGAGGAAGGCAGCGGAAGGCACTTCTTGTGGGGAAACTTGCAGAAACACGTTATTCCAGGAGAGGCCCTTTCTCTATGACCTAACTGAAAAAGTCCTGTTCTGTCATAAATACAACGACCCTTTTGTTCATGTGTGAAGCATATGAGATATTTCTGTGCACCTGCTCCACCATAGAGGTACGTGGCAGCTCCACTCTCACGCCATACCTCCAGAGACAAGGATGGCATCCCAGAAGACGTCCTCCATGCCAAGCAAGGCACACCAGCAACAAAAAAGAAAACTGTCACTAATCACATTCGAAAAAAACACAACAAATGACACAATATCATTGCAAACCTGCCATACAATGAACACAGTTAGTGACACAAAGAAGACATCTGTTAAGTTGAATTTGTTTGGTCTTTTTCATATGCCAATTTCAGCATAGTGGCAAAAATACCATTTTGCTTTTAATTTTTCCAATTCTCCCTCTTCTTTTTGTCATTATTATTTTTATTATTGTTGTTGTTGTTTTAATTAACTCATGGACTGTTTTATGACAAGGTATATTGCTTTAAAATTGAGTGAAGTCAGTCTCTTTGTGTCAGTCCCAGTGGCATTAAAACATAAAATGCAAAGTTAATGCAGGGAATGGAGACAGGTATTTTATTACCACTGTTAACCAGGAATCCGCCTTGATGGCATCTTATTACTACTTATTATCATCTTTTTGTGTCAGGTTTTATATTTATGTGAGATTATAGACCTTTGCAAAGTTATTGGATCAAAACAATTCCTTTTTTATAGAAAATATCTTACCAGTTGTGGTAGTTCATCATTCATCACAATATATTCAGCTCTTTGGGGAAAGGCGGGGGGGAAGTTCAGGAACTGAAGATGTCAGGGCTGGTGCTGTTATTTTGATTTTGTTTTATTATGAGTTTATTGAGCCCCAGTGTAGAATAGTTGTTGTTTTTTTTCATCTGGTGTCTATTTTAGCACATTTCCTAGAAGCGACTGCAAATAAATTCCCACCTTTGGGACCTTCAACAAAGTGTCTTTGTGTCTGCCTCCTGCTTTACAATAGACCCCATCAGCAATACAATTGCACGGGAATCAGATTGAATGTTTATTTCTGGTTTCATTCCGATAAAGAGACAGCTTACATGTTCTCACTTACACATTAAGCAGACATAACATTATCATAAGGGCTGTTGCTGAAAGCAAGCATGAAAACAATACCACGCTATGCTGAGCACTTTCAGAGAGCCCTTTCACCTCCTCCCCTATGTTCTTAATGTGTGGTCACATCAGAACATGGGCTGCATTTATATGTATGGGATATGAACGTTAGAGAGTCAGGGATGCCTTTGTTGCTTGTTGAATTCACAATTTGGAGGATTTGACCGGACAGAGAATTCACTATGAATTCATCCTAACAACAACAGTTACTGTACTTGGTAGACAACTTAGATTTGCGCTGAGGAAGTCTTTCTCTAAGCAAAGACTCCCTGTATATCTGTCTGTCCCCTGCATGACAAAAAAAGCATTCATCAGACTGACCTTAAACCTGGCAGGTGTGTCACTGATGACCTGAGGGTGTGCATGTGTGCTGTGCTTCAGTTTTGAAAATGTGATGTGTTCGATATTAATACAAATCTTGCAAATATTACACTGACTGCTTCTTCTTCCCTGAGCCACCGCACCAATTTTTATTTGCAACCCACATTGTGGTCGAAGATGAGACTGCATCTGTTATGAAGTTTAGTCTGACAGGCACGTGTGCCGAGCTGACAATGTAAGAGTAAATGAAATAAGCAAACTTGATTGATATTTCTGTGGTCCTTTTCATGCACAGCTGTACTCACTATTCTGGCAAACTCAAACTGTCTTTTATTTAGTCTGAGACCCAGACCAAAGGTCTACAAGTAATTGTTAGTGAAAGTGGTATCACAGTGGCATGACTTTTTTACATGAGTTTATGTGACATGAAACACAGTGATTAAGTTTTGATGCAAAGAATTTGCAAACTTTTTTCTTTTTTTCTGTTACTATTGTTTATCTTTTTCATATTCACAAGCACAGAGGAACTGGTACCAATGCACTTAATAAGGAGAGATGGCAGAATGATGGGTCGCTGCCCACAGCATCCCAAGCTGTAAGAGGTTAACTGCCTTACTCAGGAGCACCTTAGCAATGCTCAGGAGGTGAACTGGCACTTCAGTAAGCCAAGTCCTGGGCTACTGCTAGACAAGAGTTACTGCTGAAACATGACAGTACAAGTGTGTGACATTCAGAGCTGGTGTGACAAAAGTCACAGAAGAGAGAGAGCAGGGAAAAGAGGATAATGCAATTTTACAAAGTAGGTCAGCGAATAACAGAGGCGATTGCGCGTTACTCCGCAAAGGACATGATGTGTGTGAATCCAGGGAGGGCTTTGTGAGTTTGAATTTAACTGAAGATACCAAATTCCATCATAGAATATATTTTTTAACCAACCAGCCAAATGACAGAGCCCTACATGAGTCTCATAGTAAACTTTCTCATTGAAGACATAAAATTGAAAACACTTGTAAAACTTTGTATGTCTGTCTGTGGAGATTCTCAGTCATCCAGGTAGTCTTGGGGATTCAGCTGAAGGCAACTGGACTGCTTGTAGTTCCTTGAAGACGTTTCGCTTCTCATCCAAGAGGCTTCTTCAGTTCTAAATTTCTGGTAGGTAGTCCTCAGTATTTAACCTTGTGGAGGATGTGTTTAAACACATCAAGACAGCATTAAAAACCTGTGGATACCCTAACTGGGCGTATGTCAAATCCACTAAGCGCTCCAGGAACAACACCCCGACAACACAGGAAGAGGAGAGGAAGAAACGCCACAACGTTGTCATTCCGTATGTGGCCGGGGTGTCAGAGAAATTCAGAAGAATTTTCTCTAAGCACAACATCCCAGTTCACTTCAGACCCTGTAAAACTCTGAGACAGAAACTGATTCACCCCAAGCACGAAAGTCCCAGACACAAACTTAACAATGTGGTTTATGCAGTCCAGTGTAGTGAGGAGTGCACAGACTTTTATATGGGCGAGACCAAACAACCTCTCCACAAACGCATGGCTCAACACCGGAGAGCCAGCTCCTCCGGCCAGGACTCAGCAGTCCACTTACACTTAAAGGAGAAGGGACACTCGTTTGAGGATGAGAATGTGCATGTGCTGGACAGGGAGGATAGACGGTTTGAGAGAGGAGTAAAGGAGGGCAATATATGTCAAGCTGGAACAGCTATCACTTAACAGAGGAGGTGGCCTCAGACATCAATTGTCTGCCACATACAATGCAGTTTTGAAATCCTTCCCCAGGAAACCATAGTTCACACCTTGGCTCATGTGATAACAGAGAACTGAAGAAGCCTCTTGCATGAGAGGCTAAACATCTTCAAGGAACTACAAGAAGTCCAGTTGCCTTCAACTGAAACACTGAGACTATGTCCTACAAACGCACATCAGTAGGAATACAATTACTTGATTTTTTGGCCAGTTGGGAATTGCATGAACAGTGAAAAAAAACAACAAAGAAAACTGTGTATTACCTCGGATAACATTGTCAGTGGTCAGGTCACAGGCTACATGTTGCCATTGGTTTAAACAGTTTAAATGAATGAAGAATGTAGTTTGCATTCTAAAGTTAGCCTTCTTGTTTTGTAACATGAATGGGGCCTAATTATTCTTTGCCATGATAAAAAGCTGTGCCGATGTGAACCTAAACGAGAAAAACAGTAAGACTGTATATTGTGGCATGTCTGTGAAGGTTCTCAGTCATCCAGGTCATCTTGATCTCGGAGTGTTTAGTAGGAAACAACTGGACTTCTTATCTTGTTTGAAGACGTTTCGCCTCTCATCCGAAAGGCTTCTTCAGTTCTGAGGTTCAGTGTTTGTCTCACCAACAAAGAGGCTGTTAGTCTCATAACACGTCCTCTTTGTTGGTGATTGTCTCACCAACAAAGGAGGCTGTTGGTTTCAAAACACATCCTCGTTGTTGGTGATTGGTGATTGTCTCTACCCACTCGGGGTTAAATACCTGGGTTTCCCACACTGAACCTCAGAACTGAAGAAGCCTTTCGGATGAGAGGCGAAACGTCTTCAAACAAGATAAGAAGTCCAGTTGTTTCCTACTAAACACTCCGAGGTTATATTGTGGCATGTTTTTCTAATATTGCTCTACCCTAGTACAAAGCAGGAGGCTTCCCAACCAACCCAAATAAGGAAGATTTGTTTTTTTACTGAAAGGAGTTTAATTTTTGTTTTGTTGATTGGTTTGGATTTATAAAAAAATCTGATATGATTTAATTACTAAAAAAAAAAATTGTTACAAAAACATTTTTCAAGTGTGATTTATTTCTGCCTTTCCCCCTGTGCAGGAACAAATCTATCCAAATAACACTTGTCACTTCAGGTTGCTGTAGAGAAAAATAGAAGAAAATCCTCACACCAAACTAGGTAAATGTGTGTAGCACTTCTTGAACCCAGTCATATTAACTTTTGGCCATCAGGGACCAGAAGAAATATAGGTAAATTAAAAATACATCAGTTGCTCAACTGACAATGACCTAATGCAAGTAAATATTATAGGCTGATCTCAATAAAGTATCCAGGCTAAAGATAACTATACTTGGACTCCATCTTCTTTCACCTGAGCATGTATAAGGGGACGTTTGTATTTCGATTTTTCTTCCCTTGCGTGTTTTGTTTGAATCAGGAGAGGATTCGTTTTATTGCTGTAGTATGTTGGAGAATGCAGCAGGGCACAGTGACTACGGTTGTCCTCTCCATTTTACTCATTGATTTGATAAAGAATTGCATGCAAGCATGAAGAGATCCTCAGGTTTGAATAAATATTGGTTTTTATTATTATTATTGAATTAAAGATTCCTCTGAATTACTTTTTTAATTGATTTTCGGTTTGTCTAGCTATTCACCTATTGTTGCAAAAGGACATTATCAATTTTCCTAATGGTATCACAACAAAAGGCTTTTACAAAACTCATTTAAAAAGAATCAAAATCTCTGGCTGCACTGACCCTGAAGGCTCATTCTGGTTTAGGATCTGAAATGTCTGTCCTTTTCTTCCTTCTCTACTCTTTTAACTTTTTATTTTCAAGTTGTTATTCCTTGCCATGGACTTAATGGCCAATATATATAATTTTATATCATCACAGAGCACCTCATACAATGAACATTTTTATTCAACACATGTTGAACATATTTCTCTCTGGCCTTTTCAGATTCCAACCACTAGAATGTGAATTTTTTACCAGACGTCCGTCAGGCAGCTGGTGAATTCCGCCCCTTCTATCTAAAAGTGGTCTGAGTGCTGCGTGGAAGAAACATCCAATCCTCCTCTCCAGTGTTTCCCTCTGGTTTCATTCAACAACATTTAACTGAATGAGCACAATTGTTTGTTTGTTTGGTTTTTTTTTTAATTATCCACTTAGTTACCAGCAAATGCATGTTGGGCTAGAGAGATAAATTTAGAAAAACTCACATCCCTACAGCCGCCACAAATAACTTAATGATTTAACAAAATGCTCCTTTAACTGTGATATAGCACAGGAGAAAAGTTAACCATAAGAGAATTATAGTGAAAACAAATCACAAGCAAGCCAAAAGTGATTAATTGTTGAATCTGTCAATCATTGTGTTAGTCTGAACATCATCAATCAATTGAAGACTGACCCCAAGTGTTAGTATTTGACAACCCGAGAATGATAAACAACAATCAACTTCTTTTTCTACAGAATCTCTTACTGAGTTTTCAAGGACTTATCTGACTACAATAATTAGATTGGATTACATTTTTGTCATAGTATAACAATTTCTCTATTTTGGATAACATTCAAACAAGAGTTTTGTGCAAATCCTTCATTTACCTTAGCCATTCTGTTTGTTTGACACCCAGCTGTACTTGGAAAGATATAACTGTCCATTCAGCCTCGAGAATGTTTATATTCTGCTCTGTGAAAATCTTCCTTCCTTCTTACTCTAGTGGCATTTAAAACAATAAGTTATAGATAACTTGTACTTAGAAGGAAAGACAATGTGGTTTTCTTAATGTATTCTATATACTCACAGAAAAGCTCTGTTTTGTGTCTTCTCATGGCCAAAGTAAATTAATTCCTGTCCTTTGCAACATCTTGCTTTGCTGTCTTATCATCAATTAGACTCACAATTTATGTCGAATTATGATTCGAGTCTACGTATTTCTACACACCTTCAGTCAATTGTACATATTTTCAATTAACCTGATATCATCTTGGTGTATGAATATCACATGCTGTAATTTCACAAATTTTAAACTTGTGTATTATCTGACACCCTCCAAGTACAAGCTTCCACATGTAATCTAATGGAATCCACATTTTATGAGTTTACACAAGCAGGGAAAAGACGTGGTGACTTTCTTTGTGTGATATGTGTTATATTAGTCACAACGTTTTTGGTTATTCTTAATTTGCTTCGGTTAACTGGATTATCTCCAACACAATATACAGATGAACTTTTGCTAATGATTGTAGGTCAAAATACCTACGGACATAAAAAATGTCAACAAGTTCAGAGGATGAGAGAAAGAAGGTCTTGATTTTGCCCTGTGTAAGAGTGAGTAAAGACGAGAAAATTGGGGTCAGTGTATTTTTTCAGTGTACTTTCTCCTGAGTAGAAACATGGACGTGGGATGGTAAAAAGTCAACAACAGAGAAAGAGAGAAGCTGATTGGTGGCAAAAGGACCAAGAGTTTCTTCCACACTGATAGAAATGGCAGAGGGCAAAACAAACTCTCTCACACACACACACGCACACACACATACACACACGCACACACACACTCACGCGTGTGTAGGCCATGATGCCACCAAAACCCTGTGAGGTTCTCAGTCATCTAGTGCCATCTAGTGGGGGCAGTTTATTGTTTGGTGTGAACCATACACCAAAATGAACCATTGTTTTATTTCATCAAGAAAACAAGAGATTATTTTGGGTACTAAAAAAGTTAACATGTTTTCACACAACTTTGCTTTGCACATATTATTTCCCTGCATTACATATAATTTGGTTACAAAGAAACCAATTTCTGGAATTGTTTCTTAAGGACATATTATGAATTAAGATAAGGATTCTGTTCAAGAGTTCTATTTTAATACATTGCTTAAATGTTTGAATCAGCTCTTATGGGCACATTAAGTATTCAGGCCTAGTAAAAAATAAAGCCTAGACATTGAAGAATCAGAATAGACTTCATTGCCAAGTAAGTTTGCACACGCAAGGAATTTCTCTTGGTGTTTTGGTGTCTTGACATTGTGAAGGATTAATGTCCAAAAATATAAATCTACACAGATTATAAAGTATATGAGTGTATGTCCAAGTATAATAGTCCAGTGCAAGTAGACAGAGCTGTGTTTAATATAATGTCAAAGGTGTGTTAATATAACGCCTTGTGACAAACGTTGATTTAACGTGTAGTGTCTATAGGGGGAGGAGATAAGGGACAGGACAGTGTGAGTGGGGGTCCTGGGCATTGTTAATGAGGGCACTGCAGAGAGGAAGAAACTGTTCTTGTATTCGTGAAAATAAACCTGTAGAAACTGAAGCGTTAGGGTTAGGTTAATCACATGAGGAGCCTTAGTAGCTAAAGTCAAAATAATAAATGTAGACTCTGTAGAATGCATGTTGCTAAAGAGTTATAGTACTGCTCTCAGTTGATGAAGCAGCCAGACGAAGCAAGCAGGGAAATCAGGGGGATAAAAAATCAGGGTCATAGCCTCTCTAAATGACTGTGAGCATTTTTCAGTCATGAGTATCCCCACTCTTTAGATGAAGGCATGCAGGACTATGGTCCACTATGATTTGTTGAACTTTGTTGAACTTACTGTTAGAATTAAGTACAATTGAACTTGTAGGTGTCAAAACCTTTTCCATGACAAAGTGTCCCAGGGTACTTTGCCACACAAATGCATATTATTATGCATGTTTTATTCCACTATTTGATTTTACTGTGTGACAACTTTAGTTTGCTCACTTTAATGTTAAGTTAAAAAGAAGTTCAATGGATTTGGGGGAGAAAGTTCACCTTCAACTAAAGCATTAGCTCATGAACCATTCCGTCATTTAACATTAAGAACAGAAGCTTATATCATCCATCCCTCCATCAATTTTCTACCGCTTATGCTATGCATGTCATATTAAAAAGTCAAGCATAAAGGATGGCAGCATAGTTGAAAATGGCAGGTTTATATGAACTGACAATGGCCATGGTATTCTTGCCCACAACGTAGTGTCATAATTGGTTGTAGTTTCTCCATGTTACTTTTGACCTTTACTTTAATTCACCACTTGATATTTGGCTATTATGATAGCTATTTAGTGTGCTTCCAGTGACTATTGAATTCACATTTGGCACATTGCTAAACATATGTGAAACATAATCCTTGATTTGTTTCCCACAAAAATGTCTAAGATTAATTCGATTAAAGAATTCTAGAATTAAATATTGTCCATCTGCAGAAATAAACTCCCAGTCTGCCTTGGGAACAGCTCTATCAAATGGATTTCATGCATTAATATGACAAGAAAATCGACTCATGGCCCAATTTGTTGTCATAATTGCTCCTTTTTATATGCTCTAAGCTTCTGCTCCAGGCTGAGCTTCCTTGACTGCATCATGCTATCATGTGGATGCCCCAAAACATAGCAACCCCAGCTTCGGTTATAAACATGTTGGGTCTGTTCAAATTGTACTTTTGTATTGTTTTTGACAGAATTTTTTATTTGCTGAATTTATTTCTATGATCTCTGACCACACCAAACTATAAATTTGTCATGACCTCGATATTAAATCTCAACAATAGGAGGATAAATGTAAACCAGAAGCTATGAGAGCCAAAATAATGTAAAATAATGTAAAATGTGACTTGTAAGGTGTACTAGTAGTTTTTAAAATAATACATGTAAACGCAGTGAAACTTTAAAAAATCTGTTTATCTTTGTAATTGGTTTACTGGTCAGTTGTTTCTTGTCATGCCATGCATATTGGTAGGCTGGTGGGTACAGTATGTGCATGTGCGTGCGTAGCAGAGAAAGAGCATGTGTGGATGCTTTTCATTCCATCAGTGACAGCTCTCAGCTGTTCTCCTGTCTGCCTCCCTGTCTCTGTCTCTGTCTCCTACACCGTTGTCTGCTGTCTTTTCACCTTTCCCCCTCTTCATGTGTCTGCCAGTCACTGCCCTCTGCTTCACACAATCCCACTGAAACAAGAGGTGATACTTGAGTCATGACCATAAGAAAACTTCCCCATGTGTGAAAGGATGATGGTGTTAACTGATCACACACATGCACATGCACACACACAGTCCCAGCTGTCTCCCGTGCCTTGAAGTGTGCTGAGAGGTTGGGATGTTGTTAGGTGGGGGAGGTGGAATGGATAAACCAGAGCTCATTTAGTGCCCAACCCACTTTCCACTACTCACTTTAGCTCCAGAGTGACTGATGCAGGTTTGGCGTATGGCTTCCTCTGTGTAAAGTCAGGCAATACATTAGGTTAAGACTTCCTAATTGGTTGACCACACATCATTAAACAAATGCTGTAGAGTTCAGGCCTGTTATCACAAACGTCTTGCTGAGATATGAACCTTTCTATGGTCCAGATCTTGCTGCCATGGATTCTCAGTATATTTATCGGTAAGTCTTTGTGTCACCGTGTGTGTGTGTGTGTGTGTGTGTGTTCGTTTGTGGATGTGTGGATATTAATACATTAACCTTCTCTGATACGCTTTTTGGCAGGTTGTAACAGCATAGATCAAGAAAATGTCTTGAAAATTACTTTCACTGTTTGGAGAACAACCCTACTGTCTTTTATAAATCAGAATCAACTTTAGTAGCCAAGTAAATTACTTGAGTTTTTAGATGCTGTAAAGAATAAGATAAACATTTTAACACAAGAGTGACAAAGTTGAGTAAAGTCTGGTGAAATTAAGGATACATTTATCTTAAGCATACAAATGTGTATGAAAGCCAGTCAGTTATGCATATGTAAGTACTTTGTATGCTGCATTAATGCTCACTGTGGATAAAGTACCGACCTCTCCAGCAATAAGGTGTCTGGATCAGAAACAGAAGGCAGCTTCCAGGCACATGGCCCCGAAAACATAAAAAGCAGCAAAGTACACTACAGGAATAGAATTAATAAAATCTAGTACGAGGGTGAACATCATTTTATTTTTCATATTAATACCAAGATACTGTTATATTCTTTTATGGGGAAAAAAAAGAAAAATGAAACTCCTGAAACAGTTAACAGATTATAAGCAGACAGTTAAATGCAATACGGGACAAATTCTCCATCATTTGTATGTTGTAAAAAAATGATACCTACCGTTGTAAGAACAACATTACTTGGCCCAACAAAATGATTAATTCACACAAGGATCATCTTGTCTTTTACAATTCTGAACTGTCTATGAAATTCTGCCTTGTTACTTACAGTGAAAAGCACTTCTACAAATTAGAGTGTGTGCATTTGTTCTTCAGGTCACCTAAAAAAAAGGCTGCCCTGCATTCTTCACCGTATTCCTATTTTAGTCATTTACTGTAACTGATGTTCCCTTCAAGAGTTATATTTCTAAGTGACTACTTATGGGTTTGGTCGTTGTTCAAGGACACATGCTTGTTGCACACAGTGTCTCCTGGGGCATTTAAACCTGTGAACTCTGAAGTAAATGGACAAACAACCATCTCTCCCCAGTGTGGCACACCATTCGTTTTTATATTTCATTTCTTCAATAATTTTTGAGAATCATTTAAGCAAATGTTTATCCTGGTATTTTCTCCATCCACTGATTACAGCAATTAATGCACTACATATGAATTAACTGCTCATGCCCATGCATTTTACAGAGGGATTTGAAAGCAAAACAGTAATAAGAATTTAGCATGACTGGTTTAAATGATTAATGATTAAGTGAAAGGCTTATGGGGAGAGAATGAGTTTACTTGAGTTTGATTACTGAAAACATCAACATTACTCCAAATATTATGATCTAACCTTTCCTGCCGACGACGTTTCGGCAGTGCATAGGATTTAACATTAACTGTCTTCCGTCTCGATCACATTGCCCTTAAACTGACTACATTTAAGCAAGACCTGAAAATACTAAATGTACTGCACATTTAAGCAAGATTAACAGCATTGATCTGATTCTTAATGCAATGTTCAGTGTTTATCTTTAAGTTTTTACTCTAGTGTCTCATCAACAAATATAATCAGTATTTTTAAATCTGAATTGAATTTACTTATTTTATATACTTATTTTTCCCACTTCAGTGACTTGATCACTGGCATATTTTATGTAGCATATTCCTGCCAAATTGATGCTATTCCCAGATAGAGCTGGGGTGTCAGGATACACGGACGAAGGCTGAGAGCCACCAGTTGGGCATTATCTGCATCACTGCAGATGTGCAATAAAAATAGTGGTCAGGAAATCATTTGGAGGCCTTTATTTCTTTATTTCTTCATGTCCGCTTTGAAAAATGTTTACCGGCTGGAACTTGTCAGAATATGAAACAGATTATTCTGGCCTCAAGACAGGATTGCTTTCTCTCGAGTAAAAATAAATGAAGATGTTTGGACAACAAAACTTAAATACTAAATCAGAGTGGCCTTTCATGCTACTTTTGTTTCAGTTGTTACTGATGTTATCAGGTGGGTTTATTACATTTAGTGAAAAAACAATTAGAGTCTCAAGGAGACTCAAAGATAAGTGCTTAAGACTATCAAGTACCGACACTGGAGGATTCAAATGCAGAGGCACGGTGGGAAGTTTCTTAATCAAAGCCGTTTAATTCAGAAAAAGGGTCACTAACAGGAAATTTAAACAGAAAGGCAAAGGCAAAAATCAGTAACCAATTAGCAATTAAAATCATACACAAGGAGACTCACAAGGACTGGACCGAATACAGGATACTGAAAAGACGAACTGGCCGAGGAATGAAGGGACACGTGGCTTAAATACAAAAGGAGGGGGTGATAATTGGACACGGCTGAAACACATTAGGGGGGAAGGTATCACACATGAAGGAAGAAAAGTTGACAGTACATGGGGATTAAGACGCAACAAAAACTTCAAAATAAAACATTAAATAAAACACGACACAGAATAACCCTAACAAACAGACATTTAAAACTACCAGACCCTGACAAGCACACACAAAAAAAATAAAGAGTCTAAAATCGTAGTTAAAATGTGCTATTTCACTACTCTTTAAAATAAGTTATGGTAATAATTGAATCACTTTCCCCTATAAAAGCCTATAGAGCAATCTGGCAAATATTAATGATTTCTGTATTTTATAAAGACCATAACTGTCCTTATTATGTTTATGCAATTTGTATGTGTAAAACCTGTCATATACTTAATTTCACTTAAAGTGATTCACAAACAAGCTGCTAAGATTTTGTATATATGAATGAATTCTTAGTTGTAACAAATACTGAGTCTTCATCTAGTCACCTGTGGAAGGGCAAGATAGAAGAAAATGGCTAAATGATACTGCATGTGCTGTATTTATTAAATTTAATTCCAGTTTGTATTATGTTGTCAAAGTTACCAAAGCATTATTCTAAAATCAGCCACTCAAACATTTGTGCATCTATGTTAACGTAGCAATTTGAAAATTAACATCATGAAACCAACAATATCAATTTAATCACAACTTGACTGAATTCACAACTTATGCCCATTCTCTGGAAGTGACTAAAAGTCACTGGGAAAGCACAGATGAGGCAATTTGAGTATATGTGGGTACCATATTTTTCTGTTAAATCTTGCTTAAATGTGTAGTCACAAGGACTGATTGGCTTCTCTACAACAGCATTTTTTCCAGCCTGCCATGTGACTTAAAAGAGCAACATTTGGTCAATAGCTATCATGAAACGTGATTCAAGACATATTGCACGCCTACACCTTTCCTACTGTTCGGCTTACCAATTGCCAGAACATGGAGAGAGCCCTGGTTTTAGTTTGCAGTGGAGTTTCATGCGGAAATTAGAGTTCAGTGGCAAATGACTGACAGCTCCAAGTGGCTGCTTTGCTCCTCTCTTCTATTTTTGTATGTGGCCAAATCTAAGCGCACTGTCAGGACAACAGGAGGGGAGCAGGAAACTGGCGACAGAGACAATGGCCGACAGCCAAGGAAATGAACATCTCCCATATCATTGATAAAAAATTCGTAGAAGTAACCCACAAATTGTGTGTGCGTGTGTGTGTGTGTGTGTGTGTGTGTGTGTGTGTGTGTGTGTGTGTGTGTGTGTGTGTCTATCTGTCTCCTCTGCTGGTGCTGGCCACATGAAACAAGATACTCGCCTGCTCAGTTTGTTCTGAGTGTGGACCGCCAACAGATTCCAGAAATGACATGCAAAGTATGTAACTTGGGGTCACAGTGTGGCGAGCAGCAGTATGATAATCTGCTTGGTTATATTATACCAAAACCAGGTGATGTGTTTTCTGCGATTGGATGAACTAGGGTGATGCCATCTTATACTTAAAGTATGAAGAATAGCCTAGATTAACGTGGTTAAGATGGTAACATAAAAGTATGTTTTTGTACTGTTTTAAGTGATTAAATTATTTTTTGTTTCTTTTTTACAATCCATGTAAGTCATATGGCTTGTTTGGAAGCTCTCTATGTCATTAAAGTGAACACCATGAAACATCATGACAGAAACCACATAAGTCACACACCATAATGAGATTATGGATATAACCAACAACCAAACCCAGTGATTTCCACGCAATCAAAAGAATATTTGGAAAAAAAGGCACAGGTTTGTACACTCAACCAAGAAAAGATCAGCATTTATTAATGAACCGACATCTCATTCCGACAGACCCAATGGATGTGCCAAAGAGGTTTTTGGAGTCTCACATCACTTGAAACAAATTTACACTAACTTTAAATCAGAGAGGTACAATGTTAAATTTAATCTTACTTACTTGTTGCACCTGACTTTAATCATGTTCATGTTAAAAAGAATTAGCAACTGATCCCATTTTATCTAATTTATATTTCCCACATTGCCCAACTGTATTGCAATGAAGAATGCTCATTTTTATGGTGCAGAACAAAAATCAATGTGACATTGTTTTTAAAAAGTAAACCTCTGACTCTGTTAGCTATAAATACCTTATGTATTAAAATGTCTTAAATGCAGGTTAGCTGTTGTGAGCCCCAAATGATCCTTATGTCAGGTAGATTGGCCAGGGGGCAGTTTTCAGTAGACTCATTTTTAGCATTCAGATTAGGTTCAGTCCAAGGACTAATACAGAAACAGATTTGATCATGACAACTCATGGGGTATTCGTTACAGAGGATTTTCACCAATATGGAATGCCACCCACTAGACTGCTGTTGATCTGTTGTCATCTGTATGTCTGTGTTTCTCTCTCTCTCATTTGATAATTCCCT
>KV751325.1:2527273-2543008 GCA_001698575.1 Mola mola
CAAAGACAAAACCTTGTTTATGAAGCCCATATGTGACTCAATTCTTTCATTTTACAAAAAGAAATAAAGTGAGGCCTGTACCTTAATTCATTATGTGCTTGTACTTCCTAAGAAAACACTGTGGCATTTGTGATTAATTTTGAGGTAGATTTGTAACCATTTTACTCTTTTAATCAAAGCAAACACTGATGCTTCACATCCAGTAGTTAAGCGTGGGACATAAGCATTGTGTAAAATTTGAACACCACTTATTAGTAAAAACCACATTTTTTCTAAAATTTCAAGACAATGAAAATGAAAACAAAACAGAGAGACTGTTTTAAGAATTGGTCATTAATAGAGGCGCATGATTTATCAGCTCACTATCAGTATTGTCACGCGGGTAGTCATGTATTGGCAAATAATGTGGCATTCACTGTTAACAATGGTTGATTATAATCTACTGTGTCTCATTAATTTTGGACTGGCTACATCTGCCGTCCTACAGCCGACTGCAGCTTTAAACATCCCCTCTGAAAATTTTTGACCTTGTTAACAAGTCCAAAAGGTGATGCTTTGTACAACGACACATATTATTTGTGCGTCATTTCATTCTTCATACCGAGGATTTCTTAATTCCCTGTTTTCTTTAGGCATAGTTGATCTTAGTAGACTGCTGTGGTTTCTGTAGTTGTCTTTGCATAGTGCTTATGTGCGCCGCGGTGTAAGGAAGTGTTTTCTTATAGTTCAGGTCTTGTCTGTCACTGTTTCGCCGTTTATTATTTCCACCAGCTACGCAATATGCTGCCACAAGAACGATCTAAAAGTCATGGGGGCATTTTCAGCTCTTATATGGTCAGACTACCACGTCATGTTGACCACGGCTAGCTAGCTTCTGCTTTTTCTACCAGAAAAAGCAGAAATGTTTTATTGTTTTATGCTGGTCAGATTGATGATACAGGATTGAAACAAGTATGCTCACAAATTCCCATACCCATCTAAGAAATTATGAGTATTGTGTCATACTGATAAAATTCTAACAAAAAGTAGGGTATTGATTTTATATTTAATTGAAAATTGTTGATCTTGCTTATCCCTACAACCACAAGGGAAGCAGGCAAGCACAATGCATATTTTAAAAGATGCTATTACAACCTTGTCTTAAAAGTAAGAAAATATTAATTAAATATTTGATTTGTTGGGTTTTTTGTGTGTGTGTGTGTGTGTGTGTGTGTGTGTGTGTGTGTGTGTGTTTTTAATTATTTATTTATTATTATTATTATTATTATTGTTAGTTTTTTTTTGCTCATTTAAAAAAGAAAACAATTCCTAGCAATATTATACACTATTTAGCTACAATTTCAGTGTATGTGCTACATTACATTGAGTAAATTACAGGTATTGGTAACAGTTTAAGAAGATTAGCTCTTACTTCTCAAATTGGAAGTTAATGTCGCTATACATTGTAGAGCCTTACACAATGTTTACCTTTACTCCTAAATGTCAGTGCTGTCACCAACAGACAATGTTTTAGCTCTTGTACTAAAACTTAAGTCATCATTTGCTAAAATGTGTACAACGTACCTGCGCTTCCTATAACAAATCATAAGTAACATTTAATCTCCTGTGTAATTTCAGATGAAGTTACAACTGTAATATTATTCTTATTGTTGTCATCTATCATATATCACATCCATTTAACTTCTTGTATGATTTCCTCAAAAGGAAAGGAGTATTAAAATAAAACAAATATGAATAAGGCAGGATTTGTAAAATGGTGGCTGTTGAAAGTACAAAATTTGTATATGACCTACTCTGATAGTCATCTCAGATTTGTTTTTAGGATTTAAAAAATGCTCAAATGGACATGATCCTACACTGTCAATTTTTCTCCACAGCAATGGACAGATGTAAACCTGAAGTGGAATCCGGATGACTACGGGGGCATCACGAAGATCAGAGTGCCTTCAACCGATATATGGAAACCAGACCTGGTGCTATACAACAAGTAAACATTCTCTATCTCTTTAGCATATCAAATGCCTTTAAACATCTCACTGCTTGTGTCACATTCTCCCTCTCCCGTGTTCCTGTCCTTGTCCTCTGCAGTGCTGATGGTGACTTTGCTATCATCCATGAAACTAAAGTCTTGTTGGAGCACACCGGGATGATAACATGGAACCCCCCAGCCATCTTTAAGAGTTACTGTGAGATCATTGTCCTCCATTTCCCATTTGATCAGCAGAACTGTAGCATGAAACTGGGAACCTGGACGTATGATGGACTGCTGGTCGTCATCAACCCGGTAAGTTTATTCAAGGGACAGACTATTATGGCAGGTTTTAATAAATGTGTCTAAGCATACTACCTAAAGAAATGTACACTTACAGTATTCAGTATTGTACACTATTCACTGTTTCATTGTAGTACTTTTTTTTTTTCAGGACAGTGATCGACCTGACCTGAGTAACTTTATGGAGTCAGGTGAGTGGATAATAAAGGACTACAGGAACTGGAAACACTGGGTTTACTACACCTGCTGTGCCGACACACCATACCTTGACATCACCTACCACTTCCTGATGCTGCGGCTGCCTCTCTACTTCATCGTCAATGTCATCATTCCATGCATGCTGTTCTCCTTTCTCACCGGACTGGTCTTCTATCTTCCCACCGACTCGGGTATGTGTGGAAAGACTCATTATCCCATTTTCACCAGTTTGGCCAAGTAACGCATTTGAAGTGCATTTGCTTGCCGTAGTAGAAGAAATATTGAGGATCCTTTGTTTGAGGTCAAATCTTTCCACTCAGTATATCCACCAAGTGAAATATTTGTTGCTTTTTTTAGAGTAGCAAGACATAAAAAGAGCACATTATTTTAGTCTGTAATGGAGGTTTAAAAGAAGAGAGAAATGGCATCAGGATGTCACAGTTAAATGAAATTGTGTGAAGTGAAGTGAATGAAACTGCTAGACGTACAAGTACAATGAATTTGTACTTAAGCATTAAGTAAATATAAGTACAATTAACCACTGTTTGCTCACACATGCAACACATATTAAACAGTGTATCCATTAAGAATTAAGAATTTTCACATTAAGAATGTGGAAAGAATGAAAAAAAAAAAAAATTTAAATATATTCAGCTCCCATTGTAAGGCAACATCATAGGTAGGAAATCCATCAAACCTAATTATATTGATGGTATGGCTTTAATTTTAAATCATGGTATGGACATGTCCAGTCATTTCTTATGATCTTATTCCCATTACTGAGTTTGATTCTGTGATAAACAAACACGTGACTTTATCAGTTAGTCAGTAAAACTTTATCTGGCCAGTTTTTGTTTTTTTTCTTTAAGGGGTATTTTATATTTGGGACACAATCTAAACATCATCCAGTGTAAGATAATGATAAATAAATGCACTGACAATATATCTTTAGTTCCGGTGAGCTGTAAGCTGTACAAGATGCTGTGTAAACAGAGTCTGAATGCCTGTCTCCTTACGTCTCTCATCTTGCTAGGAGAAAAGATGACTCTGTCCATCTCTGTACTGCTGTCTCTGACTGTCTTCCTACTTGTTATTGTGGAGCTGATCCCCTCCACCTCCAGCGCTGTTCCTCTAATAGGGAAATACATGCTCTTCACCATGGTGTTTGTCATCGCCTCAATCATCATCACTGTCATCGTCATTAACACGCATCACCGATCTCCAAGCACACACACCATGCCCCCCTGGATCCGCAAGGTTTGCTTTTTATTTTTACTATCTACCTGTGATCATTTAAAATGTCACTGTTGTTTTTGTGACTATTTATTGTGACTAATTAAAGAAGTACAGATTGAATGGAACAGAAAAAATCATGTGTCTGTCTGACTCTCAGGTCTTCATTGAAACCATTCCCAACATGATGTTCTTCTCAACAATGAAACGACCAAGTCAGGAGATACGTCAGAAGAGGTTGTTTCCTACCGACATGGACATCTCTGACATCTCTGGTGAGACTACAGCTAAGTGACAGATTTTGCGTATGAGACAAGTGCGGCAAGTTATGGGTGGAAAGCCAGATTTCTCGTTGCTTTGGTTAGGCCACATATATATATTTGGTTGTTTGCACACAAGTGCAACATTCAGGATTATAACATGTATCGTAATCCAAAGTGACCCCACATGTGACCGACACACTAAATAAAACACTTATAATTTTGTAAGGTGTTTCATCATTTGAAATAAAATACATTTCTGAAACAAGTAACAATAATTATTTAACGATCCCTACATTTTCCATGATGCCCCATCTCTTTGTATCTCCAAATGACTACAGTCTGTCTCTGTTCTCTTCCTCTGCAGGTAACCCCACCCCTACCAATGTCACCTACCAGTCTCCCATTGTTAAAAACCCTGACGTTCGCAGCGCCATTGAAGGGGTGAAGTACATTGCTGAGACCATGAAATCGGATGAGGAATCAAACAATGTAAGTTTAAAAAAATCAAAAATAGTGATAGTGTGTTTAACGTGCCGCCTTATATTCTAAATATGCTTGGTATATTTCCTCAAAAGTTAAAATATTACATTTACTTGTCATTCAATTGCAATGAGATAAGTTTTTTGTTGTTTTTTTTCAAAATACTTGCTTGCTGGACAACCTAATAGAACTAATCATGTAACTTCTTGTCTGTGGCAATTAAATTGATTGATAATTAACCACATTATTCTGCGTGTGAAAATTGGTAACACTGACGAAATCCTTGTAAGCTAGTTATTGAAAGCATGTAGGGTTGCAGAAAATCGGGCCAAAGTCACCTCTAGTAGGAGCACAGTGCATCATTGGCATCACTAACTGTATCCAACTAAAATAACATAAAAACACCATACATTTTCATACTGACTGTAAAATGCTAACATGCTAATGCTCACAGCTGTCAAGCTAGCATGTTAATAAAGGAACATTTCTTGCTAGTTTGGTAAGTTGTATCTGCGTGGTCCTGTAGAAGGCCACTGCTGTAAATGGCCCATGGGAGAGGTAACCTTGAAGCTTTCTTCCAGAAAACTTGATGTAACACAAGTTTAATATTATAAAAGGATGTAATCCAAATCTGGTGCGGGGAGTTATGTTGGGGTACTTTCTGGCCTTTTATATGCCACACACTCACCACTGGTCAGCATGCTGTGCCAATGAAAAGGTGCCTTGGTAAGCAGCAACCTGTTCTCGTCCCAGGTTTTCACATGCAGACTTGTGTCATGTGTCTTGTGTCTTATCCAGACCACGATGTAACTTTTGGGGTCACAATCCAGCCTTCACTTTACTGTCTCAGGGTAACAACTTGAGTTAGTTATTTATGTCATAAAAGTCGTGTGAGGCAGATGCAAATGGGTACAGGCTACGGTATGAAACCCTTTTGCACCTCTGCCTGACACAAAAAGAGTATGCCATGTGCATCAGGATGCAAAAACACTGCTATCTGAAGGGATGGTCATGAGAATGGGTGGTAAGCAGGTACGAAGGTAAGCAGGCAAATCGGCATTTGATAATTAGGGCTGATTTCAATTATTGAAGGGCTTATTAGCCTACAGGCCTGCATTGAACAGAAACTTTTTTTTTTTTTTTTTTTTTCTTCTCCCCCCCAGCATTTTATTGATGGAGTCGTACATCCTCAAACATGACTTCTTTGCTTCCTCATCTTATATCATTCCAGGCAGCAGAGGAGTGGAAATTTGTTGCCATGGTTTTGGACCACATCCTACTTTGTGTGTTCATGGCTGTATGCATCATTGGGACGGTTGCCGTTTTTGCTGGGAGATTGATTGAGCTCAACATGCTGTAGAGTTCTGACCCATTAACAAGCAGGTGTGGTATCAGGGTAAAGGTCAGACTGGGAGAGGCATCAGAAGTGTTAATCATCAAGTTGTGTTTGCTCTCTTCTCTCTCCATCTCTCTCACGCACAAACAGAAAAAGTCTAAGTTGAGTTTTTGATGCTGTTTGTGTATTTGACTCTTGTGATCTCGTTGGGTCATACTTGAAGTTATTCTTGTCACTAACAACTTTTCCATTTTTAATTTGTTTTTATACAGTGTTTTATTGCTGCAATGCACTCTGGTGAATGCTAAGTATGTTTTATTGCTCTTATGTAACCACCATTTCAGTAAAATGTTTTTTTTTTTTGGCAGCTTGGTTAAGGTTTGGGTCAGAGGATTAAATTCAAAGTTAAGAGAAAAAAAAACATCAGCATGTCTACTGTGAGAACGAATGTTTTATGATTAGAAAATACATGTCCTTGCTATTAGTATTTTGAGTGTATAAAAAATTCCATTACTGTAGGTAATTTGGAGACTTCAGTTTATAGTCAGTGTCTATGTAGACACTTACAATGAGTGTTATATATAAAGAGAGATGATGTTTTTCAGCTCATTCAAAACAGATCTTGTCATTTAATTTTATTTTAGTTCTATTGCCTGAATCTGGTTGACAACACACTTTTGGACTTCGAGTAAAGGCAAATGTCCTTTGTGGATGTTTTATTGTTTTGTTTTGCCTGGCACTCAATTGACTTTAAAACGTCTCAGTTATATTTGAAGGTAAGGTTGTGAATTGTGAAAATATTGATGAGTAAGTAATGTTTACTTTGTTATTGACGTGTCTATATTCCTGGTGTTTGGTTTGTAAAGAACTCATTAGTTCTGAATTTTATTTTTAAATAATTATGTAATATACTATCTTCAATCACACTGAAAATAAAGGAAAAAAATCCCACTGTAGTTAAACTAATCGCTACAATACTACAATTCAATATAATCTACAGTTTTTTGTTTTTTTCAATAAATATGTTTGGAACTAGAAATAACTCTGTTGTAGATAGAGTTACTGGTGAATGTAGAGCTGATGAAGGCGTTGAACTATAGCTGGAGGAACTCTACACTCTATCTGACATCTCAAAGCTGCACCGAACTGGCGTGCTGTGCCTCCACAAGTTTTTGTCCTTTTTTTCATGCAGAAATTTTCCATGAGTGACCATACCACACAGCATTTTTTTTAAATAAATTTGGTCAAAATGGTTTTGTGCATCTCTGATGCCACAGGAAAAATAGAAAAAAAGCAAGTAACAAATTAACACGTTATATTTTTTTTAATAATTCATTCAATATCACAGTTGCAGTGTTACTGCACAAGTTGCCTTCAAATTTATTTTGCAGCTGTGATTCCTGTTTGGTTGGATAAGTTTGGTTGAATAATAAAATGAGATAATTCCTTGATCATTTATTGCTTATATATATAGTGAGAGAGATGTGAAATTAATTGAAAAAATAAAGTCATTAATCATTTATTAATGCTGTTTTATCTTTCTTATTTTCTGTGGTATTATCTAAAGATCAGACCGCTCTGACTTATTATTCCATATCATGTGACCATAATGTAACTACTTTATTACTTGATAACAGGCCTACAGTTAGGTCCAGAAGTTTTTCGACACTGACAGTTTTTTTTAATCATTTTGCTTCTATACACCACCACAATGGATCTGAAATAGAATAATCAAGATGTGACAACAGTGTAAATTTTCAGCTTTAAGAGGTTTCACTACTACAGTCAATTTATGCAGAGTACCTCCATTTTCAGGGGCTCAAAATGATTTGGACAAAACTAACATAACTGTAAATATAACCTGAGTTTTTAATACTTGGATAAAAATCCTGTCCAGTCAATGACTGAATGAAGTCTGGAGCCCATGGACATCACCAAAGTCTGAGTTTCCTCACTGATATTTTGCCAGGCCATTACTGCAGCCACCTTGCTGCTTGAAACTTGTGGATCTTTTTGCCTTCAGTTTTGTCCTCAGTAACTACAGAGCTGCTGTATTGGGTTGCGATTGGATGACTGGCCATTTAAGAATATTCCATTTCTTGGCCGTGGTAGTTATCTTGGTTTCATCTGTCCAAATAATCTGATTCCAGAATCTGGGAGGCTTTTCTTAGATGTTTTCTGGAAAAGTGAAATCTGGCTTTCCTGCTCTTGAATGTTACTAGTAGTTTTCACCTTGTTGTAAACTGTTTGCATTGACATTCATGGAGGTGTTTCTTGATTGTGGACTTTGACAACAATACTCCTACCTTTTCCTGACTTTTCTTGATGTTGTGAATGGGTTTTTCTTCACCAAGGAAAGGATTCTGTCATCATCTACTTTAGTTGATGTCCGTGGTCTTCCAGGCCTATTGATGTTCTTGAGCTTACCAGTGCATTCATTATTTTTAAGAATATCCCAAATTGTTGATTTGGCCTCTCCTAATGTTTTTGCTACCTCTGATAGCATTGTTTTGTTTTAATTCAGCCTAATGATGGCCTTACATTACATTACATTTACATTGATATCTCCTTGGACTTCACATTGTATCTCCAGTCAAACAGCTGCCAAAAGCCAATTCAACATGGGAAATCAATCCCAGACCCCTTATCTGCTTCATTTACGTTAAAGTAATGAGGGAGTGGACAACAACTGGCCAAGAAACTGCTTGTCAGTTAATTGTCCAAATATTTTTGAGTCCCAGAAAATTGTGGTACTTTGTATAAAGTGGCTGTAATTCCTAAACATTAAATGCCATATTTTTTTGAACCCTCTTAAAGCTAAAACTCTGCACTTCGATCACATCTTGATCGTCTTATTTCAAATCTATTGTGGTGGAGTATTGAGGCAAAAAAAAACAAAAAAAAAAACTGTCACTGTTCAAATACTTCTGGAACTAAACATAGTTGTTATTCTGCATAAAGTAAAAAAACATAAATTTATGATAGACAATATAAATAAATCAACCATTTCCCCCAGTGTAATTATGTCAAAATTCCAATTTATGGTTAACAAATGTTATCTTTCCCATATTGTTAATGTCCACTATAATGTACATCAATCCATTTAGAATTGCACTGAAACTTGGCCCAGTTGTTTTCGCACCATGACAAAGCATGATTGTCCCCTCTCTCCACTTCACCGCTGGTTTGCACTCACACTGCTCCCCGTACAATCTGCCTAGATACGCCTACTACTTACAATGACGTCCTGTAGAGAAAATCCTAATTAACTGAATAAAAAGCCTTTTCAGAATCCACTAGTCTGTTTTTATTTAACATGATCTCTCATGTGTCTCTCATATATTTTCTTACACTTGGCATTGTTAGATAAAGCCTGCCTGATACGTATCAATGTCAGTTGGATGTCTTGCAATTGTCAGACCATAATGAAGATAAATAATCTATATTATGCTTAATATGGTCAATATGTCCCAAATTCGTTTTGTAAAGCTAAATTCATTGTGGGTAACACAATCCAGTAGGTACACATTATTCTTCCTTGTACCTCAGATGAATACCTGCCTTGCTTCTTCCGCTGGCTGGTACAGTTTTGTCTCGTGAATCTGTGAGGAAGACTTGGGTAGCAGCACAGCAGAACACTTTTTTTTTTTTTTTTAAAGAAAAGAACAGAAGACCTTCCTGCCTGAAAAGTTTTATTAGGCCTGCCATGCACACATTAAATGATATACATACATATACATATATATATATATACATACATATACATATATATATATATATACATACATACATACAGTATATATAGTATATGTCAGTGTGAGAGAACTTGTTGTTGATCAGGAAAAGTACCTGTGACATCCAGATGTTCACAGGCCAGTAAACTGGCAGAAGTATTTCAATGCAACATTTTGCTCTGCATTTTGTTGCTTTTGAAAACACAGGACAAAATCATTATGTCAAGCCGTTGGGAAGAAGTCATGCGACTTCAACATCTTTTGTAAACATTCCACAGGGGTTTCTCCAAAGGTCTTTTTTTTCGGCCATGTGCACTAATGAGCCAAATGACTGGATTGTTTCAAAGGTTAACATGGTTTAAAAATTATTAGAAACACAAACAGAATTAGTTTGCAAATAACAAAATACACAGTAAAAATAATTTGATGTATAATCCATACTACCATCAAGCATATTTTGCCCACTTACTCTGGTGTACTTCTCAGACCATACCTCATTGTATCATGAGTGATATACCATGTTTACTTCTCATTTTCTTCTTGTTCTATGTAATACACACTATAAATGTCATCAAAAACACTCACACAGTGAAAGTGCTGGCCAAAGAAGCCACAAACATCAAAAAGAAAACAACAGCAGAAACCAAAACAAACATTATGATAGCACCAAGTGTCTACTGAGTGCATATGCTTAAAAACACAATGAATGTAGGCATATAACTTATTTTAATAAATTCTGAGCTGCTGCAACTTGACAGCTACAGAGCCCAAACCAAGCTTATATTTTAAATATTTGTGACCGTTTAATGGCATTTATATGCCTCTAGTTGTTTAAAACCAAACAGTGCAGCAATACTTGAACAATAGATTAAAAATGAAAACAATGACACACTCGGTGCAAATGGAGTCAAGAAATACAGATAAAAGCAGTGTTTGGCAAATGAAAATGTTTCTGAGAATGATAATTGGCAATTTCCAGATAGATCTAAATCAGAAGTTTTAGCTCAATTTTAATGTTAATGTTTAGTTTATCCATTTATAGTTTATCAATAGTAATGCTATCCTCACATTAATAAGGTATGTTGACTGGCCCCAGTCATCTCATAAAATATCTTTCTGAAACAAACAAGTCAAATTTATTCAAAGGGATTAATTTATCAGTTAAGAAGAATCACAAATTATTTCTGTACAGACTCAATTAGTCCAGATGTTTTTTCTCTCAAGAGGGCAGACAAAGCTCCAACGTTAGACTGTGTTATAAATAATCACATTTAAAATAATATCGTTTGAGTGCAGCTACCAAAGAGTTCGTTAGCTGTGCTCAAATGAACGAGCTATTATTTCATGGGGAAGCTCACCTCATACCCCACATATAGTTTGTCTAGGAAAAGATTATTAAAATAACACACACACAAAAAAATATTTCTGCAGGATAAAATGTGGAAATACATCAGCGCTTATCATGAAATAATACCTGAAATTTTAGGGCACTCTGTCTTATACCGTAAACAAAGTCCTGATTCACAACAGGTACAGAAAATTTATGTTTTCTACATAGCACATATCTGCAATACTTTCATTTTCTTAGCTAAATGTAGTCAGACCACACTGAGTGGGATAAGAGTCAGTAAAGAATTTTAGCCACATTTTTGTTTTGTGATGCATCTTAAGACAAAACTTTGGCGAATCAGCAGTTCTACCTAAAAACAAATTCTTTTCATTAACAATCGTACAACAGCTAATTAAAACATAACTTAAAATGAACCTAGAACGACTTTACAAAGTAAATCACAGAATACTACATAATTATTAGCCACAACAAATGGTGAACAGTCACAGCCAGCTACTCTATAGAGAAACCACCTTAGGGTTAAAACTACGTACAATCATCAATATGACACCTTCCCAGTCAAACAATAAATTAAGTTAAGGGCATGACATGTTGACATCAGTTTTGGCAATATCATTGGACAATTTTAATAAAGATGATCTTTTTTCATCAAGAATATATGCAATTTGCTAATTTAATGTCATCAGTGGGTCTTGCGTCAGTATGATAGTCTTGATGGTGAAAAATGAATTTAAAATTTTAAGGCAGAAATTAAAACACAGGTGAGATAGATGAAGTTTTTGGTTCAGAGGAAGAAAGATGCCATTAATGCCTGCTTTTGATGGCAATCTTTGCTCACTGATGTTGCAATAAATATCATGGCCAATGTTGACACTGCCAGACAGAACCATCACACGTCCACACACAAGTCCACTTTTGGACTCTCATAAACTAAGATGGCTGAGATTCTGTCTCACTGGGGGCACTGTGACTCTGCTCCACTTCTACCTCTTTCTCCTTTTGAGCCACCTCTTCTCCCTTCTTCTCATCCCTCTCCTGCTGCTGCTCCTCTGGCTGGGTTGCTACTTCTTGTGTGGCTCCTTCATCATCCCCCAACTCTTTCTCATCTGAAAAGAAGAGGAATAAACAAGACAAGTAAATAACCAGTAAGCAGATAAACAGAGAGATGGGTCAGACAACGAGGAAGCGTCTGAGAAAATGTGATGGGTTTGCAATAGAGCAAAAGATTGGTTGTTCAAAGATAAAATCAGAAATAAATCAAAGAAAATAAGCAGCATTCCGTCTGGCAAGGTTAACATAGCCTAAGCAGGATTTGACTGAACAAAAGAGAAGTGGCTTTTCCTAACACCGTTTAATATAAACCTCCCATCTCCAATCCAAAAACAAAGCATCAAGTAAATAATTAGAACTGTTCTCTTCAACACTCATAATAATATTAATAACTAATTATATCAATAAAGAAATCACTGCCACAAGCTGTGGTGTTGCAGATGTTATATTATGTTAAAATAACGCTATCAAAATCAAAAAAGAATTCACAATATGCCATTGTGTGCACACATTAGCATTCACTGAATTATAATTCTCTTGACAATTCACTCGCCTTAATGTTAATTGTCTACATTGGATTGAATATTTTTGGAGACACTATTTAACCCAGGTCTGGTGTAGACATCCAGGAACAGCTTAGACCCATTTTTGGTTTAGTTTGATTAGATGTTGTGATCTGCGATAGGCATTGTTTTGTGTTGACTCATTCTTCGATTTAAAAAAAAGAACTATCAAATCAGTTCTGAATCAAGCCAGATCATACGATGCAGGGAGAGGAGGGGAACCTGGGTTCTGAAGAGGTTGGTTCTGAAGGTTCTTTGGACTCTACTGGATCTGGAAACTGTGGACCAAATTCCACGGAGCTGGAGCTTTGGCTAGAGGCAAGATCACACTGGTCACTTTAACGCAACACTGAATGCATAATTGGATGAATGAAGGCTGTGGTGGGGACTGAGGCTTATTTTTTCTGCTTCTACTAGTAGACTGAGCTTCTCGTTTAGGGCGTATGATGGTTATGACAAACACTTTTTAACTGCTAAAAAAACCTTTTTTTTTTCTTAATTTCAAAAGAGAAAAAGCAAAGGAATTTGTTTTTTTTTTTCTCCCCACAACTAGTTTGTTTATAAGTACACAACCATGACAACAAAAAATTTTGTTGCATCTAGAATCAACCATGTCAGGTATTATCTTTTAAATAGCACTAGTTGTATTTTTTCCATTTTTTATAATCTCTTAACATCTTTGATTCTCATTGTTAAGGAAGGTGATTAAGTGAAGGTGGTGGTATCTCATCTTCGCTAGCTCCCTGCTCACTAATAACTAAAAAAAAGACAAAATTTGACATCAACGAAAAGAATCAAAGAAAAAACAAAAAGATCAACAGGATCACTGCTAAGAAGAACTGAACACGGGCAGTTAGAACATGGGAGTAAGAAACAAAGATGCACAGAAATATGTGACTTTAAGTCAGAGGTATAACACATATATTTAGTATGGTCGCAACTCTTGAAGAATTCTGTCCATCTTCTTCTTTTCTCAAATGTACACACTTAAAAAGTGTTTTTCTTGTATCTAGGAATCAGGGTAGACATATTAGTTCTCAGTTTTAGAAATTAATTCTAATAAGGATTTGTTTCTTTCAGCATTAACCACAAACCTATTTCACTGTTTCTCAATTCAGACCTAGGGAAGTCCACTCTTAGCTGGGCTTGCTTGGTGTCGTGTGTTTTTCAATACCTCCAGAAGGTGGTGCGCTCTCCTCTAGGTCTGTGCCAGAGTGAGGTGCTAAACCAGGGGAGTGTGATTCTGCACTAAGCGTCCTCTCATAGCTGAACTCTGGAAGCCTGGGAGCCTGAGGTCGCGTCTTCCTGGCCGGATTCAGGAAGTAGCAATATGCACAACGGAATGCTGGGGCGTTGAAATAGAAAGGAGGTAAAAAGAGGAGTTTCTATTGTAAATGATTTTATGTTCTCTCATAACTGAGATGGTTCTTCAGATTAAAGCAGTGTGTGTGTTTCTATTCTTACCTAGATATTCAAACTCTTCTTTCAGAGCCATGCCGTTATGAGAAAAACACTGTTGGCAAATCAGAGCATACCTGGAGGGAGGAAGGAGGAACGGGGGGGAGGAAGGATATCTGATATAATAACTTTGTGATATTGAGTGTATAGTCCATGAGTTCTTTGGTAAAAGTTAAGTTCCAGTTCTCTGCCACAGCTACTTAAGTGATTGCCTGCTCTCAAGAGGAACTAGATAAGGAAAAGATAACTTTTGCGATACATATCATGCGCTTCACCTTTTAGTCATTAGCACACAAATGGCTGAAATGGTTCAGCTACATAACAAAAAAGGGGCAAGTTTGTGACCAAGGCTCCATTCAAGGCTTGTAAGCAGAAAAGGTTATGCAGATGAAGACATGCCAATGAGCAACATCTATAAGAAAGAACAATGAATGCTTTTACCATTGTAACACAGGAGCTGCATGGTGGCTGTGTGTTTGTGCTGCAGCTTTTGTTCCAATTTGTTCCATCTGTTACGTAGTGATTTCAACATGTCTTTATCTACATACTTAAATCACTCTTGGTCTGATAATTACTGAACAAATTGCTAAATGAAAAGCTGGGTCTGGCAGCATAGCACAAGTTAATTCTGCAAGGGAATAGATGTCTTTCTCTTGTTTTTACCTGTTCTGTGGTCCATCCCCTACCAAGTACTCAATGACTCTGTCTACTGTTCCCCTGTTTTGGGGCAGAATGGGTCTTGCTAATGGAGGACCTGGAGGATGCATGCCTGCAAGACAGTTCATACACATGGAAATAAACACCAATACAAACATGAATAAAAATGCAGTGTTCCTTTGAGGTTCAGAAATGATTTGGTGTATTTCTTATAGAGTGAGGATTTTGCTTGTTATTTTGCATATCACTTCACAGACTTTTTGCTGCATTCAGCTATTCAAGCTTATCCCAGACTCTATACAAAGTGCACACACAGTTGGTGCCCAATACAGTACTTGTGTCTTGCAAAATTCACAAAACAAAAACCAGCATAGCAGATGTTACTTTTTCTATGTACAAATATAGGCCTTGATACCAATATTCACAAAAACCTACCTACACCTGGTATGGGGGTGCAGGGGGTCCTGGGTATTGCCCCTGACCGGATCGAGGCAGACACAGCAGATCTCTCTGGTGGTCCTCCTGGAGCTGAGAGAGGGAAAGGTTCTGGAGGGAGAGCAATATGGGATAAAGATACAACCACAGAAACTAGTGGCTTCTCATTTAAGTTGATTTTATTACCTCACCAATGAGCTGGATGTGTGAAAATCTGCAGAGATCTGACCTGTAATGTTTCTTGTGGAACAACACAATTGACAAGCTCTTATGGGGAAATAATGTTGCTGCATAGAACCAGCATGAACGTTTGTGCACTTAAAAAGTTGGAATCTGTAAACTATAGAGTAACCTCCAAGGTCAACCACACACTGCAATCTAAATACGGATACAGGATACAGCTTCTTATACCAGAGGCCAGTCTGACAACAGAAGCTACAATACAGAGGTGTTTTAGAGAGGCTCATAACAGGACTAAGATTAGGATTTAAGGAAAGACGGGACATGCCAAACAGGGACATGAGAGAGGTGAGGTGGAAGAACAATGAGATAGTCAGCATCAGCAAGTGCATGTAGAAATGGATTATGGTCACTGCTTACAGGTGGGACTGAAAATTTCGTTTCGTTTCGTTTTCTGCCGCTTATCCGGGTCCGGGTCGCGGGGGTAACAGCCTGAGCAGGGAGATCCAGACACTCCTCTCCCCA
>KV751325.1:2545968-2566461 GCA_001698575.1 Mola mola
AAGTCCAACCCCTCTCAAGAAGACTGGTTCCAGAACCTGAACTGTGCGTTGAGGTTAGGCCGACTATATCTAGCCGGTATCTCTCAACTTCACGCTCAGGTTCCTTCCCCATCAGAGAGGTAACATTCCATGTTCCGATAGCCAGCTTCAGCAACCGGGGATCAGAACGCCAAGGCCCCTGCCTTTGACTGAAAATTTACTTAGGGCAAACCTGAGGTGACTGTGAGACGAAAAATCAAGGCAGTTTCATTGAGGTTTCTTTAGTATATGATAACAAGGAGAAGTTTAACCTTGACAAAAATAAAAAAAAAAACAAAAACCTAAAAATTTAGAAGGTGTATGGTTCTAATTTTTTTTTTTTTTTTTATTAAGTACATGTGGTTTAAGCACATTGCTTTATTGACACTGTGGGTGCTTACTTAACTTACATGACTTTACTTTTGATCGTTATTATTTATGTCCAAGCAGTCCTGCACGTGTCCAGTTTTGCTAATCCACACCTGCCCAATCCCGTAAAGTTCAGTTTGAGAACCAACCCATTACCCGAGAGTTGTATTCTTGAAAAGTGCCTCTCAACTGCCACAGCAGGTGCTGTGCTCCTGCAGCTTTCGACGTGTTCCTTCAGGGACAACTTGATATGTCATGACTATCTTGTGGTTATCAAAGACACTTTATGGCACTGTTTACATGCAGCAAAGGCAATGACAACAGTATTCTCACAGTCTGCTATCACACAAAACTTCTCCCGGACGTCCAACTTGGACTTCAACCATGTATTCACCACTATTTAGTATACTCCACTGGCTGTATTTGCTTTTATTGACTCCATTTCCATGCAACTAGCAGAGAGACGACATCAATGACGTTGATCAATTGACGGCAGGAGAGGTTGCATTTTTGTCTTTCACAAGGAAACAACATTGCAGCTAACTTGGCTTGATAACATTATAGTAATTTAGATGATGAAATATTGCACCCTAATTTTTTTCTGAAAAACAAATTTATTTTTGTTCGCCCACTGCCAACTGGCATTTTGTTAATTTTTACCCGTAACTGTGCCCATGAATACACAGTAGGACTCTATTGTATCTCTGTGCTCCCTTACCAACAGGTGTGCCTCCTGTTCCCAACGGGGGCCTTCCTCTCCCAGGAGTCATTGCCACTGCAGTAGGGGTGCCCATTGGCATGGGTCTCATTGCCACCCCTCTCTGTCGAATCTCTGCATAGGGAGAAATTCATCACAGAAATTGTTATTTTGCAGAGGCAGAAATTTTACTTGTCATTACTTTTTTTTTTTTAAATTGACACAGCATCAATTTTTGTCACCCTTGTTGCTGAAGAACTGTGGGTGCCAATTAACAACTCTCAAGAACCTGTAGATGTTGTGTTTTGACTTTCTGCTGTTTATTGATATTTGCTGTACCTTGTCCTGGCTGGGGAGTCATCTGAGGATGTGCAGGAGTTGACTCAAGCTCCTACACCATAGCAGCAAACAAAACCGCCAAAAATCAAAAACAAAGATAAAAGATAAATCTATACAAACTATGTACAAGGCAAAAAAAATTGCACTCACAGCTTTCTTCTTTGCTTCAGGATCAAAGCGTTCCAGGATGAGTTTGGCATTTTTGTACGTTTCTGTCTCCATCACCTCCTCAAGCTGGACACACAGAACATAACTTTTGTTCTAACATGAAGAGTGAGATGTGGAGCTGTAGTTAATACACATCTCATAGTCAAATTTAACATAGTTAAGTAGGAAGAGACTTGAGGCATAATATAACCTTTTGATGTTGAAGGTGAGCGAGAGAACAGACAAACCAACTCACATTGTCACACAAAACTTTTCTTTAAAACTAATCAGTAAAAGATTTATGACAGAAATGTGCAGAGTGAAACACTAGACACTCACAATCTTTTTTTTAGCAGCCTTAATGTCTTCTAGTTTGTCACCTAAAAAAATGAAAGAAAATAACTTGTCAGTTTAAATCATTGTTTTTACTGTGACTTTTTACTATTACAAACTTATCAATCTTATTTTTTTTACAGTTACCTCATAATGATTGATTTCTACTGTATAGAACATTAAAAGCATAGCAATTGTTTGCCCCAAATACAGGAGGTGAATATGTTACTGTTCCATGTGCGAAAAAGCAGAAACAGAGTCAATCCAACAATAACATCAGTGTTGGAATAAAAAAAAAAGCCCAATAAAGACAAACTATGTTTTACAGCCTGAACACATAGGAAACAATAATTAATATGAGTTATTTGATGCTAACGCACTGGAAACATTTGTATTCAGGTACACACAAAGATGTCAGAGAGATTAACAACACACTGTTCCTCAAGACAATGGGAGTGTGATGTAGGAAACGGACCAGCAGTACAAGTCAGTGTTTGTGCACTCAGAAACCAAAGGGGGATGTGTGTATTGAAGAGGACTAAAGGAATAAGTACGGGGGAGATTTTAAAGTGGCTTCTATGTAAATTATACAATTCACACAAACAATATAAATGTTGGAAAAAAGTAAAACCTCATCAAAACAAGATATAAAAACATATTCTTACAAATATCTTTGAAAGAAAATCACAACCAGCATTATTTATGTTACTACATTTAAAGACTTGGGTCTTCACTGAGAGTGTGTTCTCAGAGGATGCAGCACTAGCATGCAGCACTGAGGATCAACAGTGTTCTTTGTCCCTATCTCAGTTTAACTTTTTATTCCCTTACGTTCTTGGAAAACAGGTACAGAGAGCACTCCTAGAGGAAAAGACATCTTAGTCACCGCATGTTCATTTAATACTCAAAAACCAAAGGAAGTTCAGAGTAGGGGGCATCAAGGCTTTTGTTAATGCCACATATTGTTTTGGTCTACATTAGGCAAGCGAAAACAAAAGGAGCACTTCCAAATGTATAAATAGGATGCTTTCAGTGTGTTTAGGCTAGATGGACAGATGTGCAGAGGCGAACTGATAGAGAACTTACTGTTTCTCTCAGTGCGCTTGGAAAAAAGGAAGATCAACAACTTCCTGATGAACCACACCCTGAGGATGAGAGAGTCAAGAGAAATATGAGGTCTTTTCATAATAAATCTGAGATTTAACTGTGCCAACTGCTCAGTATACATTTTAGCAAAATCTAGGAAAATAATAAAATGTGAAAACACAATGCATACAAGGAACAGAACCCCAAAATGGTATTTATAAGTCAACACATCCAAGATGCTATGGTCCACATTAAAAATTCCATATCTATATTCTGCAGAGAGTTGCAAAGGATATTTTAAAACAACATGAGCACTCACAGCACAGGGTATATGAAAAAAGGCAGAGCCATGGCTAGTCTCTGCAACCATTGTTCAGGTAAGTACAGACAGTACACGATGAAACAGGTCACCAGGTAGAGCACTGAAGAGTAGAGAAGCAACTGGCCGACCCACAGCTGCAGACAGATACAGGAAGGTGAGAAGAAACAAACCAGAATTCAATTATTGCTGCAAGCTTTTTGATTATTAGCGGCTTTACCTTTTGCAGACGTTGGTTTTTTGCTCTAAACTCCTCCAGCTCCTTAATCTCCTACAATGGAAAAGTTAAAGGTTACTTAAAGAGTGCAAACACTAACAGTGTCCAATAATCACATTAGAGTTCACCAACTGTGAGCATCCAGGAAAACCATTTCTTGAAATTTAAATCATGATTTCTTTGTTCTTTGACTTCACTTGGGGTACTCAAATATAAGTCCCCGTTTCAGGGTGATACAAGTACAGTAAATGCCACAACCCAACTTGAATTAAATACTGTAGTGGCCTTGCTGATTTGTTTTGCAACTGACAATAATTTTATTCTAATTATTACTTTCATATTTACCCATCTAATTATTTAACATATAAAATGTCCAAACAGTTTCATATTGCTAAATCACATCTTTCAAATAAATTTAATTTTAGGAGATTAAAAAATTCTTTATTTACCATCATAAAAGAGGAAAAGAAAAGAAGAAAATCTTTACATTTAAGGAGTTGAACTGAGCAAGTGTTTTACATCTTTGCATAAGAAGAATGACTGAAATGGTGTTTCAAGGATTGTGACACTTAAGTTTGAACTGGTGTGGTGTAAATATTTTTTTTGTTCTGTTTTGTTTTTTATAAAATGCAGTGCTCCCGAGATTATCAATGAATTCTCATATTCAATGTCACTATCCCCATAGTTCATTTCTATAATCTCAGTGAGTATGATTATTTAGGCACCTATGGTATACGTCTTCAAACTTCAATCTGTGACGAGACATGCCATAAATCAAAGTGCATGAAGTGTGATATATGTATATATATATTCCATACCTTGTCAAGGTTCTCCAGCTGCTCAACTGAGGTTGGCTTCATCTATATTGAAGATGAAAATGAAAATATTATCATCGCATTTATCAAAACAAAACACTAAAGTAGCTGTAATTAAAACGCTCCTAAAAAAAACCTACCCTGGATCCAGAAGGTCTAGCCAACTATAGACCAATATTTATCCTCCCCTTTCTTTCAAAGATTCTAGAGAAAGCATCACAGCACAGAAACAGCCCTGGTAAAAGTTACAAATGACCTCTTCATTGCATCTGATGAGGAACTTATCTCTGTACTAGTTTAATTAGATCTTAGTGCATCTTTTGACACTATTGATCATCACATCCTACTACAGAGGATGGAACACTGAATTGGCATTAAAGGATCTGCTTTAAGATGGTTTAAGTCCTACTTATCTGATAGATATAATTTTGTTCATGTTACTAATGAATCATCCAGATATGAAAAGGTCCATCACGGAGTACCACAAGGTTCTGTGCTTGGACCATTACTATTTACTCTATATATGCTTCCTTTAGGTAAAATTACTAGAATACACACAACTATACTTATCAATGAAGCCAGTTGAAACCCAGTTAGCTAATCTACAGACATGTCATAAGGACATTAAAAACGGGATGTCTCATAACTTTTTAATGTTAAACTCTGACAAAACTGAAGTCATTGAGCTGGGCCCTAAACACATTAAAGACTCTTTATCCAGCAACATAGCTAATCTGGATGGCATTGTCTTGGCCTCCAGCACCACTGCCAGAAACTGGGTGTTATCCTTGACCAGGAGCTGTCTTTTAACTCACATGTTAAACAGATTTCAAGGACGGCCTTCTTTCACCTCCGTAACATTGCTAAAATCTGGCACATCCTGTCTCAACAAAATGCAGAAAAACTAGTTCACGCATTTGTTATTTCCAAGCTGTATTATTGTAATTCTTTATTTTCAGGTAGCCCTAATAAGATTTTAAAGAATCTTATGTTAATCCAGAATGCAGCAGCATGTGTACTAACTAGAACTAAGATCAGAAACCATATATCCCCCGTACTGGCTTCTCTGCACTGGCTCCCATTTAAATTCAGAATAGAATTTAAAATCCTCATCCTCACCTACAAAGCTATTCATGGTCAGTCACCATCTTATCTTAAAGAGCTCATAGTACCCGATCACCCATCCAGAACCTTACACTCCCAGGATGCAGGGTTATTGGTGATCCCAAGAATCTCCAAAAATAGAATGGGAGGCAGCCTTCAGCTATCAAGCTCCTCTCCTGTGGAACCATCTTCCAGTATTGGTACGGAGGCAGACACACTCTCTGATTTTAAAAGTAGGCTTAAAACCTTCCTTTTTGATAAAGCTTATAGTTAGGGCTGGCTTATCTGGCCCCTAGTTATGCTGCTATAGGTTTAGGTTGCTGGGGGAACACTCCATGATGCACTGAGCTGAGACTGAGCACAGACTCCATCTCTGCTCCTCTAAATGTCCATAACCTTATACTAACTTTACTACTTCCCCGGAGTCTTTGTGCTTTATCATCCTGCAGGTCTTTCTAGGTCGCGGTGGGAACTGCTGCTGTGGTCCTGCCTAACGCTTACTGCTCAAATTAGGACAGGAGATCCTTTGACTTGGATCCTAGGCTTGATTGCCCAGCCAAGCCCATGGATTACAATTTCTGGACCAACATACTGTACCCATACTATATCTGGATTTATAGACTCAAATATATTTAGTAAACTGTTATTGTCATGTTGTTGTGTTCTGTACAAGTGACATCTATTGCACGTCTGTCCGTCCTAGGAAGAAGGATCTCTCCTCTGTGGTTCTTCCTGATGTTTCTTATTTTCCCTGTTTAGGGTTGTTTCAAGTTTTTCCTCACGCGTTTCGAGGGTCTAAGGGCAGAGGGTGTCATATCTGTACAGTTTGTCAAAGCCGAGTGAGATAATATGTAAATTGTGATATGAAAAAAGGGTAGACTTTCTATTGCTGAATCTCTAGTGTAATGTCTTTCCTGTTGACCTCCCCATGTCTTAAAATATAGAAGATATGAATAGAAGAAATTCATATTTCTTGGGTGCAGGGCTTAGTGTGTGGATGGTGAGCAAATCAAAATTGAGTAGCCTGTCAGACCAGACGAGACATTGCATCATCACAGAAGTGAGACAAGTAAAATGTTACAATTCATGTTTTTGGCTAAGTGTTCAAGACTTGTAAAGCAAAATAGCTCAGTATTCAGAATAAACTGAAAAACTAGGTCAACTCAGCATTACAGCCTTTTTAAATCAAAAATAAGCTATTGTGTGAATGGTTAAATTGTCAATTTCTGAATACGCACACTAAAACAAATCTATAATGAATTTAAGACTTAAGAAAAACTTAAAACTTATAGACAACTTGCCAATATATTTTGGAAATGGTTTCAAATTTTACTAGCTGTGGTACTGCATGACTTCCTCATAATAAAAGGCAGTCATTCAACCATCAACTCCAACTCTCCCACTGAGAAGTCAAGGGCCAAAAAAATAAGCTTTATCCATCAAATCTCTTTTTAAAAAGGGAGGTCATTAAGAGTATATGAAATTTGCATTGGTCTTGGCTCATATCAGCTGTGTTGTTTGTTCATCTGTTCATCATTTGTACACATTCTATATATATACTGCAATATTAAGACCTCTCCTGCACTTTCATTTCCTATGCATATATTGTTCGTCATTTCCTCTCTCATGTATTTACCTTCCATCGGGATATCAGGGCCCCCATATCTGCAAATTACACTGGTTTCTTCTTTGACTCCTTTGCCTCACTATGGAACAGAAATGTTCAGGTAATTAGAACACATTATCCTTGTTACACAATTCATTTTGTTGATGTTTATCACCACTTTTAAGCCTTGTAACATTACATAACACTTACGTTGTCACAAGATTTAGAAGGCTGCCTATAGAATAACTGAAGACAAAGGTGGCCCTTGTTATTGTGGATTTCCACAGAATAAACCTGTTTCACAATTAAAGTTAGGCCTTTTACTCAAAATTGTACACACTGAATAAGAATTTTTCTTATATTCAAAAAGAAAAAAAACAACCCTTGACTCTGCATGTCCATTACAAAATCACTATTAATGACCAGCTGTTTTTAATCTCTCTGGGTAAAGGGCAACATCCAGTCAAACACCAAGTCACCCAGTGATGTATCTTTAACTTAGATATGACCAAACTGAACATAATTTGTTGATTTTCACAATCATTATATTTCAGTATATTTACATTATTCCAAAGAAAAGATGATGGTAAACAGGAAGTGCAGTGCTGAAAAACATAATATGAATCAGCTTTCAAAGTTAACTAACAAAATATAAGACAACATAAAAGGCTTTTTTGTTTATTTTTCTGGTCTGTATTCTTTACATTTTTAGTACATTCCTTTTACTATTAAAAGTCCATACATGTATATTTGAAACATCTACAAGCAAAGATGACCAAAGACTTGGTGTTATAGTTCCAGGATGATCACCAGTACCTCTCATATATAACTTTATTTATATTTATATTAGCTTTCTTCTTTCACTTGATGTAAACAATGCTAAATACACTAAAATAACTGATTTTTTTACGTTTCGAGCTAATTGAATTATGGCTAAATTCAACTTAGCTGCATCATCAAAACCATGGTATTTCAAGACCACTTAACACTTAAGAGAACGGCGCAAGGGGCTGTTAGTCATCTAAGCTTTAACTTTACATATACTTTAGGGTGAATTAATCGATTATATGTCAAGTGTTTATTACATGTCGTTTGTATTTTACAACAGCATCCAAAACAATAACGTTTAGTTACCAGACTAGTATCGACGTCACCAACTACACACAGCGGCCAATTCGTTAAGACTATCCATTTTTCATTAGGCTTTGATTTCAAGTAACTTACTTACGTTATTTTATCGTCTATTAAGTGCCCATATGGAGAAGGTAACGCAAAACGCAAACAGCAGAACAGACGACTTCACTGATACATCAATTGACATCGCAGCTGCTGGGAGACTTGGCGCGGAGTTAAGACGTAATGGACATAACATTTGGATGACGACACCCAGGATGTGACGAAATTTCTTTCCCAGAGCCCTTTGCGTTTTAGTCTTTGCGTTTCATTTCTAAATCGTATTCAGCGATTATTCATTCATTGAAGCAAAACTCATAAAATGATAAGTGGCCACAGTTATTGAATTTATTTTTATTACAAATAATAAGCACTTGCATCAAAAAATTAAAAAGCCAAACAACAAATAAGTATCCAGCAGTACAAGCCAAGTGAACATTGCGCTGAGCTTAAAGGCCATCATAACATATAGGCAAAATAAAGATGAAGTGAATAAGAATTTATGGGTCTAATAATACAAACTCAGTCAACATAAAACAACAAATAGGAATACTCATTTTTTTTCCTTATTTAAGATCGAACTTAGAATATTGTATACAAAAAAAATGCATCAGAACACAAACTGAAAATCATGTTAGTTGCTATTCTGTTTGAGCTACAAATCTATGTAGAATAAAGAGTTGAAATTTCGCAGGAGGTGAAAAAAGAAAAGACGACACAGAGCTTAGACCAACAACAACGAAATCACATCAGTGGACTGGGTTCAGTGAGTTTTTTACAGTGTTTTTATTATAATCATAATTTGCCTCGCATTGTGTTTCAAGTTTGTTTTGAAGAAATACTAAATGTTTATGACATTCACATAGAATGCAAACATCGTCCAACACATAAACATACCTAGGACAAAATTTCTGAAATGTAAATTGAGTAACAATCACTGACCAGAAATTTCCAGTTTCCCACCCCCATGCTGTGTAATGATTATGTAAATGTTATTTCCAAGGTTGAACTTGCACGTATGTCTCGCAACTTCTGCCGTGGGCTACTGAAAAAGTACACAGTAAAAGCGCTTCTTTATACATATACTGGTAGGCTATGAGGTACTAAGTACAGCAATATCAGGCACCAAAATGCCCTTTTTGTTATGTTTAGAGAGATCACGTCAGCAGTGAATTACTCCAAAAGTAAAAACACAAGTATTTCATAAAAGCTGTGCTGGTAGTTTTTCAAGTACTAGGCGCAGTGCTTTTAGGTTCATTCACTTGTTATTGGAGGAATGGCTATCAAAGAGCAACAACATTTATCATAAAGGAATATTGCATTTTTTGAAAACAGGAGTTGACCTAATCTCTGGAATCTTGAACGACGCACTGAGACAGTTGCAAAGTCCGCATATTAAAAGGGCCACTTTGGGCTTGTTTTCCAAAGTGTAGCTGCGTATTTGGGCTTGCTTTTCTGCCTATGTGGTGCCCGCCACGTTTCCCCCCAGTTCGCCGTAATAAAGAGGAACACGAAGGCGACAATGCGACAGTTAGTTTGTCTCTTTCCAGGACCCGTCCACTTCCCCGGTTCCTGAAAAAATATGATAATGAGTGGGAGACTGAGGGTGCATTGAAAGGTTGGATCAGACCTCAGGTGGGAGATAACTCGAAAGCGTCCGCCGATTTTGCCAATGTGAGATACGCGCACACCATGCAGATTTAATACAACACGCTGGCTCCGAAAAGCACACACACACACACAACTGTCACATCCATCAGTGCTGTGAGTCATCTTGGTGAACTAATTGGATCTACCTTGGCTGACAAAGAAGTCAAAATACACCGGAGCAAATGTGCTGCATTGGCTCTGCTCAGGCTTTCTTTCTCGTTTCTCGTTTTCGTTTCTATCGCGACATCTGGACAGCGGCTCGAGTGGGAGGAGACAAGTTCCCGCAAAACCAAATTCGCCCCAATCCGAGTTGGTGTGCAGTCGGACGATTATGCAAATGTGTACGAAGAGGCGGGATTGTGCGCACTTATCAGGGACTTTTAAAACTTGGTTTGAATGGAAAGTGTTTCTGTTTTTAAATAAGTTTGGCGTGGTTCTCCATGAACACTACAATGCTTTTGGTGGTTTCAGTGCTATTCAAGTTCACAGCTATCGAGGGTGAGTAAATTTATTGCTTCTGTTTTTTCCGTTTATGGACCAAACATTCTGCGTGTGATCAGACGTGGTAACGCAATAACGGAAACACTGTGCGCACTGTCGCCTCACAGCAAGAAGGTCCTGGGTTCGATTCTGGGTCAGGACGTTTCTGTGTGGAGTTTGCATGTTCTCCCTGTGTCTGCGTGGGTTCTCTCCGGAGACGCATTGACACTTCACGGTCAAATTTGTCTACAGAGAAGTGCTTTTATACGCTGTCTAATTTGCAAAAGCTTGGTTTCTACTGCCAATGAGACACCTGATCTTGTATGGTTCAGCACAAACGTTGAAAAACCAATGAGCAAGAGCCTAACTCCTTACTGTTCTTCGTAAAATGATTGGGTTTTCATGTAATAAGCCAGTGAAGTTTTACAAAACCAGCGTCTTACTGTGTAACTGTTCTGTAAAGCGTCTATGCCAGAGAATGTACTGCCAGTTGCTCTGTTTGGACCCAGTATGAATCCATGTATCTCATAAATGTTTGTTTTTGGTTTTGGTTTTTTTTAAAAGAGTTTTGACTTTTGGACTTTTCAACTCTATGAAGTTACTGGAAATGTTCACATCAGCTTCACAGGTGGCCTGAGTGCACAGTGCTATAAATCAAATTATGCGAAGTTTGAGGATTCATTACATTAACATCCGTGGAAAATGTATTTTTTTCAATCAGAATCAGATTTACTGGCAGAGTTTCTGCACATAAACATGGAATTTGACTCCGGTTCAACTTCGCTTTCAATGTACAAAATAAACAAAATAAAATAAAGTATAAGATAAATAGACTAAAGATAGAACTCTGTTTTCAGTGCAATGTAGGAGATGATTAGTGCAATTATAGTATGTATGTATGTGGAGTATGTATTTCAGATTCCTGACACTCTGTGACTGGTAGGAGTTCATCAGAGCCACACCCATGGTCTTGGCCTAAAGTGCTCTGTAACGGCTACCAGAGGGAAGGAGTTTAAACAGTTTGTGTGTGTGGTGTGAGGGGCCCCTAGAGATGTTACTTGCCCGTTTCCTGACCATGGACCAGTACAGGTCCTGGATGGAGGGCAGATCGGCCCAGATGATCCTCTTTGCAGACCTGATTGTCCATTGTTCCTGTCCTGTTTGGTGGCTGATCCAAACGAGACAGTGATGGAAGTTTAGAGGACAGACTGGATGATGGCGGTGTAGAAGGTGCTCAGCAAGTCCTGAGGCACGTTAAACGTCCTGAGTTTTCGTAGGACGTACAACCTCTGCTGGAGCTTTTTCCAGACAATGTCTACGTGGGAGGTCCAGTTCAGGTCCTGAGAAATTGTGGATCCCAGAAAACTGAAGGTGTCCACAGTAGACAATGTGTTGTCGAGGATGTTGAGCAGGGGTGGTGTTGGGTGGCTTCTCCACTATCATCTCCACAGTTCTGAGTAGATTCAGATACAGTTGTTTCTGACAATACCAGTGGACCAGCTGTTCTACTTCCCGTCTGTATGAAGACTCGTCACTGTCCTGGATCAGATTGATGACTGTGTTGCCAGCCGCATACTTCAGGAGTTTCACTGTGGGGTCTCCTGAGATACAGTCACTAGTGTAGAGGGAGAAGAGCAGTGGGGAGAGGACACACCACTGTGGGGCACCAGTGCTGATGGTCTGGGTGCTAGATGTGAGGCTCCCCAGCCTCACCTGCTGCCTCCTGTCAGTCAGAAGCTGGTAATCCTCTGACAGGTGGTTGTGGGCACTGTGAGCTTCTGGTGGAGGATTTCAGGGATGATGGTGTTAGAACGCCCAGCTGAAGTCCACAAAGAGAAGTCCTTGCATGCGTTCCTGGAGAGTCGAGTTGATGCAGGATGTAATGTAGTCCGACGATTACTGCATCATCCACCAACCTGTTTGTCCGGTAGGCAAACTGCAGTGGTCCAGCAGGAAGCCTGTGATGTCCTTCAGGTGGCTCAACGCCCGTCTTTCACCAGGATTTTGTGGCCACAGACAGCAGGACAAGGGGCCTCTAGTCATTTAATCCTGTGATGGAGAGCTTCTTGGGGACTGGGATGATGGCGGCGCACTTGAAGCAGAATGGCACTTCACACAGCTCCAGAAATCTGAGTTTAATTGTACATATGGAAAAAAAAAAAACAAAACTGAGTGCAGTTGTTAACTGATCAAGTTCATTTAAATCAAATATTGCTTGAGGAATTCAGTATTCACAGCTGCCCCTATTTCTGAGCAATGTTCTTAAGGCCTGATGAAATTTTCTGCTCCTTTACAGCGGTCCAGGTGACAGGAGGGGACGTGACCACAGTCCAAGGAGGAACAGTTCTTCTATCTTGTAAACTCACTGACGCCAATGAGATTCTCACTCATATTACATGGGAGAGGATGACCAGAGGCAATCCTCCAATTCCAATTCTCTTTGCAATCTTACGGACAAATGGACAAAAATTTGTCGGCAAACGTGATGACCGATTTAAATTTATTGGGAACTTTGATGACAGAATTGGATCCATCCAATTATCCAATGTCACGCTGATGGACGAAGGCACCTACACATGCATCTTCAATTTGTTCCACAGCGGAAACTACAGGACTAAGATATTACTAAATGTCCTTGGTAAGGATGTAATAATGCAATGGGACCTTCTTTAAAATCAATATTATTATGTAATTTGTCCAGTTGATTGACATATTAATTACGGCAGGAAACACATTTTACCAGATGGTGCTGAAGCTATATACTGTGTGATTTTGCATTAACGGATTTTCATGCTTCCCCTCCTTAACTCATCACCCCATCTTAAAGACAAATGTTATTGTTATCATTCACAAAGAGCAATACATGTGCTTTGTTTTATAATTTGTAAAGTTTATAACCTCCCAAGCGAAAAGGGATTTTTTAATTTTATAAAGAAAACTTAACAAATATTACAGTATTTTGTCCTTTGCCCCGCAGGAAAAGTTTGTAAACTAATGCCTTAATATATTGTATTATAGGTGATTTTCCAAGTAAGTAATTGCACACCTAGTGCAAGTGGTTTTGCGATTATTTACAACAGAGACAATGTAGCAAGAAGCCAAGTAATTCCTTTCAACTATGTATTAAATACCATATGAATTGGGACACATCATTGGAAGAACTACATTACCATGGTGACAAAGACCCCATAGCTATGGCCATCCTGTTGAACTGGATTCTGCATGGAGCTGATCCTCCTCTTCTCGAAGTATTCCCTTTGTAAAACAAGTGTTGGAACAGAAACACAGATTACCACTAGATGTCGCAGTTTCACTATGAATGCAGCATTGGCGGGAGTGGAACAAATGGGAGGCGACACAAACTGAATAATTTATGGTAATCATGTTGCTGGCGGTCCTGTAAGTTATTACTTATATTACCTAGATTTGTGAGATATAACTAGTAGCAAAACCATTCAGCTGCTGTGCTAAAAAAAATTGGAGTTAGTAGTTCTCCGTCTAGAACCCTGAGACACAAAAGCACAATATTGGTCTGAGATGAATGGAAAGACATTCATATTTATAACAATATAAATTACTCCAATGTCACAGCCCATGAGGCCACTGTTGACAGTAGGTCAAAAAACACATTCAAAACGTTCCATTTAGTGAATACCCAGGTAGCTCTGGTCTTAACTGTTCAATGGAACTGTGGAAATAGCGGGATCCTGCAACAGGAAGAAATTTACAATTATATTACCCACACCTCAGCTTTATGCCTGTGGCATTTTAAATTTAGGGAAAAAAAGGCCACAAAGAGTTCACAAGATAACATACTGTACTGCAAAACTAACACATCCTGGCATTTTTTTTTTTTTTTTTTTTTTTTTTTTTTTTTTTTTTAGATTTTTTTTAGATGTTTAGTATCAAAAGCCATGATTTACAGGTCTCCTTCAAGACCTCTCCTGTTAGCAGACAGGTAGTCAAACCGACCTTCTGCTGTTGTTCCCTTAACCTTTGTCTATCATCTTCTGTCTGCAGAGCCTTATGATGGACTGAACCAGAGCCATTTTCGTGACAAGAGAGAGAAGACTGATGTCTCCTTACCAGCACAAGGCATTTCATTAATGTACTTTGACTTCGGTCTGCTGTCTTGTTGTTTTTCTTTTGTGATAATTAATTTTTATTTAATTTAACTACATATTCTAAAGGGACATTTTACCCCAAAAGAAAAAGTACATATTTTTGCTTTTAAATGTCTTACTTTTTAATACATTTAGATTAGTTTGGTGTGGGCTGCTGGGGTCCAGAGATGGCTGCCCTGTCTCAAATATAATGGATATATGGCAAAAATACATTTAGATAACCTATTTAGATAACTTATTATCTAAGCTTTTAGATTTCATGTACAGTATTTCTTTCCATAGGACACGTGCTTCTTCATGAGAATGAGGTTACAATGTTTCTTCAGCAGATAGGCCTGGCTTCAAAACTATCTAAATGGCTGAATAGTAATGCAAATAAGAGGAAAAATGTTGGATCTGATTCATAAGACAATATGTGGTTTGTTAGCCTTTGCCATCAGTCCTGTTATTACTGGCATCAGTCTCTAACTGCCTCTTACCTGGATTGTAGATTTAAATCTTAATGACACAACTTGAAACTATGTTTGTGTGCATGTATGTTAAAAAATAAAAATAACAAACCTTAATTAACCTCTCTAAGACACTGGCTTTTTTTTTGTGTGTGACAGCATCCCATCTCACATGCAGATTCAACAATAACTAATCAGCAATGCCTGGGTTGATCTGAGAGCGTATCGGAACTAAACAGATTCTTTGGTCTATATGCAACAAGAACACTCTGAACAAAACTCTGAGCACTGTCAATGACTTCTTCATCAGAACAGCACACAGATGCTTTTCAGCAAGATGCCCTCATGACAAGGGAATGCACGCAGCCTGGTCTCACTGAATGGAGTCTAAATAACACACAGTGTCTTAAGTCATTTTGCATGTTGCCAAGACACTTTCGCACACTATTGAACACCTTCCACATTAATCCTTTTTAATTAATTTTAAAACGAGGCATCCCTTTGGAAATGTCTCTTAGACTACAAGGTTTTCTTTAACAGAGCTGTACATTCACTTCATTCTTAAGGATATTATGCATGAGAATGTTATTAATACTTTTCACTGAAAACTTTCAATTACCTTTATGTGTTACTGGTGCCACTAAAACAAGTAGTCTATGTCCAGTATTGTCCAGTCCAGGCTATATCCTACAATCTAAAATTTATCTTCCAAATCAGTAAGCTGTTGTGTTGGCCTATATGAAGCGTATAAACTGGTACTCAAATATACAAAAGATGAGGAACTGATGAAGGAATTTACATTCCATTTCCTCATTCAAGATCTAAGTCACTCCTTGTGTCTATTCCACATGCATACATATTAAAGATAGAATACAGAGGAAACATTGAATAGTTTAAATGTTTCATTATCAAAACAGACACACCTGAAGATATCCAGTGCTGTTGCACACAGAGATGTCAGCCAAATATCAGAATTAATACTTAAACATTAAAAATGTGAGGGAAATTTGAATTTTCAAGAGAAATACATACCATTTTACATAAATCTCTTTACACATAATGTATCTTAATGACAGTAGTAATTTGAGAATACATCATCTTATTCTGTAAATGAGTTAGGGGTTTTTTCTGCCTAAAATGATACTACAAGCAAACCACTGCAAAGAGAAGAACACATTTAAACTCTTATTCTCCCATCCCAGCACAATGACATTTTGTTTTTGAGTCAGCCAGGGCACAGCTAACATAATGATAATAGAGGATGAAAACATTTGAAAAAGCTATAGGTTTAAATAGTGGGGATTCCCCACCAATGTTTAGAACTGAAGAAGCCTTGCTGAAGTGAGGTGAAACATCTTCAAAACCAAAAAGAAGTCGAGATGCTTTCAACTGAAGCACTTAAGAGTACAGGTTTAAAATTAAATAGGCCACATTTAGTCCCATGAAATCAAACTACTAAATACAATCCTTCCTTAATTAATATCCAAACTGGGCTTTGAAGCTCAGTTTCCTCCATAAGTGGCGTGTGCTCCTTTTTACAATAAAGGAAACTACTACCTGTGTAGCTACATCTAGTGTATGAGTACACAAATATAGTCTAATGACCAGCAGACATGTGTAGAGACTCACAAAAAGAGTGCATTTTATTATTGACTACTTACTCCTTAGTGTAAGTCACTTATGTTTTAACTGATTATTTTGTGTGTGTTATTCACATTGTGGTGACTCCCCATCAAAACTTCAAAACTCAAGTCCTTTTAAGGTAAATCATTAAGTGCTATGGTGAAGATTCTGATGGTTTATTGGGTTACCTATGTCAAGCTTGGGGTTATGGTTAGATATTGTCATGATTGGGGTAAGTATCTGGGAAATAAACTGGACTAAACTATGACAGGCTTAATGTCTTCTGAAGCGATGATTCACGGGTGTGACACGAATAGTACAGCCCAGTCTTTAGGTGTAGTTAGCTGCAATCATCAGACCCAGGACAGGCACAAGGTCAAACCCTACTGTCAAACCCTTCCTTAATTTCCAAGGGACATTGAGAGGTTTTTCATTGTGGTCTCGAGGAATAAATTACTTTTTATAACAGATAGAATTCTTGTTTAAACCTTCGTGGGATAGGTTATGATGCATATATAGGCTATTTTATTATGTTTATTACTCTAATTAACGCCATTACATTTAGGGCTGAGAACTAAAATGCTGTGCACCATACATGCAGACAAAAGGGGTTGACATTTAAACAGTATTTTTGTTATCATTGTTGACACCAGCCTGTTATTTTAACACCTATCCATGTATTTACCAGTCTTCGTCCATCTGTCAAAGTCAGATTTAGACTCCATCACTTCACCGTTTTTAGGGGGAAACGGCATAGCTGTGTTGGAGCGCAGCAGCGCTTCAGGGAGGAGACACACGGACAGAGTACCGGGGTCACTGCGACCATGAGCCGCCGCAGCAGCAGCAATCCTCCCTGGGAAAAGACTCTCTAGCAGGAGAACCGTGCGGTCGCCAATGGAAGCTGTTCACCAGGGCTTACCTTCACCGTCGGAGATGACATTAAACACCGATGACTGCTTTCCGTGTGGCCTTTCGGGTATATGTCCAAGGCGGGTTTGTCGGAGAGCCGCAGGTTCTCCTCGGCTGATAGCTACTCGGGGTTCAGTCCGGACTCACAACTTCTACTTCAAGCAGGTCAGAACAGAGTCCCTCAGACGGTTTCTGACGGTTTCGACGGTGCTGAACGGAGAGTAGACACACCTGGGAGTCAACGGGAGAAGAAGATGGGTTGCAGGAGGTCTCATCTCGGGGACAGGCTACAGAGAATATGGATGATACGCAGTTATCCATCGGCTCCAGAGTAGGTCAAGAGACGAGTAACTCTTTCAAAACCCTGCTTTAACAATTTGTTATTTTTGCTTGAGCATGTAACTCATCTTAACTGTGACTTTTAAAACAATTCAAACGGCTGTTTCTGAGGTATAGACAGGGCCACGAGACATGTGTTTAAACTGACATTGAAATTTTTAAGTAAGAAATCAGGCGTTATTTGTGTCGGTTACAACGAGATTCACATATATTACAATATTAAAACAATATTAAAAATTAGAATTATATTTCCATTTTGAAACGTAAAATGCAGAGCGAATTGTACCAAACTATATGACAGAGAATACAGTTTTGTTTAAAAAAAAATAAAAATAAAAAAATAACAGTGAACTATAGACGTAATGTAGGCAGGCCTATTTATTTATCTTTTTTGTTGTGGGACCTATGAGGTTCTTTCAAAATATGCACTCTGGCATAGAGAAATATATTCACCAACAACAAAAGTTAGCATATAGCCATATTGTAGCCAATATATCTTAAAATTCAGTGACCCTAATATAGGTTTACAAAGGGCTGTATTTCTCAAAATGCAGAGTGCAAACTGATGGATTACGCTTTTCACATTAGGCTATCAATTTTCCTTATTTTGTTGTTGTTTGTATGGAGATAAGGAAGCTAGCATTGATAAACAGTTCAGTTAATTAGATTATTTATCAACACAATGACAAATGTTCAGATTTTCTTTATTTCAGGCTATTTGTTTGCTATTTTAGTTGCAAGCACACTGACAATGGTTTATTGAAATGTCACATGGTAGACCTACTACCTATACATGTGGACATAAATACCCCAAGTAACTAACAAATAAAGAGTTTCAATTAAGATCAACTGAAACTAGTGCACAGAAGTTTTATTTTTGAACAGCTTGGACAAAAAAAAAAACAACCTATATTTCACACGTAAATGTTTCAGATAATCAAACAAATTTTGACATTGAACATTGATAATCTGTGTAAATACAAAATGCAGTTTTTAAAGGATGATTTGATTTATTTAGGGAAAAAAGCTTTCCAAACCTACCTAGCCCTATTTGAAAAAGTAATTGTCCTCCCCCTTTTTAAATCATGAATTAACTGTGATTAACCACTTTTTTTGGAAAGCCCAGTTCAATTTCACCAGCCATACACAGACCTGATTACTGCCAGACCTGTTAAAACAAGAAACCATTTAAATAGAACCTGTCTGATGAAGTGAAGTAGGCTAAAACATCTCAAAAAGCAACAACACATCATGCCGCAATCTCAAGAAATTTCGTAACATATTAGAAACAAGTCATTGTCAGTCTGGAAAGGGTTACAAAGCCATTTCTAAGGCTTTGAGACTCCAGCAAACCTCGGTGAGAGCCATTATCCACAAATTGAGAAAACTTAGAACAGTGGCGGCCTATCAAACACTGACGACTCATCCAGGAAGTCACAAAAGAACACAGAACAACATCTAAAGAACTGCAGGCCTCACTTGCCTCACTTAAGGTCAGGGTTCATGATTCAACAATAAGAAAGAAACTAGGCAAAAATGGCATCCATGGGAGACTTCCAAGGCAAAAACCATTGCTGACCAAAAAGAACACAAAGGCATGTCTCACATTTGCCAAAAAACATCTTGATGATCCCCAAGACCTTTGGGAAGCTATTCTGTGGACTGAAAAGACAACAGTTGAACTTTTTGGAATGTGCGCGTCCCATTACATCTGGCGTAAAACTAACACAGCATTTCATAAAAAGAACATACCAACAGTTAAAAATGGTTGTGGTAGGTGATAGGCTGGGGCTGCTTGCAGGACCTGGACGACTCGCTGTGATTGATGGAACCATGAATTCTGCTCTCTACCAGAAAATCCTGAAGGAGAATGTCACACTTGGGTTGTGCAGCAGGACAATGATCTGAAACACACCAGCCACTCCACCTCTGAATGGCTTTAAAAAAAAATAAAGATTAAGGTTTTAGAGTGGCCTAGTCAAAGTCCAGAGTTGGACTCAATTGAGATGCATGCCACAGCATGAAAGGTCATGCCATGTCAGGCATAAAGCTGAGGTGTGAGGCCGTTCATGCTCGAAAAACCTCCAATGTAGCTGAATTAAAACAATTTTACAAAGAAGAGTGGGCCAATTTTTTTCCACAGCAATGTAAAGGACTCATTGCCAGTCATGCAGTCAGGTCAAATTATTAATAGATAATAGGAAGATAGTTACTGTAAACATATCTTGAACAGTAGAAAACAGCAACTTCCCTATATAATATTCAGATTTTCTAGGAGGAAACATGCCTCGTGAATCAAACTTCCATCTGGTCATGTGGCCTTGTGTGAGGAAACTAGCATGCTCTTTGCCTCAGGCCTTTACTGTGAAAAGTACGGAATGAGGACATACTAGTGCACTTATATTTCTCAAAGAGCTAAATATAGAGAGTTCAAATGCAAATGTTACTTGTATAGGTTCATCCATAAGTGCACTGTTTGTGGCTTCATGTGAAGATGCTTTGACAGGGGAGTGAGTGTGTAATTCCCAATTTCAGGTAAAATGTTTGAAGTTAATGAATGTTGTCTGTATGGGGAGGTTCTATGATTTTTTTATTTTTTTTAAATTATGCTTTTCTATCGCATTCTTAAATTTACAATAGCTTTATCAGGATTACTCTTTATTGGTGCGTTTACAAGCTGTTTTTTCCCCCTTTGA
>KV751325.1:2595882-2637717 GCA_001698575.1 Mola mola
CCTAACCCTGCTTTAAACTTCTCCACAACTTTATCCCTGACCTGTCTGGTGTGTTCCTTGGACTTCATGATGCTGTTTGCTCCCCAATATTCTCTTAACAAACCTCTGAGGCCGTCACAGAACAGCTGTATTTATACTGAGATTAGATTACCCACAAGGTGACTCTATTTAGTCATTAGGTGAACATTCAATCATTCAGCAATCATCAGGCAACTTCTGAAGGCAATTGGTTGCACTCATAGAAAAGGGGGCTGAATACTTTTGCACACCGCACTTTTCAGTTTTCTATCTGTAAAAAAAATTAAAATCATGTATAACTTTCTTTGCACTCCACAATTGTGTGCCACTTTGTGTTGGTCTTTCACATAAAATTCCAATAAAATATATTTATGGTTGTGGTCATAACGTAACAAAATGTGTAAATGTTCAAGGGGTATGAATACTTTTGCAAGCCACTGTAAGTGAAGCCCATAAATGGTGTCGGCGAATCGACAGTGATTAGACTGTGTCTAAAGTGCAACTTTCAAAGTGAAGCCAGAAAGTGCTCCGCCAGCCTTCAAGTCAAAGTGGTGAGAGAAGTGGCTCGACATTAAAGCTGCAATCAAAGACTCAGGTCTATCACCTATATTAAGCCTACATGTTTGGGATAAAGTTCTAGAGAAGATGTTCATATATGATTACTGTTAGAAGTTAAAGGCAGAAAGTGAAGTAAATTTAAGTGAAGATTTAAGACTCTGTACTTGTGTTTTATCATAAGGTTAGAGGGGACATTTTCAGTCTTAACTTAAAGTGTGAAAATTAATGTTGTGTATGTGATGCATCAGTGATTTAATTCATTTTGATATATTATCTTTCCAAATAAGGTTTATACTAAGGTACTTGTGTTTGAATATTTGTGTCGATATTTTCACTTGTTTTGAATCGACAATAGCTTTAAGTTTGATAAGTTCCTAATGCTGAAACAGTTGTCTGATGCAATTTGTGTTTAGAAACTGAGTTAAGCAGAATCACATTGTTTACATACAGTGATCAAGGAATCTCATTTAAACTTACTGCAACTTGCATTAACACATAGCTCATAGAAATCCAAGTCAATATAAAATACACACATCACAAATCACTCAAGATACCTCAAAATGTGAGACTCTAACACTGAGTGCTGCAATGAAAGTACAGGATCACTTGCTGAACCTGTAGCCACAAACACTGAATCGGCAGAAGTAGAAAGGCTGCAAAGAAGTGAAAGAAACCGAACCCTGACAGAAAAGGGAAAGGAACTTAAAAAGGAAAGGCTAAAGACTTTGCAACATCAATACAAAATCATCTATGAGAAGGGGTGGTATTATGCAAGAGTAGGCAAAGAAATATTGTCTGATACAGCCTCAGAAGATGATTTAAAGGAACTCATTGAAAATATTAAGGCTGCCTGCTTCGACGTTAAGGCTATCTATGAAGAGTTACGTAGAGTGCAAACTCCAGAACCAGATGTTGAGCGAAGAGTTGACACATGTATATCACTCTCGGATCATATTATTCAAAGGGCAGTAAGACATTTGACAGGATATCCAAAGCAGGAAGAAGCAGAACCTTGGTCTGATTTTGGATCAGTCCTAGATTCCACAAGTTCTTTATCAAAGTCACATAAATCAAAGTATAGTTCTGTCAGCTCCAGCATCCTCTCAGTGAAAAGAAATGAGACTGTAGCGGTAGCCGCAGCAGCTCAAGAAGTTCTGGTGGTGCTGGATGAACAACATAAGGAAGCAACAGAACTACAAAGACTAGAAGCTGAAGATAAGCAACAGCTCGCACAGTTTGAAACTGAGAAGCTAGCTAGACAGCAAGCAATTCAAGAAAGGCGTAGAAAGATTGATCGCCTAGAAGAAGTAAGGAACCTGAATGCGGCAAAGGCTTGAGCCAAGGTCTATGACCAAGTCGAGAACTGCAGATCACTTTGACGACTGAATGATATTGAATCAGCAGTAGAATTTCAAGTTCCCAACACTAAAGGTCCACCATTCATTCCACAATCTCAGCCGGTCATAACTCAAGCCCTTCATCCCTCAAGCATTTGTTCTCCAGTTTCCACCAAACACAAGTCAAGCCCCTAGTCCCTCAAGTCTGCAGCCCACACCCCAAGTTCTAGTGACTTCAACACCCTTGACTCAAGCTCAAAACAGCTCAGATGTTGCTTTGGTTTGTGCGGTTAGCAGAAGCTATATGTGCTAATCGTCTCCCAACACCAGAACCCGCAGTGTTTACTGGAGACTCCTTGAAGTATAAATGATTGTCGTCATTTGAAACATTAATTGACAGGAAAATCATTCCCAAGAATGAAAAATTGTACTACCTAAGACAGTGTCTAGGTGGCACTGCGAAGAAGGCGGTGGAAGGTTTCTTCCTACTAGGCACAGAAGCGGCGTATGACTCAGCCTGGCAGCTGTTAGAAAAACGCTTTGGAGACCCATTCATAATAGGGAAGTCCTTCAGAGATAAGTTGTATGGATGGCCAAAAATAAGCTCCAAAGATGGATGTGAGTGAGAGTTTGCAGACTTCCTTCAAAGTTGCGAAGCAGCAATGTCTCACATCAAAACATTAAAAGTTCTTAAAGATTGCAATGAGAGCCAAAAAATTCTATTGAAATTGCCAGACTGGTTGGTGTCTAGTTGGAACTGCAAGGTAATGGCGAGTAGATTATAAACTGCTACATACCCATCATTCAAAGAGTTGGTACACTTCCTGTCAAAGGAAGCAGATCTTGCTTGCGATCCCATCTCTCCAATAGTCAAGAAAATGGAAAGTGAAAGACAACGGCAATACAAAAGTCAAACTATTCAAGCGAAGACCGTCCACAAACACAACACAACCCAATATTCCATCATGTAACTTCTGCAAAAGAACAGGACATATCCTTGCCAATTGTAGAAAGTTCCGTGAAAAAACTGTTCAAGATCGTGTCAAGTTTGTGCAAACAGAAAAGCTTTGCTTTGGAATTTTGAAGACAGGTCATCACACAAGAAGGTGTGACAACAGAAGCACATGTGAAAGGTGTCAGAAAAAAACATCCAACATGTCTGCATGTCAAGAAATTTGTAGAACATCAAACATCCACATCTCCAAATAGAGACAACAACTTAAAGGACGAAGCAGACACCAAAGAAACTATTTTGACAGCAACTACTAATAGAGTCATGCAGGAAAACCCAAGCACACAGACATCTTCAATTTTACCGGTTTGAGTCTCATCCATAAAGCAACCTGATCAAGAAGTTCTGGTCTATGCCCTCTTAGACACGCAGAGCGATACAACATTCATTCTGGACGAGGTGGCTCGTGACCTCAATACAAGGAAGGAGAATGTTTGTTTGCGGCTGTCCATAATGTCCACTAGGTCAACAGACATACCTTGTCAGAAACTGACCAATTTGCAAGTCAGAGGATATAACCTAGAGAAAAGAATCCCATTGCCACCAGTTTTCACAAGAGAGTTCATTCTAGCAGACACAGCACACATTCGAACTTCTCAGACAGCTCAAAAATGGCCTCACCTCAACCAACTGGTTGACAAGATCCCACAACCTCTAGATTGTGAAGTGGGCCTGTTAATTGGCTATAACTGTCAGCAAGCCCTCCTACCAAGAGAGATCCTGTCTGGTGAAGAAAACAATCCGTATGCTCAGCGTACAGATCTGGGCTGGAGCATCATCGGTTGCTTCAGTACAACAAGTGATTACAGTGATGCAATAGGGACAAGCCACAGAGTTATAGTGCGCCAAGGGACACCTATCATGCAACCTTCAGTAAAATTAAGAAGAGAGGTGCACTTTGCATGTAAAACTCAGGTCAAGGAAATCAATCCAACTAACATAATCAAAGCTCTTGAATCGGATTTCATCGAGCACACCACAGATGACTTACTAGTTTCCCAGGAAGACCTTCAGTTTTTGTCCAAGGTGAAGGAAGGTATCAGGCAGAAGGAAGATGGCTACTTTGAACTCAGACAAACCTAATCTTCCAAACAACAAACCATGTGCAGTTCATAGGCTCTCTGCTTTAGAGCGACGACTGAGGAAGAACGAGCAGTACTACAAGGATTATTTTCATTTCATGAATGACAATCACCCAAGGAGATGCGGAGAAGGTTCCCCAAACTGAGCTCGAGAACTAACCAGTGTGGTACATTCCGCACCACAGAGATTATCATCCCCATAAACCTGGGAAAACCCGTGTGGTTTTCGACCGTTCACCCCGTTTACAAGACACTTCTCTAAATGACCATCTCTTTAACCGGACCAGACCTAACAAACACATTAGTTGGAGTCTTGTGTAGATTCAGAAAAGGGCCAATAGCGATAATGTGTGATGTGGAACGGATGTTTCACCAGTTTCATGTGGCAAAGGAACCTCAAGACAACTTAAGGTTACTCTGGTGGGACAGAGGTGAAATTAATGAAGGTACACCTTTTTGGTGCGGCTTCATCTCCTGGTTGCTCCAATTTCGGATTTAAACATCTGGCATCTCAGAGTCTTGGAAAGTTCAGTGAAGAGTCCATTAAGTTTATACAATGAATTGTCTATGTTGATGATGGCTTAACAAGCGTGAACTCACCAGATGAAGCCATACATTTGGTTGAGGAGTCAAGAGCCCTGTGTAGAACAGGAAATGTTCACCTGCACAAGTTCCTGTCCAATAACAAAGAAGTATTTGCCTCAATACCACCTGAAGAATGCGTGCAGACCAAAGATGTAGACATGGCCCTCAGAGAACCTTGCATTGAGCGAGCACTTGGGGTTCAGTGGTGCATTGAGGCAGATGAGTTTCAGTTCAGGGTTGTGGTTAAAGAATACCCATTGACAAGAAGAGGGGTTCTCTCGACCGTTGCCTCTGTTTATGACCCTTTAGGGTTTGTAGCTCCTTTCATACTGGTTGGCAAACAGATCCTTCAGGAGCTATGCAGAGACAAAGGGAGCTGGGATCAAGATCTCCCTGAACACATTCTGCCACAGTGGGAGTCATGGCTCAAGGACCTGCCTCATTTGGCTGCCCTAAAGAGCCCAAGAAGCTATTGTCCATCAGACTTTGGAAAGGTCAAACAATATGAGCTTCACAACTTCTCAGACGCAAGCTTCAATGGATATGGTGCATGCTCATACCTCCGAGCAAAAGTGAAACAAGACTAGCTGCTCACTTGTCATGGGGAAGGCAAGGGTGGCCCCAACCAAGTTAATGACAATCCCAAGGCTTGAACTGTCGTCAGCTGTCACTTCAGTCTGTAATGGCGAGGTCATCAAGAGAGAGCTTGAGATCGAAAATCTGCAAGAGTACTACTGGACTGACTCAAAAGTTGTTTTGGGTTATGTGAACAATGACGCAAAGAGGTTTCACACATTTGTTGCTAACCGGATTCAGCGAATAAGATCTAACACTAACCCTGAACAGTGGCGACATGTCAGCTCTGAAAATAACCCAGCTGACTGCGCCTCAAGAGGACTGAGTGGGGTTCAACTGAAAGAGTCCAATTGGCTGCTAGGACCAGACTTTCTTTGGCAGCAACATCTTCCACCAGAAGAGGAAATGGTGGGAGAAATTGAAACAACTAACCCTGAGCTTCGCAAATCATATGCTCAGGCAGTCAGGACGAAAGAAGAGAGATCACTGGTGAAATGCCTTACTAAGTTCTCCGACTGGTCTAGAGCAGTGAAAGCTGCTCTAGACCTCGCTCGCTAGGCTCAAGAGGTTTGTCAGAGAGTTTAAAGGACTTCAGCCAAGAACAAATGAAACAACCAATCTTGAAGAAAGAAGACATGCAGAAATCTTTATCATCAGATTGGTGCAAGAAGAAGCTTTCACTGAAGACATTAAAAGATTAAAGCTCCAGAAAGAACACACCCTGAGCAAACATAACAAGTTACATCAGTTTAATACCTTCTTAGATGTAAGCAACGTTCTCAGGGTGGGAGGACGTCTATCCCAATCAGCTTTCCACCATGATGTAAGGCATCCTGCAATACTTCCAAAGAAATCTCATGTGTCATCCCTGCTCGTCAAACAATATCATGAGCGAGTCTTTCACCAAGGAAGAGGCATGACAATGAACGAGTTGCGTGCAAATGGGATATGGATCCTAGGCTGTGGAAACTTGGTCTCATCACACATTTACAAGTGTGTTAAGTGTAGGAGATATAGAAGAACAACTGAAGTTCAACAAATAGCAGATCTGCCAGAAGAGAGAACTGAGACATCCCCTCCTTTCACCTGTTGTGGTCTTGATTGTTTTGGCCCCGTCATCGTAAAGGAAGGAAGAAAGGAGTTAAAACAATATGGATTGTTGTTTACGTGTTTGTGCTGTAGAGCAGTACATATAAGTTACTGGACGACTTAACAACAGATGCTTTCATGATCGACTTTGAACGTTCATAGCCATCCGAGGACCTATGTGCCAACTGAGATGCGATCAGGGAACAAATTTTGTAGGCACCAGGAGAGCGTTTTCTGAGCTATTAAAGGGAATGGATCAAGAGCAGCAAAGAAAGTTTGGCTGCAGATTTGTGATGAACGTCCCATCAGCGAGTCATATGGGCGGCGTTTGGGAACGTCAGATCCAAACAATTTGGAGCATCCTGTCACTCACGCTCGATAAATCTGTAAGCAGACTCAACACTAAAACTTTGAGGACTTTTCTATATGAAACAATGGCTATAATAACAGCAGGCCTCTGAGAGTTGCAAATCTTCATGATCCTACCAGCCCAGAACCCCTCACACCTAACCATGTATTGACAATTAAGTCATAAGTCATTCTGCCTCCACCTGGAAGGTTCTGTAAAGAAGATCTTTATCTGAGTAAAAGGTAGAGAAGTGTACAGTTTCTTGCCAATGAATTTTGGCAAAGATGGAAGCGGGAATACATGCTAAATCTCCAACAAAGGCAGAAATGGCAGAGAAAATCACGAAACTCACAAGTGAATGACATAGTGATTCTTCAAGATGACAACTTACCCAGAAACGAATGGAAGCTTGGCAAAGTTGTGGAAGTTCACCCCAGCACAGGCGGTATGGTGAGAAAGTTGAAACTTCTTCTCAGCGACATACATTCTTCATACGGACTCATTCACACATTCTCACATTCTATCTCACGAACATTTATTTACCTTAGAACCCCCTCATGTCAAGTTAATGAGTGATTTGGTGAGAGTGTAAATGTCTTTGTATTTGTGTTAAATAATAGTTAATACTTTCATGTTGTTAAATAATTTAGATAAAATGTTAAAGGGGTAAATTCATATGTGTTTATATTGTAAGAAATACTGGGTTAATTTAATTGTATTTACATCGTTTATTTCATTGTCGCTGTTGCGACTCAGCCCGGAAACAATGTTAGTTGCTTTTGCATTGTTATGACAGAAAAAAACAAGACTCTATATTGCAAAGCATGGCCCAAGGTGTGTCAAGGACCTCTCTCATGACAAGCGGCCAACGAGGTACTTTTCTCTCATTTGTAATGCATTTGTTTATATTTGCACTTTAAGTTATTTCATGTACAGTCATTATTGTAAGCTGATATATATTTTATTGTTGTTGTACAAACAGTTTTCATGGCATGAACGATGGGGGAAGAGTCGAAATGAATGCCAGTATCAAAGAACCAATCCGTGTCTGTCGTGATGAGAGCTACACTTGCCAAATTTCTTACAAATTCACTATAATGATTTGTTTTGTTTTATTTAATTTTCTAAATTATTGTACCCTTTGCTGTGCATATTTGCATTGTCATTTTTTAAAGAAAGATACCCCATCTTAGCAGATGCATCCACACTGCTCATTTTACATCTTTTCATCAATGAAATCATTCAACTGTCAAAAAGTTTCGGGTCTTTAAGGACATTATTGCTTTGTATGTTTTTTTTTTTCTCAATTTCTAACTTTTACACTTTTTCTAGAATTTATTTTATATTAATCTCTTTTCCCCTGATTTTGTCTTCTGTGGTAGCCCTGTGAATTGATGATGGGTTAAGTCTTTTAAAAGACCTTAAAGACATAATTTCTTCCACTCTGTCAAACACTTCTTTTGTCTTTCTTGGTCTCTTTTCTCTTTCATATATATCATATTTGTCTGCACGTCTTTTATCTTTCCGTCAATTATTTGATCTCTAATTGTTGACGGTATTAAGGTTTAGCTTCTAGCACTATCTAGCACTAGCAATGGGTTTAGTTTCTAAATTGTATTGCAGCTTTGTTAACATTGCTGCCACTATTACACGCCAACTTAACACTGAAGCTCATGACTTTTCTGGCTTTTCATTTTTTCTGTTATTATGTCCAACTGTATACTTTGTCACCCTATGATAGATGGTAGCGAAAGACTCATTTCAAGTACACATAGGACAGTTTCACAGTCAATAAAGGTAACGTTATGTCCCGTTACCGCCAGCTCAAGCTGTAAGCGGAACTAAAGTCGGAGTGGCATTTACCTCTCTGGACATTAATCGCGGACGGACCAGTCGGTGACTGCAGAGCAGGCACTTGCCCTTAAACTTGTATGCAGCTGAATTGACCTCATCTCCAGTATTATCACCCAGAAAGGATATTAGAGCTTCACAATGTCTCTCGCGGCAGAGGCTTTCGTGACCCAGATGGCAGGTAGCGTGTTGACTTATTTTGGTGCTTTTGTCATTTGTCTTCAGAGCTAGCTAAAGCCAGCTAATGCTTGGGAGCATGTAGCCCTTTCCTATTTTTATTCTAGTGCATTGAAGTGGCCATTCCCGTTGTACATAGCAGTTAAAACTGTTTAGAGGGCTGTCATGTCTACCTATTTCTGTTATTGTAGAATATCGTGACTTGGGATATCACACTGGGCTGTGTCCTACATGGCGTACCTGGTATAGAACCAAGCGAGGACAACAGCTTCAAGTCATGTCGATGACAACCTTATTTCGAGTTGCGAAAACACTTATCTTATAAACACTTAACTTATCCCAATAATATGTGGCTGAGTTATATATATTCAACCACAATTTCGAAACTGAATGCAGTTTGTCTGCTTACAGCTACTACTAGTGGCTGCAGCAGTAATGTCGTAAAAACATCGTCATAGCATTTATTTGCAGTAATAATTACATTATGTAATTATTGTTAACTTTTTTATTGGAATGTATGTTTAAATAGAAAAATAAAGTCATGTAATCCCCTCATAATTGGGCACTGTGTGTGTGCTTATCTGTTTTTGACACTGACAGCTGCAGAGCCTTGGCCTGAAACGGCAACCTTGTACCAACCACTGAAGGGTAAGTCAGTGTTTGATCCGGAGAAACATTATGAGTCATCACTGAGAAAGGCATGGCTGTTAGTCTCGTTGTTTACATCATTTTGGTGTATTTTTCTTTTCTTTCCAGAGGATCAGATTCTACTGTCAGACTGTGCCTCATCTCTTGCTGTCCAGGTGAAGTTTGGTTTGTTTTCTGTAAATGTACCAGCATTCATGTACCTCTCTGTTAATTTGTATGTTATTTAATAGATAACTAAAGTATGACCAGGTAATCAGTTTTATTTTTGTATTTTTTCAGGCATACCTCAGGATGTGTGGTTTACCAGTGCGGGTGGCTTGCAAAGCAAATGCTGAATTCATGTCACCTTCTGGTTAGTAGACATGCAGAGGTGCATTTGTTCTGTCTGTCTTGTCAGGCTGTGAAAACAATGTTTGAAACCCGACATAAGTAGCATGCCAAAACCACTCAACTATTCAGCCTAAAGATTGGAAATTCTGTGCTGTAACTTCTGTGTACTTCTCAGTGTTTTGGCCTTGGTCTGTCCTCACTCCTTTTATCCAGAGTGGATGCAAGTGAAACTGGAAACAGTTAAGACATTTTCTTTTGTGTCTCTGTAGGAAAGATTCCTTTTATTCAGGTAGGAAACCAAGTAGTGTCAGAGCTGGGGCCGATAGTGCAATTCACCAAAGCAAAGGTATGTTTATAGTTTTCATTTTTTTCCACTCTGAGATAAGTTAAGTCATTCAATCACATAAATGACACCCATTGAATGGAATAGGAATATTTCTCATGTAAGGAAAGTAAATCTAGTTCCTTCCTCTGCTCATTATGATAAAAATGTTGTTTTTTTAGGGTCATTCTCTGAGCGAAGGCTTAGATGATGTTCAGAGAGCTGAAATGAAAGCGTACATGGAGTTGCTCAACAACATGCTACTCACTGCTGAGGTAAAAACATCATCACACTGCTTAAAATGTATACTATAAGTATAACGTCAAAGTTAATCATTGTCAATATTTCTGCATAAAATCTTTTCATCCGTTCTCCTCTCCTCAAAAGTTATACATCCAGTGGTGTGATGATGCTACAGCTGCTGAGGCAAGTACATTTATCTTTGGATCCTAAAAACGTGACTTCGCAATGATTATTATTAATAATGTGTGTGTGTGTGTTGCATAGATCTCACGCCCCAGATACAGCAGCCCGTACTCATGGCCCCTCAGTACCCTCCTTGCCTATCAAAAGCAGTGGGAGGTTCGCAGGAAAATGAATGCCATCGGCTGGGGAGGAAAATCTCTGGAGCAGGTGAGTAACTGCCTGTCAGTGAGTGTCTCATTTTATACATGCTTTACAGTTATACATGCTATCCCAGATGCAATTCATGTTTTTTATTCACAGAATAATGGCATTATTAAACAAAAGCCTCAGTAACATTGTTTTGTCATACGTTTTAGGTTTATGAGGATGTGAGTCAGTGCTGCCAGGCTCTTTCACAAAGGCTAGGAACACAACCGTACTTCTTCAATAAACAGTATGTATCTGTTGTATTTGTATTTATGACTGATTCCTGACTGTTATCTTGTCTTTAAAACACAAAATATGGTGTGATACTGAGGGAATATTCTTTTGTGTTCCTGATAAATCTTTGGCCCTGAAGACAAGCTTATAAGTTCCCAAGCCAAAAAACGAATTTTTCTTGTCTTTAGCAGCCCCTTGTGGTGAAGTTAATGTCTGATATTAACCCCAACCAAGTTGAATAATCGATGACTATAAATCCACTATTCAAGAATGCATAACAATTTAGATTTTTTTTTTTTTTTTTTAACAAAATTTTAAATTTGTTCCTTTGTAGAAATTTAGGGGATGCAGTTAAAAAAAAGCTATAGTCCTAATTAAGAAGAAAAAAACTGTCGGTTCTTAAACAATCCTTTTGGTAGAACTGCAGTGACCTTGTAATTCCTTGAAAGTGGAACATCTTTCGTACAGCATTTATTCATTTCTTTAAAACAATGTTAGGAAATGGCAGCCAATTTTAAATAGCACATTGTAAATTGTTAATGCCAAGATTTTCTTTGAACCCTTCAATTTAGATTTCTCATTTTTTAGCTAGGTGAAAAACATGGAAGAAATATTTGGTAATATTTGGCTTCCTAGTAGTGAAGAAGAGATGCCGTCTTCCGTTTTATGTGATGAACTGTAATTTATAACTATAAAAATTGCTTTTTATGCCAAAAATGCAAATGGATGCTGATTGCTGCAATAAAACAGCTGAAAGCAAAATTTACTGAATTACAGAAATGAGAGTGAAAAAGACTCGGAAAAGTCAAGAGCTACAATTTAAGATGGCATATAATAGTGACAGTATTGACAGCAAAACTACAATATACTTAAGCTAAAAAAAGTGAAATCTATTGTTCAAAAAAGTTAGAAGCTAAACTTTAATACTGTCAAAAATGAAAGATCCAAAAACATGAAAGAAGTGCAGGCAGATAAGAGAGATAGAGGAGGAGAAGGAGGAAAGCAGACAACCAGAAAGCAATGATAGAGAGGGAGGGGATTAGGTCTTTAATGTCTTTTCATACAAGACTTAACCCTATATCAAAGATATTTACAGGTCAAGGGTTGGGGTAAAAGAAGAAATATTATATAAAATAAAATCGCAGAAAAGCTGAAGTTATAAGGTTAAGAAAAAAACAAAACAGTAATGTCTTTAAAGAGCTGAACATTTTGATAGTTGGTTTCAATAGGTGAAAGAATGTAGATGGAGCAGTGTACCAAAAATGTACATAATAATAAAAACTGAGAATAACAGTAATGTTGATGCTGTAATAGAGCAGCATGGTTGATTTCCACAGTAACAAAGTGTATTTGTGTGTGCGCATGTTTGTTGTAGGCCTACAGAACTAGACGCATTGGTGTTTGGTCATCTCTTCACTATACTCACCACCAGACTGACCAGCACAGAGCTGGCAGAGAGGATCAAGAGCTACAGCAACCTGCTGTCCTTCTGCAGACGCATTGAACAGACCTACTTTGAAGACAAGGGCTCTTGAGGGACGGAAGATAACCTCTCTGTTATTTTCATCTTAAACATTCTATCTCATTCCCTCAACTTAGCACAAAGTATCTAGAAATAGCTAATATTCACATCCTTTGTGATGCCTGCTTTTGCTTCGTACTTGTACATTGTTGCATGCTGCTGATAAAAGTCCAGAGAAGCCAGTTCTGTTAAGGATAAAGATGTCCACTGTAGACATGAATATTAGGAAGAATATGTTCTTTTTTTCTTAAATGACAGTAAAGATCATTCTCAATATTACAACATTTGAATCACGTTTTTTTTTTTTTTTTTCAAGTTTTGTTTGTTCCGTTTCGTTTCGTTCCGTATTCTGCCGCTTATCCAGGTCCAGGTTGCGGGGGGATACAGTTTGAGCAGGGAGGTCCAGACGTTCCTCTCCCCGGCCAGTTCCAACAACTCGTCCTGGGGGACACCAAGACATTCCTAAGCCAGTCGAGAGATATAATCTCTCCAGCGTGTCCTCGGTCTGCCCCGGGGTCTCCTCCCGGATGGGCATGCCCGAAACACCTCCCCAGGGAGATGTCCAGGAGGCATCCTGACCAGATGCCCGAACCACCTCAACTGGCTTCTCTCAACGCGGAGGAGCAGCGGCTCTGCTCTGAGCTCCTCCCGGATGTCCGAGCTCCTCACCCTATCTCTAAGGCTGAGTCCAGCCACCCTGCGAAGGAAACTCATTTCGGCCGCTTGTATTCGCAATCTCATTCATTTGGTCACTACCCAGAGCTCATGACCATAGGTGAGAGTTGGGACGTAGATTGACCTGTAAATTGAAAGCTTTGCCTTCTGGCTCAACTCTCTCTTCACCACAACAGACCGCTTCAGCGTCCACATCACTGCCGATGCTGCTCCAATCCGTCTGTCAATCTCCCGCTCCATTTTCCCCTCACTTGTGAACAAGACCCCGCGATACTTGAACTCCTCCACCTGGGGAAGCGACTCTCCCCAGACCTGGAGTGGGTAATCCACCCTTTTCCGGCTGAGAACCATGGCCTCAGATTTAGAGGCGCTGATCTTCATCCCCACTGCTTCACACTCGGCTGCAAACCGTCCCAGTGAGAGCTGGAGGTCACTGTTCAATGAGGCCAACAGGACCACGTCATCTGCAAATAGCAGAGACGGAATCCGGAGGCCATCGAACCCGACTCCCTCTGCGCTTGGCTGCGCCTAGAAATTCTGTCCATAAAAATTATGAACAGAACCGGTGACAGAGGGCAGCCTTGGCGGAGACCAACGCTGACGGGAACGGGTCTGACTTACTGCCGGCAATGCGAACCAAGCTCTGGCTCCGGCAATTTTTTTCTAGTTAAATACTCAATACAGCTGATCAGCTGCAAAACGAGAGGCCATAGAAACTTCACATCTCCAGAATTATGGGAATTAAAAAGATTGTTGATCATAGTAAAGCAAATCCCACAAAGAGGTCTGATAGCAGGGTTAGCTGATGAGCGTTTGGGCTCTGACTTCCACTGTGGTGAGGAATGTCGTCCACTATAATGTGTCATTTTTGCTGGTTGGGTTTGTTGCTGTGTAACACCTTTCAGAAACACACTGTTCTTTTTCTTCCCTAAACTCTACAAACTTGTCAGGAAGGTGAGGCAGTGTTGGTATTCTTGCTTTTCTACTATACAAAACACCAACACATAAACATAATGATAATGTGTAATGCTTTGTTTTTCCACTATTTTCTTTGTGTGAATTAAAAGTGCCTGCAAAGTCATTAAAATTTAAAATACTGAGTTGTTTAATTGTTTGGTGTTGGATAAACACAAATTTAATACAATTGCAGTCAATCTGAAAGGACAGATTTTATCCTTGGTTTGTTTTTGTTTTATTTTTATTGATAAGTTAGAAATTCATTACTTTCTTTAATTCATCCATGAATCATTACTTGTAAAATGCTCCAAAACTAAGCTAATAAAACAGATATTTACTTTAAATATTTATCACAGCTTCAGCCTAAAAAAAGATAATTTAGAATATATTTTTTGGCCCGATAAATATCTCAGTGCTTGTGTGCTTCTGCCTCCAGGTCTCAGACATTGCTCGCTGGTAAAGTCTGATCACCTCTGATTGCCCTCCAATGGAGCAGTCTGTGCAGGTGACATATGCAGCGAGCGTCTGTCTTCCAGGTTTCCTGTGAGGTCAGAGTATGACCCCTGAACTTCCAGATGCTGTAGAAGCGTGAGTGATGATCCGCAAAGACCGTCTGCTGGGCAGTTAGAGGTCATCAGCTAGACAGCAGGCGGACAGACAGAAATAAACAGACCAGCACATGTCGACAAAAACGTTTTGTTAGACCAACATTTGCAGGCCTCAGGCCACCAAGATTCACATGACCACACAATCGGATTATAGGTAAATTTTTATTTTAGATCCTTAAGGGAAAAAATAAATACCTGCTCTAGCCGCATGCATCATTTTTCATCTTTTAAATTACATTTTTATTTGCTCTTAATTTCTAAAACAGATTAGCACTGAACTAGAGTGACAATAACGCCAATTCTAACTGAGAATATGTGATATTGACAGTGATATGAATTTATGTAGCATCCATTCAGAGAAGTCAAGTAAGCGAAGTGTTTCCTGATTACGCTCATCTCACAGTGAAGTCTGTAGACAGAGCCACGGCATACTCTGACCTTTCTGGTTTTCTAAAATTAGCTATCTGCAATATGGTCCATGCATTCAGAGTAACATCTCCAGTGTCTTTCATATTCTCTCTAAATTTTATTAGACCTTTTACTCTTATCTAATCAGGTATCCAAGGCAGGCAACTGTCATGGGGCCTTAATCAGAGCAAGTGTATTTAATGCTGTATCAAGAGTAAAGGTTGATAATGGAATTGAATGGAGCAGTACCAGCAGTATGACCTAATAGTGAGATCATAATGTAGGAGGGTTATGTGGAGTGCTAACACCATGATGCCTTGATTTGGGGGGGAAAAAAAAAGATTATATATACTACAAAAAACAGATTTACTCCTAACATCCACAGATTGTAATGACAGACTCTTCTCAGGAGGGGGCAGAATGAATGTTGGAAAGGATCCTGCTGCAGTAAAGTTTTGAAAGCGAAGCACACGGGTTCAGGTTCATTTATATATAAGGAACTAATAAACGAATATTCATTCGACTTTGTATTTCATTGCTGTGCAGTTTAGGGTGACAAAATCCGAAAGTCTTGGCAGAAGTGTTACAGATTTTTATCTTTCTTAATGGGTGTATTGGTTTCTGTTCTCTTTTATTGCACCACTGACCAGCATGTAGCAGAGCTGGTTGCACAGGTTGTCATTCTGTTTCTTGATGCATGCTGGGACAAGATGCAACGAAAGGGAAATATAAATAAATAATGGGGTAGAGCTGTAGAGTCACAAGACATATTTAATGTTTTTGTTCTTCTGCTTTATATTTTAGGTGTTGACATATTTGCTGAAGGATTTTAAGTAATAGTGGTGCTAAATAACAGATTTCCTTTGATTTAAGAGTTTGACTTATGGTGAAAATTATTAAAATCATTAGCAAAAATTGTGTTGGAATGAAACACAAATTAAAATAATGCTGATAACCATGTTTTAAAAACAAATATTAATAAACATCCCAGCTATGAATTCAGATTTATACTGAAAGATACATGTTTGTTAAGTGTGTGTAAGAAAAGAAATAGGTCAATATAAAATGCATAAAAAGAGTTTCACTCTTTATGAGTATGAATTTGTGCTGTAATGTGAGGTGTCATCTCAGATAATACAACTGAAGGCTGATAATTACACAGCAGGATCATCAGGTGGAGTGGAGTCAAGATAGATAAAATTGACTTTCAGAGAGAGAGAAGACAGCAAGGGAAGATTTTATCTGGTAAGTGGGGCAGAGAATGCTGTATGTATGTCTGTACACATTTTTGCGATTGAATAACACCAATGCAATAAGTTATCTAGTGCTGTGACCCAGTATCATTGTATCTTGCTCACACAAAGAGCATCAGCAAGATGCTTCAGGTTTCAAACAAAGCAGTTTTAGTGACTTGTAAGTAGAGACAGCTGTGCAAGCCTCTCACACACACACACAACATTTAGGAGAATTCATTTTGACATGACAGTATCGATGGGATTTCTCTACTTTTATAGAGGCTGAATTGGCAGAATATGACATGACAATCCTTCACATGCACCATAATTCACCACCACCCTGCCAAGGCCCAACACTGCAGGAAACTCATGACCTCACACTTCTGGGAAGAAAAATCAGCTCCTCAGTGAACAAAACCAAATAAGTCGTCATTTCACCGAAGAATTCTGAACACATTCTCAATGCCTTTTGCTCATTTAGAGGAAGACAATTGGATAAGAAAATGCATTTAATGAAGAGGATTTTTGTAGATTTGCAAATCTTTAGTTAAAAGGGATCATCACCAAATTCACACATCAGGCCAAAGAAATTGAGCAGAGCTAATGGGCCTCTGGTTGCTTGGTTTCTTCAGCATGTGAAACAGCTACTTGAAAGATGTAGTTTGTAAAAAATACCAAACATCTGAAGCACCAAAGTAATTTTGCTCACGATACAATCTGCTGTAAGTTATGTTGAGCTGCTTAGCATTTGAGCTAGTCGGCCTCCTGCCCGCTGCTTAGGTCACAACTTCATAACTGTGCCTCAGCATGGTTACCTTTTGTAATTACGATCACATTGAAAGAACATGAGTGCAACTTTTCTGACATCAGTTTGTTTGAGACTTTGTTCTGATACATGTTCACATTTGTGGATTTATCAATTATAATATGGCAGTTGAGTTTTGCACAGACAGCAGCAGACAGGGAGGCATTAAGTTATATTGTCATGTCCATGTTGTACCCGTGCTTGTGCGTGAGCAACCATACCATGCCGAAGCATACATCTACCATCTGTGGGGCCAAGAACTGCTCACACAAGTCAAACAAAACAGACTTTATAGAACAAATGTGCTTGGGCAGTGCATGGATGGTCTAGTGTGAGTGCACCCTAATAGGCCTTTTCACAGCAGCCATGTTAACAAGAAATTGTGGTGTAAACACAGGTATTGTGACAATTAACACTCTCTCCCATTCGGGTCAAATGGAGTCAGTGCTACTCCCTGTGCCCGTTGGCTTATTGGAAAAACTCTGCCACACTAAATGGAACAGAAACAACACATTATATTAATGACACCTGTCTCTAGCTGTGATTTTCTTTTGAAATGATTTCACAATCTTGCCACACATATCTCCCAGGTGTAGATATGTGTGGCAATGGTGTATTGTCTGGAAGACAATACACCATTGACATCAACACTGCTGCTTTTTCACATTCTGGTATTTGAAAATGTTCGATTTTTATAAAACTTTTAAAACTAAATTTATATCCATATGTCACTCACACATTCACTGTTAAAGTTCAGATTAGCTATGTAATAACATAGTGCTTGTCCCTTGGCATACTAAAAATGCAGTCACCTGCCTGAGGTCCAGCACAATACTGCTTTATAGAGTGTATGATTAGCTAATAAGCAGCTCCACACCTCTCACTCCTCCTAACATGACGAGTGTTAGTCATGCTCACCTCCTCACACAGTTAACAAGAGCATGAATGGACCCCGAGGCCGCGGAGCCGAGGGATGCCAAAAACCAACGGTCAGGAACAAGAAGACACGTGCCTCCAGTGGAGGCCAGAGGAAGTCACGTGGTACTTCTCCAGCCTGGATGTGCCTTTAAAGCACACAAATTGTCAAAACTTACTGCGCACATTTAAAGCATATTAGAACACTTACCACTCATAAATATATACCGGAAGAGGAAACGACATCACCAACAGCAGGAGGATATTGCCTAATGTGTGACTTACAGTAAGTAAGGTCTTCCGTAGGCTGTGTGGTCCGCTTGTGTGCGTAAGTGTCTGTTTACAGTGTACCTGTTAGCATGTGTTTCCGCCAACACTCCTGTCCCCATAATGATTGAAGGCACATCATGCAGAGAGCAGTTGTCTTTTGAGGCGATGTAGATTTGAACGGAAATAAAGAGATTAGTGGTTGATAATCCTCTTTTTTTCACGCTCACACACGCTCACACACACACACACACACACACACACACACACACACACACACACACAGACATGCATGCTAACCATGCTTTACCACTTATCTCCTTCACGATTTTAAAATCTTTTCTAATTTAACATGGTCCTTCAGTCGCTTTTAGTGCAGCTGGCTTCAAATCAAAATTTTTATGTCGAATGAAGCAGAATAGGACTTGTTTCATGAAAGGTCGCTGTTAACTATAAAAGGCTTAAACATTCAAAGTTCTCAGACTCTTATACTTTCCTACTTTGCCTCTGGCAATTCACAGATTTACATACAGATTGGCTGGTGGTTTAATATTTTGTATAACTACAAAATATTCTCTGCTCCATCACAAGTGCCTGTCATGGAGTTCTAGAACAAGGTATATTTGGGAATGTAATGCAGTTGAGCGCTCAGTTAGACAGAAATGTAGCAACTTGTCCTGCAAGCTTAGGAGGAGTTCATATTGATGTCTGAGAGAGATTGCAAGGTGCTTAAATAAGAGTTTATATTAATTTAATTTTAATGAGATTACCCAAGCTGTACATGCACGCATTAACTTACACCAGGACCTAAATGCCTGTGAACAAATAGGGACAAAAAAAAAAGACAAATATCATGGATTTAAACCCAGTCTGTTTTTGTCATTCTTCAACCAAACTGAAGGTATTCAATCCAAACACCGTAGATCTGTTTTGCAAGTTTACAGTGCATTTAGTGACACAATTGCAGGGTAGTGCATGTAAACTGAAATGAATGCAGTGCATTTATCAAAAATCTGGCATATTCTGGAAAAGAAATGGATTATGATACTAACTACTTACCAGTTTGCACTGTGTTAGTATTTAACTTTATTGTAACTAAACTACATTTCGAGTCCTCTTTTCTCTTCGTTTTTTTCTTGTGTTTTGATAGTTTGCAACTTATATGTATATTTTTTAATATTTGTTTTATGTAAATTTGTAATGGGTGTTATGTTATATAAATTGTAAATATTGTGCAGGTTTTTTCTATTTTGAATTGTTGAGTGACTTATGTGAACTGCTGCTACAGCACAGCCATTTCCCCTCAGGGATTAATAAAGTAAATCTATTTTAATCTAATGACTGTTTTTTCATGCTAACTCCAACAGGAAAGCATATTTGAATCCACCGTCATCACTTTTAACTAAACCTCTACCTTCATGGGAATTCTTTTTACACCACATTGAAAACTACAGATGCTGAATTTCAGAAGCTTTTTGGGGGGTAGAGCTCCTCGCAGAAATGACAGCTTCTTGTGATGCACACGGAAACTTTCACATTATTTCCAACCTGTTTAGGGTTTTTTAAGTTTTTCCTCACCCGGTTCGAGGGTCTAAGGGCAGAGGATGTCACATCTGTACAGTTTGTCAAAGCCCAGTGAGATAATGTGTAAATTGTGATTTCGGGCTATACAAATAAAATTTGATTTGATTTGATTTGTACTATAGGTGTTACTTTTCCAGAAATTGAGTTTGAACAAATGTCAAATAGCACAAAACAAATCAGTCTGAACCATCACTTGAATTCTGTTTTTTTGATATCACTGTGTTCATTGGCCAGTTTTGCCACTTTGTCATCGTGTGGTAAGACATCTGATTTGGTTCTACAAAGGAAACAAACACACATGAAACGAATATGTGTACAGTTATAACTTGTCTATGAACAAAAAAATACAAAATCATTTTTGCTGTTCTATTTATAATTTTATACTTTTGGAGTTCAGCAACCACCAATACCAACACGGTAAGGGGAAGTATGAAGACCTATGACAGAAGAACTATGACGGTCCGTCACTCGTATGCATCAATATATTCCAAACTTCCACAAAAACACACACATTATGACATTGTATTGAATTTAATCGGTTCAATTTCAAACATATTACAATTAAATACTCACACTGACTTTTTTTTCTCTAAGGAAAAAAAGTAAGAAGGTAAAACAACCACATACCTATTAGTCACTCACTGCAGTAAACCAGACTCCACCACTGCTTACTCATAAAGACTGTGTGCTGTGCAAATGCTGCTCTAGAAAAAAAAGCACTTTAATCTCTCAGTTTATTTGGATGTAATGATAACGTTTTCAAGGTAACATATTTTTTAAGATGCCTTTTCGGTGGAAAACTCTTGTGTGAGTGATGCCAAGCAAATTGTAACTTAATTCATGTGCTGATGTGCAAAAAAAACCCAAACTCAACAGAAACTGTATTTACTATGATGGCTTACTTAACTATGAAATGTGATATTAATATTAAACAGCAGCAGATGGTTTCTCCTAAAGGGAGGCACATCAGCCTTGATATCACTTACTATGCTGAATGGGTGCAGACACCAACGGGGAGAGCGTGAAGGAGAGGAGAAACTAAAAGATCAGCACGAAGAAATGAAAAGGCAAAAGAAACACAAGATAGGAAATCAAGCCGGAGAGAAAATCCCAGGTGTTCTCTGAGTGACATTCTCACACTCTGCTGTTTGTGTTTAAAGTAAGCGGCAGAAGGAGGAAAGGTTTCAATCAGGAGGCCCACCGAGCCAATAGAGATCACGAGTACTGCAAAGCCACATGTTTTAAATGTTAGTTAATGTTGTTTAACTGTAATCTGAGGTGTTTTTCATTTCCTGGAGCTGTCACTCTTTCTCCAGTGACTTCATTCACTGCAAGTGTGTGTGTAGAGGCCCTCTATGACCAAGGGGCTTAAGTGGCCTCAGAGACTCCAGCCCAACATAATCACACGAACACACACACACACACACACACATACACAAGTCTTGAAATTTAATGATCATGTGAATGTGTATGTGTCATACAAGATGCATGTGTGTGTAGACTAAACATTGCCCTACAATGCTATTTTTACTGATTAGAGGGTAATCATAATGAGACCTATTAACATCAGAGCCTAAACACATGTGCACGCATGCATACACACACACACACACACACACACACACACACACACACACACCCTCAATAGTCCATTATTACTTCTGGTGTTCACAAAGCAGAACAAACTCTTTGTCTGACCGAAAGAAATACATTTGTTGCAGTTCCATTAGAAAGGTGAGTTTCTTTTGATTCCTTTTTGCTTTCTGTTGTCTTTATTTCCTCTCTTCTTCTACAATCGTTTAAAAAATGTTGCTGTTTTTTCTGTATCATGCTATGTTGCTAGAATGCTCATGCAACGCGTTCTCTTGTGTTTTTCTGGTTTCTGGCTTTTGAAGAATAAGCGCATGCAAATGTACATATACACAAATATGAATGGTAATGTCATATAGATTGATTAACCTTTATTTGGGGGAAATAGATGTTGTGCCTGCTTTGTGCCTGTGTTTCAGTCGTGCATTATTCTGTGTAGAGGGGGTTACTGGGCAGAAAGGGATAGTGTCTGCTTGGGTGTGGAGGAATGTGTTTCTCATGTACTTGTCATACCCATATCCTGTACATCACACTGATGTCTCTGTTTTTCTTTGTTGTCCTCTGTTTCTCTCTAATGTTGTCCCTCCGTCTCCTCCTTCCTGGCTTCTGTCTCAGTGAAAATTTGTACACTGTTTGGGATGTGTTTTAGATTACTTTGTTTATTTTCTCATTTATAGTAGCATCCCATGGATATGACCAAAAGTGGCTTTTTTAAAATATATTTTGTCATCAGAAAGAAAAGCAATAAATGCAAGGTTTAGGCATCAGTCAGTCATAATCAAAGAACAGAGCCCTTATCTATGTAGCTGATATTTTGTATTTGTGGTTGTGTTTGTATGTTTAATGCATTAAGAATGATGGAACCAAAGGCAGGACATAGAGGTACAACATCTATAACTTTGTTTAAAAATAAGTCCAAAGACAGAGCAGATGTGTGAGCCAAACCAAAAATGAATGCGATACTTATCAGGCAGACAAGCAAAACTTGGGCTGTGTATTAAAAGGGAGAAGCACATTTTTCAAGGTTGCAGTTGCGAATTTGTGCTTTGACATGTAAACAGAAAAAAATAATATTTGTTTGGTGGTTCTTCAGTAGTTATATGTTTTTTATTCAACCAAGGTTGGTCCAGAGTTGGTTTTCGACTTGTGTCAATTCTGGTTCCGAGATGGTGTAAGATGCAAACCCTCTAAGAACCAGTTTGCTTTTCCACAGGAAGACCAATCTTACTCCCACTGAACAATTCAGTGGAGTCCAATGACCCACTAAGCTCTAGTTGTTAAAAATGGCAGTCATGAGGCTTGACTTGATCTGTGGACTCGATAACCCATCCTCAACCACCGACGTGATGTTGGTGCTACTCTGGAACAGTTTTCTTTGCTGAGAGAGAGTTCTTTGGCTTCTGAAGCACAATGAACTGGTGATACATATTTACCCTCTCAGTATTAGCCTAACTACCTTTTCAGCACTTTTGAGATCTGATCACATTTTGCCATGATGCTAGCTTTTACAGTAAATACATGGCAGGTATCTGCCACGATGGTGACCTATCTAAGCTGTGGGCACAATTTAATAAGACAGACGGAATTAACAGTAAAACTGTGAGCACAGTTTACACATTCCACAGTACAACAAGGCACCTGTAGTGTGGTTCAATATACCAGCATTTGATATACAGTATATAGCACCAAAAGAGGTTCCCATTGTGAGCCAAAGAACCACTTTTACTGCAGTTTAGCACCATTTTCTATTGTTTAGATACCTGAGTTTGGAATGTGGGGAATAATTGTAGGATTGTGAAGGACAAAGTTCAATTCCTAGAAATGTTAGTGAAAACAGGTAATGGTTAATTACAGTGAGGGTGGAAAATAGTCATCTGCAAATATAATCCTTATTTTAAATTTAAAACAAAATTTATGTCTCAGATTAACAATTTATCCTGTTGCAGCTCAAAGATTTAAATTTAGATGGTATCAGTATGGTCCCAGTCCCTATTAAGTGAATGGCGAACACATTTGTGTCCTCCAGTATGATTACACATGCACACACACACACGCACACATGCTACACAGTGGTTGTGAGGATTTTCACACACAGTAATTGACATTGGACAACATCATTTTGATGCTATAGTGAAACATACAGAAGCTTGGAATTTAACAAATGAACTCCTGACCATAGTGTTTAATGCCTTGCTTTGCTTCTCAGGCAGTGAATCCAACACTCAACACTGGCTGTATTAATTTTTTCAAAAGACTTGGACCACTCAACTTTCTCTTAAACTAACACACACGCACAGAAAATAGGCAGTAGTTTAGAAACTATCCTAACTATCCAGATCCTCTTAACGATGATAATGTCATTATTTCAATGCAAGATTAATGATAGCTATTTATAGCTCATTAATCCATATTGAGGACTGATGATTAATTTGTTAATCACGCATCAAATATGACTGCTGCCTCCAGCCACTGACTAAAGTCTTAATGCTCTAGGCATGTATGTGTGTATGTGTGTATGTGTGTGCATTATTACTAGTGCCAGGGTGCAGCTGAAATCCCTCTATCCTGCTCTGGTTTCTTTCTGTCTCACTTAGTTTTTCTGTCTACCTTCTCATCATGCCTTACTGATCATCTAGTGTGTCTGATTAGCCTTTACTTGTAGCCACTCTCCCAGAGATGCTGGGCCTCAGTGCAGAAATCCAGTCCTTCCGGCTCTGTTGTGAGCTGCTTTGCCAAAAATAGCAACTAGGTGAACTCGTTGTGAGGCTTTTATATACCAAATGACATCTGGCCTTGATGCTTCCCTTGGCTCTGGCAGCTCTGTTTAATTCTGTCACTTACCTTTACTTGCCCAAACAGAATTCTGAATCTTTTTTAAAGAATTGCCTTCCTTTTATCAAAGTCTTTGCATTAAGACTGTTGAGATTTGGTGGTAAAATGAAAGAAAAAAATTGCACTTTTTTTTACCTGTATGTGCTAACCCCTGATGTTTCAACACAATAAAATATTGAATAATGATGTAGTGTAGAATAATGAAGCATTGCACATCCATTGTGTGGAAGAACAGAGGGCAGGGAACCTAGCCATTTTTATTGTTGTCTTTTTAACATTTTTCCTTACCCTGATTGGCAGTATTAGACATCATACAGTAGGTTTTTGCTTTTAAAAGGGCTTATTGATTGGAGAGACAGCAGCTAACCTGGAAGTCTAATGGGGAATAACATTTTCAGACCTTGGAGAATGTCAGTAGTATTTTAGGATAAATCAGAATGAAATTGGCTTGTGAGAATTTTTTGTTGTCTAAGTTATTTTACCAGTGAGGGTGGGTGTAGGACTAACTTCCTTTTCAAGAAGGGGGGACCAGAGGGTGTGTTCCAACTACCGGGGCATCACACTCCTCAGCCTCACTGGGAAGGTCTACTCCAAGGTGCTGGAGAGGAGAGTCCGGCTGCTAGTTGAACCTCGGATTCAAGAGGAGCAATGCGGTTTTTGTCCTGGCTGTGAAACACTGGACCAGGTCTGTACCCTCGCGAGGATACTGGAGTGGGCATGGGAGTTTGCCCAACCAGTCCACATGTGTTTTGTGGATCAGGAGAAGGCTTATGACCGTGTCCCTCAAAGTGTCCTGTGGGTGGTGCTCCGGGAGTATGGGGTAGATGGCCTTTTGTTACGGGCCATTCAATCTCTGTATTGTCGGAGCCAGAGCTTGGTCAGACCCGTTCCCAGTCAGGGTTGGTCTCCGCCAAGGCTGCCCTTTGTCACCGGTTCTGTTCATAATTTTTATGGACAGAATTTCTAGGCGCAGCCAAGTGGTGGAGGGAGTCAAGTTCGGTGGCCTCCGTATTCCGTCTCTGCTATTCGCAGATGACGTGGTCCTGTTGGCCTCATCGAACAGTGACCTCCAGCTCGCACCGAGACGGTTTGCAGCCGAGTGTGAAGCAGCGGGGATGAGGATCAGCACCTTTAAATCTGAGGCCATGGTTCTCAGCCGGAAAAGGGTGGATTGCCCACTCCAGGGCAGGGGTGAGTTGATTCCCCGAGTGGAGGAGTTAAAGTATCTCGTGGTCTTGTTCACGAGTGAGGGGAAAATGGAGCGGGAGATTGACAGACGGATTGGGACAGCGTCGGCAGTGATGCAGACGCTGGTCATGAGCTCCAGGTAGTGACCGAAAGAATGAAATTGCGAATAGAAGCGGCTGAAATGAGTTTCCATCGCAAGGTGGCTGGGCTCAGCCTTAGACATAGGGTGAGGAGCTCAGACATCCGGGAGAGGCTCAGAGTAGAGCCGCTGCTCCTCCGCGTTGAGAGGAACCAGTTGAGGTGGTTCAGGTATCTGGTCAGGATGCCTCCTGGACATCTCCCTGGGGAGGTGTTTCGGAGATGCTCATCCGGGAGAAGACCCTGGGGCAAACCGAGGACATGCTGGAGAGATTATATCTCTCGGCTGTCTTGGGAACGTCTTGGTGTCCCCCCGGAGGATTTGGTGGAATTTGACGGGGGGAGGAACGTCTGGATCTCCCTGCTCAAACGGTTGCCCCTGTGACCCGGACCCAGATAAGTGGCAGAAAACTAAATGAAACGAATCATGCATGTCTTTAGTGCTTTAACTGAAGGCATTTGAACTTGTTTTTGGTTTTGAAGATGCTTCACCTCTCATCAAAAAGACTTCTTCAGTTCTAACCATTTGGTGGAGGGTCCCCAGTATTTCCCCTCCGACAGGGTCGTTACGGTGAATGGGCTAATCTTGCAAAGTGTTCACTAAGACAGATTTTAACAAAAGTCTAGTCAAAATCTTACAGAAATCTTTTGATTTTTGAAGTCTTTTGTATCCATTGAATCTTAAATCTTTTTCTTGCACCACTGCTTGAAGAAAGTGTCCTCTAAAAGGCTGGCAGTAGGTTTGGGAGTAGATTTTGTGTCCATCTTCGAAATGGTCTGATTAGCTGATCTTTAATACCTCCAGCCCATGATGGCGTCTGAGTCGAAGTGGAGCTCTGTGCCTGTTACTGATCCTGCCATGGGCCCATCCATCCAGTCCATCAAGAGTCAAGCTCATCTAATCCGTACATAAAACCTTTGAAAAATCTGTCTTCGGATATTTCTTGGTCCAGTCTTGACGTTTCAACTTATGTGTCTTGATCAGTGGTGGTCGGGTTTCAGCCCTCCTTACCCTAGCCACGTCTCTGAGCACAGAACACCTTGTACTTCTGGGCACTCCAGGTAAGTTGCAGTTCTGGAATATGAGAGCACTCGAGGATAATGGGTTACTGGTAACTTCATGTTTGATTCTTCTCAAATGTTTGGCAGTGAATTTGTGTCTTTTTTTTCTTTCAACACGTTTCTTGTGACCCTGTTGACTATTTGCAACAAAATGTTGCAATCACACCCCAATAATGTAACAATTTCAAGAGTGTTGCATCCCTCTGAAAGACTTCTTATATTTGACTTCTCAGTCAGTTAAATCTCTTTTTTGGCTCATTTTGCCCGAGGAAAAGAAGCTGCCTAATAATTATGCACACCTTGATATAGGGTGTTGATCTCCTTAGGTCACTCCCTCCCTCATTACACAAATATACTTCAGCTGATATGCTTAAATCAAACAAGCATTCAAGTTTTTACAACTTGAAGTTTGAAAATATGCATAGAAATTATAATATGTTCAAAATACTCACTTGCCTAATAATTGTGCACACAGTGTATAGTAGGCTTTAAAAAAGCTGGAATTGTAAGCTCTAAAACCCTTACTGTTGTAGATTTTTGATTCTCTTGTCTATAAATGATGAAAAACAGTGCAGGTCTTAAAGCTTATGCAGCGCTTTATTATAATCTCACTACTCTGGATAAGGGGGGGCTTTGTGAACGTGTGTGTGTGTGTGTGTGTGTGTGTGTGTGTGTGTGTGTGTGTGTGTGTGTGTGTGTGTTTGGACATTAGCCTGACTTCCTATCTCTATTCCTAACCCTATCAATGTCAATTTAATGGTGCTTTCTGGGGAATGGTGCTTATGCTACAATAATATAGGAGGGGTGGATGTGCTGAAGAGGAATACAGATTCCAAATCCAGAGAGTGAGATGGAAGGACAATCACAGAGACGGAGTAGGATTTACTGTCCCTCCAGAGAATTAGACTGATGTTCCTAATAACAAGCTTAACCCCCCCCCTCGTTCTCCTCTCCCCTATGAAGGCAGATCATCCTACTGCGCCTTAAACACACACTCCAGATGCTGTTGTCGCCTGGGGTAAAGCTGAAGTCACACCCTCATTCTTCTCCTCGGTTTGTTACCCGACGTTATCATCTTCCACCTGCAGGCTTTTTTTTTTAACCTTTTCATCCTTTTCATGTGGTGACTGGTGAATGAAATCTGAAATGTGGAAAAATCTAAAAAACATTTAATAAAAGGTATACTAAAGCCAATTGAGGCAAAGAAGTAGAAAATAAAATAAATCAAATCACCTGATGGAAAGAAGTGTGAAGAGTAAAGTGAACTTAGAACCACAATGTTTGGATGTTCAGCAGCATTGTAGCATTGTGACACTTGCTAATAGTACCGAATGAAAAGATGACAAAGTTATAATGGTCCAAAACTGAAGTATTGCAAAAATGTATTTTTTTTTTGAGTGATGGTTGTTGTAGTACAGTAATTTTACCAAGGATATTGCTGTTGCTCTGTGCTACCTCTACTAGTCAATAGAGAAGTAGTAGTTTAAGTTTTTCTTTTTGGATTGTAACGTTGTTGACGCTGTACAAGCTGAAAAAGCTCACGTTAAACCTGCAATAATGGTAATGCTAGGCAAAATGTTAAAAGGATCACAGTTATTGAAATTCATCCTCTGGGCATGAATAGCATCCATATATTTCATCACAGTTAATCAAATACTTTAGATCGGGCTCAACTAAACAACCAACCAGTTGCTGCTAGTACTATTGCTGGTGTGGCTAAATAAACTTAGAGGAAAACAAACTATAAACAAATAAACAAATAGAAATGCAAGACAGCAGTTATGTTTTGAGAAACATACAGTGGTGCAGTGGTTAGCACTGTCGCCTCACAGCAAGAAGGTCCTGGGTTCGATTCTGGGTCAGGACGTTTCTGTGTGGAGTTTGCATGTTCTCCCTGTGTCTGCGTGGGTTCTCTCCGGGTACTCAGGCTTCCTCCCACATTCCAAAAACATGCAAATCTGGGGGTTAGGTTAATTGGTCACTCTAAATTGCCCGTAGGTGTGAATGTGAGTGTAGATGGTTGTTTGTCTCTATATGTCAGCCCTGCGATGAACTGACGACTCATCCAGGGTGTACCCCGCCTTCGCTCCAAGATGCTGAGATAGGCTCCAGCCGCCCCCCCCGCGACCCCTAACGGGATAAGCGATAGAAAATGAATGAATTAATGAATACTGTGTATGTCTCATTTAATTGCGAGACTGACTTACTTGGAGACTTGACTCACAACCTTCAAGAACTAAAAGAAAATATTTTCTTGTTAGCGGCATCACAAACCAAGACAAGAACAAGCATCAAAATGGTACCCACGCTAGTTTTTAATTTTTTTTTTTTTTTGCCATCTCCATGTTCATTGGCTTTTGTGAAAAGCGAGTAGAGTGGGTGGTTCAAAGGTGACCCTTGACCTGTGCCAATCGCTAGTTAAATTCCCTCTGGGACCCAGTAAGCCCACCCAATGTCAAAACAAGACCAAGTTACAATAAAATTAAAACACAAAAAGCAAAGAATTAACAAAGCTAAATGTATTTTAATGGTCTTGAACACAAAACAACCTCTCACACCTCCATCTCAACATTTGGACACACAATGAATTTGCTTTGGCAGCGGTGTGGCCAGAACGTATGGTTATCATAATAGTCCTCGGCTGTTTATGATGGGACTCTTAGGTTGTTGAGCTGCTGTTCTTTTACACAAAAAATGTTGTGAGGAGGAGGATTTACTGCTCAACATTACTGAAACTCTGTGGACATCTTTTGAACAATGTAGATTTCTTCTTTCAGAATACAATAGTTTTTGTTGCTCTTAAAAGAAAACATTTGAGTTTCTTCATCATTGTAGATTACATTTTTTAAACCAGCCAGAAGGTTTTTTTCCACCTAAAAACAGAAATAGATGACTTAGCTTCAAACACAGCTACAATACAAGCTGTTTCCTAGCTTGTTTGTTACATATTCACATTTTTTGTACATCAACTTTCCCAAAGGATTGTCCCCACTGAAAGATTTTAAGCCTCTATAAGGTAAAAAGTATTACCCAAGGGTAGAGAGGGAACGAAGATACTAGTATGTATTTAGAGTGGAAAGGGGAGAAAGTGCATTTGTATGTAAAAGTTTTGCTTCAAAGCTGTATCACCCCTTCTTAGCTCTCAGAGATTCTGGTTTTAGGAAGAAATCCCATGTAATGGAATCTCAGTGCTGGATTTCAGGAGAGCAGAGGAGTCAAACACACCCAGAGTCTCATATGCAGGGTGTGTCCACCATTCATTTATTAGTTTCAGTGAATCTTAATAACACTTTAATTCTTTTGCAATAGATTCCCTTATACCAATGCATGTGTTTGAGTAGAGCAAATACATTAAGAGGAGCAAAGGGAAAGGCCAAAATGTGAACACGAGTATTGTAGCTAAAATAATAATAACAAATTGTGAGGATGTGCTTGGTAACTGCAATGAGAGAAAAAAAACAAAACCTCATCATGCTCTTATTAAAGTTCATTCTAATCAGAGTATGACTGAGTTTACTAAATGTCATGATCACCTCTCCAGTAGTTGTAATTATTAGGTATGTTGTTAGGTGTTTCACAACAAATAAAAAAAAATTGACTCTTGGTGGCAGAAGTCAGGATGACAAAGGTCATAAGATTCATCCTCTGGTAAATTTCTGTTGAAAATGTCATCATACAGTTGGACAGCAGATAGCGATGAGATGACAGAGAGAAAAGGAAATAGCTATAAATTTTTCAAAAGAGCAGGACATTTAAGCATTTAACCTGTGTGGTAACTTTTTAAAGACATACTAAACAGGATTTGTCAGTTGGTGTATATAAACATATCATTCAAAGTTGGTACCCCCTGCACAATGACACAACCAGCTCACACAGTTTCAAACTACACCTTGATGTGTGTGCAATGTACACTACAAACTACATTATTATGGGATCATTACATGTGTTCTAGAAATACAGATTCTTTAGCAAGTTAATTAGGTTAACCACCGCTTACATGTCCAACAGAGAACAGGCAAACTCTGTGACCTCTTCATCCTCATTCTTTCCTTCTATGCTCTTCAGTTTATGAAAATCAACACTAAATTCACTCTGGTTTTAGAACAACTTTAGTCCACTAGGTGTTTAGCCTCACTATTCTTGTATTTTTGTGTGCTGTTTCCGCAATTACTGTTGCTTTTGATACCTGCCAGGTTGTGACCAATTTGTGATGTCCTGCCCTCTGTGCTCTGTAAGTGGCTGGGGGTGACATTCACTCCAGCGAGGGTTTGCCTCTCAGAGACTCCTTGCAGAAATATATTAGAAATATATTTGTATGTATATACTTTGTATATACGAATATATATGATTTATTTTTCTGTGTGTGTGTGTGTGTGTGTGTGTGTGTGTTGTGTGTGTGTGTGTGTGTGTGTGTAGCATACTATGCTATTACGTTAGCAGCAGGCTATAATTCAAAGCAATTTAAGCTTAATCAAACTAAAATATAACAACACACTCATTTTAGCGTAGGGTTCAATCAAGATGTTTGGTTTGTTTAAATTGAGGATTTTATGCCAAATACCTGTAATCTTGTTCATTTGGACATAAATTGTTTGATTTTACAAGACATGATACAGCTATATTAAAGTTTGGTACTTTAGTACCTTTATTTGGTTTTTGATTCAAAGCCTCTGAACCATTCATCTGTGTAATCCTGTTGTCCCCTGTCAGTTGTGCATGACTGGATCCTGTCTTTGTATGTCCTTGTGGTTATAGGGTAACCTGTACACGATAAGACATTCCATTAGGAAAACTGCCATCCAGTTAATGGATTTTGGTTTCATCCATTAAAGCCGAGACCCTAGAGACGAGAACTAATTTTTTTATTCAGATATATGTATATAAATATATATATAATTCTTTTTTTTTTTTAATTCCCCACTCGCCCTCTTTGTGGGCGGTCTTGTGTTTCCTTCAAGCTCGGGTCCTCTACAGAGGCCTGGGAGCCTAAGGGTCCTGCGCAGTATCTCAGCTGTTCCTAGGATTGCGCTCTTCTGGACAGAGATCTCAGGTGTTATTCCTGGGATTTGTTGGAGCCACTCTCCCATCTTGGGGGTTACAGCCCTGAGTGCTCCTATCACCACTGGCAACACTGATGCCTTTACTCCCCACATCCTTTCCAGCTTCTCTTTTAACCCTTGGTGTTGGTTAGCCACCACCATCTTATCGGTCTGGATCTTGAAGTCCCACAGGATCTTAGTTCGGTCGTTCTCCATCACCTGAGGAGGTGTTGTCCACTTTGATCCTGGAGCCTCCAGCCCATACTTGGCACAGATGTTTCTGTATACTATGCTGGCCACTTGGTTGTGACGTTCCAAGTACGCCTTACCTGCCTGCATTTTGCACCCTGCTGTTATGTGCTGCACTGTCTCAGGGGCATCTTTGCACAGTCTGCACTTTGGGTCCTGTCTGGTGTGGTGGACCCCGGGCTCTATAGATCTTGTGTTCAAGGCCTGTTCTTGTGCTGCCATGATCAGTGCCTCTGTGCTGTCCCTGAGACCAGCCTGCTCCAGCCACTGGTATGTTTTCTCGATATCAGCCACTTCCTCTATCTGTCGGTGGTGCATCCCATGCAGGGGCTTGTCACTCCATGATGGTCTCTCTTCTTCTACCTTCTCCTCACTGTGCTTTCTCCTGCCTGAGGCATTCACTTAGCATTCTCTTATATACAGTATATATATATAGTCCAATTTGTGTTTTAAGGCATTTCTTGAAATTACTTTCATGCCAATTTTATTTAATTGTCCAAAAGTTACACTACTGAATCTCATCTCGGTAATTTGTAACAATGTCCTGCAGGAGAAGACAGTAAAACCCTTAACATTTTCATATATTCCTCCTGCCTGCAGGGTAATCCAAATAATGATCCCCAGATGTATATCAGCCCACCACTACTTTATGTCACTGTTGTAGAGATTGCAAGGTCATGTGCTTTAAAACAAAACGAAACTCTGCTCTCCTTAAAACGATTACAACAGGGCAGTCTGTTCACATAATGTTTGTCATATATCAACTACTTTGTCATGACCCTTCTTGTGACACATCCAGAACCTCAGGGGTCTAATTTACCAGCAATGCTATTTATCGACATCAAGTAATGCAGACCATGTGTATCACAATATGATGGATGCACAAGGCAAAAGTTTTTCTGCGTCAGCCACAGATGCCAAAATTCCCAATGTGCATCAAGGAAAGCTTAAGCCTAGTTCAGGATGTTTAGACCAATCTTCTAGTGGATGACAAATTTTGAAGCTTGCCGACAAAAATGCCCCAATTTTTAGTTGGACATCTATTTCGACATTTGCTCATGGAATCATTTGTCTTTCACTCGTCATTTGAAATTTTGCGTGTTTGTGACTTTGTGTGTTTTTGAGTAAAATTACTAGTTGGGGTTTTTCCTGGGGAAGAATCGTGTTATAATGTTGACCCCCTGTCGCCAGCTTCTTATATAGTTTGAACTGAAAATGAAGACATCAATTTATGTAGTGTGAAAAGCACAGCAATCTGCTGACTTTGAAACTCATGTTGTCGGAACGTGGCATAAGTATGTTGGCAACATAAAAGGGTCCATTGTGAATTCAGATAAAATGCAAGGTCCACATGAAAAAATGTAGGTATGGGATGAGATGAGAATATCTTGATAAAAACTTAGATAAAAAGGCATCAAAGTGCTACACAGAGCTCATTATGGATAGAAATTAATAGCAAGATTGGAAAAATGAATGAGACGGATGTGCCTGCATTTTAAAGAGAAAAAGTAATTAGATTTAACATGCTTTAATACCACCTAATTTTCAACTCTGTCCTTAAAAGCACATTTTGTAGGCTATTGCCAGAATTTTAGTTCAAAACTATATATATAATAAAACACTGTTGGCATTATTTGTAAAGATGTTTGTGATTATGCTAATTATAAATTGGTACGGATGCTGTGTCGCCTGAGCTGCACTCTATAAAAGTGACAAAAACATGTACCTTTGTGTCTCAGAACAAAAATGTAAAGGTACAGATTTTGTACCTTAAAACGTGTACTGGAGCGACACAGCATCCCTACTATTTTAAGTCCAATTCTGCACTTCTATTTCTCAGTGTGTGGTGATGCAGGGATGTTAGTAAAGTTTAAGTTGAAATGGCCACTGACAATCTCGGAAACTGTGTTCGGTCCCACTCTGGTGTCTAGCTGCATTAAGTGGGAGGCTGCTGAGCATGGTTGAGTTTGCACAGCTGCCCGTGATGATTTTTGCTGTCATTTAAGGTCGCTTTCCAGGCATAATCCAGTCAGTTTTAGTCAGTTAGATAACTATATAGCAAAGAGTATAATGAGCAGCAGTTGGAGTCTGGTGACGTCCTGCTGCCTATAAATTTGAATGAATCTTTGAATTCTGGCCATAACATTCTCCTTTCATGATTCTCCTTTTTTATCTCAGTAGCTATGTTTACAGGTGCAACATTTCTTAATCAGATTAAAAATTGTAGGGATTGGAAATTCCGAATCCTCTGTTTATATGGACGCTAAATCAAATAATCTGATCATGACATGCGTATACGTGCACCAAGCTTTAATCAGAATAGCAACAATTTGACATGCACAGATTTGTCTAATTTCCCTAAAATAACCCCAGAGGAAGAAGTTGCACTTCCGCTCGTACTGTTGTGATGAACCTACATTTATTTTATTTCTACATTATTTTGTTTTATTTGACATTCATTCTGTCAGCATCGGGTCGTCATCTTCTGGCGCCTTGACTACTGGGCGGGACCGTGAGACTCTATATTAAGGCCGCAGCTCGCGGGTCTGTCGGTCTCCAGGTGAGAGATGGAAGCTTCCTCTCCAATTGTCCGGGGCCGCACCTAATGAAGTAAAGAACAGGTCTTCCTCGGGCATTGTTTTTTTTTTTTTTTTTGCGTTCTGGATTTGGATTTGTCGCGGTGAAACTTACCTCGAGCGCGCGAATTCTGTGAGAGGAACATCGCTTCAGTGGAACGACACGCAGGCTTTGGATGCACTCCGTCGTCACGGTGGACATTATGGGACCGGATATCGTCTCACTTTTGGATCCCAGAGCTTTTCCAGCGAGCCAACATACTCGGGTCGGCGCCCTGCATCGTTAGCGTCGTTGTTAACGCTTGTGTTTATGCTAACATGGCCGCCATGACAGTTCCTGTAGCCTGAGTTTGCTGAAACAGACGACCTAGCGGTTATATTGGACCAACTCCACCTCGTCTGAAGCGTCGCCGATCTCGTGGACTTTATCAGGGATGGATTCCTACTCGTATGGATGTTTTCCATGACTTTCACAGCGTCGAACATTTGGGACAGTGACGGAGACACTACGTGCGCACGTGTGTGGTAGGCTAATCGTGATGGCCATGCCTAAAGGACAGTGAGACGCATCATCAGGCTACTCCACACACGCCGATGTGGCTACACTTTGCAGTTTCGCGCTTTCCCCTGCAATTTAAACTCCGCACTCTTAAAGACTGGACCTGTGCTAGGTTCTGAAAGCCCTACTTTTGTTTCTACTGCTCTCCGTGATCATGCTACGGGCTCAGCAATGCGTGTTTCACCTCTCATCCAAGAGGCTTCTTCAAGTTCTAAATTTCTGGTAGGAAGTCCCCAGTATTTAACCTTGTGGAGGATCCTTCATACTTAGGGTTGTAGGCAAAGGGTACAAAGCCCCGCTGTCTCTTCTGAAGGCAACTGGACTTCTTGTAATTTCTTAAAGGTGTTTCACCTCTCATCCAAGAGGCTTCTTAAGTTCTAAATTTCTGGTAGGGAGTCCCCAGTATTTAACCTTGTGGAGGATCCTTCTAACTCAGGGTAGTGGGCAAAGGGTACAAAGCCCCGCTGTCTCTTCTGAAGGCAACTGGACTTCTTGTAATTTCTTAAAGGTGTTTCACCTCTCATCCAAGAGGCTTCTTAAGTTCTAAATTTCTGGTAGGGAGTCCCCAGTATTTAACCTTGTGGAGGATCCTTCTAACTCAGGGTAGTGGGCAAAGGGTACAAAGCCCCGCTGTCTCTTCTGAAGGCAACTGGACTTCTTGTAATTTCTTAAAGGTGTTTCACCTCTCATCCAAGAGGCTTCTTAAGTTCTAAATTTCTGGTAGGGAGTCCCCAGTATTTAACCTTGTGGAGGATCCTTCTAACTCAGGGTACTGGGCAAAGGGTACAAAGCCCTGCCCCCAATCTGTGTGACCCAGATCCACCCACCATCAGATGGGTAATCACTCCCCCCCGGTCATCATGTGAGTCGTTGGTTTCACATGAGCCAAGATGTGAGGTGGGGTTACATTTCCTGGGGAGAGATTTCAAAACTGCATTGTATGTGGTTGACAGTTGATGTCTGAGGCCACCTCCTCTGTTAAGGGATGGCTGTTCCAGCTTGACATAGATGGTCTCCTTTACTCTCTCAAACCATCTATCCCCCCTGTCCAGCACATGCACATTCTCATCCTCAAAGGAGTGTCCCTTCAACTTTAAGTGTAAAACCAGAAATTTAGAACTGAAGAAGCCTCTTGGATGAGAGGTGAAATGTCTTCAAGAAGTCCAGTTGCCTTCAGAAGAAACAGCAAGACTACTATGACCTGGATGACTGAGAATCTTCAGACAATAATAGGCATATAACTTCTTTCTGAATGAGCCGAATCGGATCAGAATCTTCCAATTGACGTGTTTACATGAAGCGTTTTTATTCGGAATATCTGTGTCCATGTAAACATAGCTATTATTTCATGTGGGTTCTCTGGTTTGTTATTCCATACTTGATTGTCCTGTCCTCAATATGCATGTATGACGGGTTTATTTCTGTTTCGTTTCTGAGTGAAACTTAACAGAAAATAAATAAAACAATCATCAAATCATGAATATTTTATGTCCATACATGTATAAAACATCAAACAATTCCACGTAACATGGATGCACTATATTAGCTGAAAATAGCATAGCTAATAACAGTATAGATCATTTGCTCAAAATGATTCTTTGTCCGCCACAAGCCACTGTACCTTTGTTTACTGTTAAGCCAATCGGGAGGCTCCTCAAAAGAAAGTGCTGTTATGAGTGAATACCCTTGTTGAGCTCTCTTGCCCCCTTGCCTAATAAAACCATGAGTTGTTTTTTAGCCAGTGTGATGATTTTTGACTCACTTACATACAGACACAATTCTCCACACTAAGCCAGAAAGAAATGCAAATAACCTGAGCTAAGCTTGCTAAAGATCGTATAGAAATGTTACCACCCAAACACAGAACATGAAAGCAAAGTACACATATCAGCTATACGTACCAACGATGCATCTTCAAACGAGAATCATGCCCTAGCAACTAATTTAGCGAGAGCTGCCAAAACGTCTTTATTCCATGTCTGCTTTCACTTCCTCAATAAAGTTTTCAAGATAAACAAAGCATAGACTGCTGAACTAAAATCAACCAATAGGTGGTGGTATTGTGCTTTTAACCTCTTATGGGTAAAATGCAATGACATGAATGAAATTAGATACATTAAATTATTTTTAAACTTAAACATTGAATATAATGAACCAAAACAGAACATTGACTTTTTTAAGTTTTTATTTTTTAGAGAAAAATGTTAGCTTGGCTTTGCTGCATTGCTATGAACTACTTCTTTTTAGAATCACCTGGGATTTTTCACAGCAGCCATTTTAGCAAGAAACAGTAGGGTAAACACAGGTGAAAGCAATGATACTATTAAAGGCTCTTTTCCATTTAAGTCAAATAGATCAAGTTCTGCTACACTAAATGTAACAGAACCTGAATTCATTTTAACTGTTGCACCTGTGTTTACCTGTCATGCCATGTCAACATAGCATACATTCTGCTCTAGTGAATCATCCAGCAGAATGGCCAGCAGAACGTACAAGAGATCAGGGGTTTTTTTTCTCAAGTTGTGAGCCAAAGAATTCTTCTGCTACTCAGGGTCTCACTGACTTCCTCCTATTGAAAAAGTAGCGGAATACATCACACACTCATACACAGAGCACTGAAACCCTGTGTCTTCTGTGACTCACACTGACGAATCTAGGGGCAACTTATATATGCATACACACACACACAAACAAACAATGCAAGATTCTTTCAGAAATTGAAGGGTTGTTGTCAAAGAAACCAGGGTAAGGGGAGGAGAGACCTAATTTAAGATTGGTTAGATGAGATTAGAAATCTCACACACACACACACACGAAATGGTCTATGTCACACAGATTCTCAAGATGTGAGCAAGGAAGAAACCCTTTTATGGAAATGACGTTTGATGTTCCTTGAATGGAAGTGTAACGTCATGAGTTAAAGATAGCAGCTGACACAGAATTCACATAACACGGATGTCGTTGTTCATGCTGTGACCAATTTCCTCTTGAACAACAATAAAGTGACCTCAATGTGCGACATCGAAGACTTATCGAACGATAAAGCTTTCAGCTGAGTCACTTAGTAGCATTTATACATATCTTATTTTCTTCAAAGGCATTGCCATAAAAATACAATTGAGCAGCAACTTGATTAAAAAAATATATATACAGTTGTACCATTGACCCTCTAACTGTTGGATGAACTCTCTACCACTTTAGCCACAGCTGCCCCAAAGTTACTGAGTTAGTCAGGGTTTATTAATTAGTTGGTTCATTAGTTACCATGTGAAAAGAGTCATTTTTGTAAAAGGTACTGTAAAATGCTTAAATATTTAACCATTTTTAAAAATTTTCAAATCAAATAATATGTATTTTGCATATTCAGTATCATTTGGTCAAATAAAATTAGCCTCAAAAAACAGTACTTAGGTATTTTCCTAATGTTAAATGCTGTTTCTTTCTTTACTTCTGCTCTTTTTTCTTTCTTTCTTTTTTTTTTCCAATTTGCAAGGAGCACTTGCAAATTGGCCATGTGTGTATATATATACTGTAAGTGTGTGCGTGCGTGTGCGTGTGTGTGTGTGTGTGTGTGTGTGTGTGTGGGTGTGTGTGTGTGTGTGTGTGTGTGTGTGTGTGTGTGTGTGTTTCATTTAAAAAAAACTTGTTTTCTTGTGTAATAATAATCTATTACACATGGCTTACGATGTGTGATTGTCATCTGCGTAATGACAGAAATTCTAATTGGTATTCATCTGGCCATAGAGCACGTATTACTACTTATAATAAATGAAATTGTCTTGTGTTGAAATAACCGACTTTTGGAAGCATAAAATTGTTCTTTCCCTGTGTCGCAGAGGCTTTTTAACATAAGAAAGATCTGCCAGTTGATCAGAATTGTCAAACAGAGAAATCAGAAAGTTGTTTTACAATTAGTCAAAACAAGGAGTAGATTTTAGTTAGAAAAAGATGTTTAAAAAAAGCATTAGGTTGGTGAAATAATTATGCAAGAGTGTGCTATTTTGAAAATCGAGTAATCAATGTATCTGTATCTCAATTTTGTTGTATATGCATGTTTTTTTCCTTGAAACTATTTAGGGAGGGCACTGAGGTTTAACCACATTTTCTTCTGTATTTGCATTTTAAGTTCCAGCCTTACTTATCTCAATCCTCTGCTCTATGTACTTTTGCTGATTTCGCTTATCAATAATTGTTTTTTTTTTCTCTGGTCTTTGCATAGAAGGAACTTCCACATTTCTGCCTGTTTCTTCTTGCTTCTGCTTTTCTTCATGAGTCTTTTTCTGAGTCTTGTTTTTTGAAAAGGGATTGTTGACAGTAACCCTGAATTATAACTTCTGGAGGCATGTTACCATGAGCTTGCATGTGTCTTTGCTTATCTACGTGCGTATTTGGCTGGAGGCAACAAGGGCAGTAGGATCAGAGTGGGGTTTTATGATGAAATGCAGTGTCAATTTGAAGTTTCCTATCATTGAACCTGAGAGTTGGAAAAAGATGGAAAAGCGGAAAGGGAGAGAGGTTGGAAAGAGAACAAAATATGTCAAAGAGACAGAGACAGAAGAAGGGTAAGAGTAATCAAGAGAATGCAAGAAAGAGGTAAGAAAAAAAAAAGATAAGGAGAAAGACCATTAATGGCATCATATTGTAGAGGCAACATGAAAGCATCAGTTGATTTATCACAAAAAACAAACAAACAAAAAAACAGCATGTGTGTTTGTGTCTTCGATTACACTGTTGCATCTGTTGCAATCTTTTCTGTATGTGTTTATGTCTGCCTGTCTGTGTAATTACTCTTATTCCCCTACACACAACAGCGATAGCTGCAGGTTTTGCCAAGCTGGCATTCAAGAGCTTGTGATAAACAACTCAGTCAGATTTGTTTGGCCTGCTGAGCGCTCTGCATGCTTCTAGGGAAGGCACAGGGAAAAACTGCAATAAAAGAGGGGGAAAAAAATCTAGAAAAGACATTTGGGGGACTGTCCCAGACGCTGGGCACTAGTAAGCACCATTAGGCATTGGAGTGAGGAGATGTTGCAACACCTGAGAGGGGGAGAGAGCGAGATCACCTTCTGAAAACATCAAACTGTTTAACCTTGATGCTCACCCAAACATAGCTGCATGACCCTCTGTCAAAGACAATCATGTTTTTTTGTGACTTTAAAATGAAATCATTCACATTTTCCACCTTGTATATTTACCTGACATTCTAATCCAGAGAAACATACATCTTGATCATACATGATCCCAAGAGAACAAAATGGCTCCTGTGCAGCCAAAAAATGTCCCTGCTCTTGTAAAAAGTTTAAGAAGACCTATTGTTTCAAATATAGTGTGGATGTTGAATAAAAGCACTGTGACAATGATAATATACCTTATATGTATATTGTCTTCTCTGCAAATTTGAAATGTAATAGAGATGAAAAATTCATCTAAAGAGGCTCCATTTTCGAACAAAAAGAGAGAGGAATAACAAAAGGAAGCGTGCAGAGCATGTTTATTTCTCCGTGCCTGCCTCGGGCAGTTTAAATTGAGCACTTTCTGTTAAATTGTGAGTTCCTTTGAATTCAGCCACAAAAGATAAATTCTTTCTCTATCACCTTTTCTCTTCACCTTGTTCACAGAATGCTGCCTAAAATTCAAACAAGGCAGAATAAAACAAATGTCAGCTTCAAGGTTCTGCATTTTAATGTTCTATGCCGCAATATCAATTGGTTTTCTAGTGCCTCATTTCAGAAGTCAAGCATCATTTCTTTTGCCTGTAAGCAAAGTGCCGAGCCGCACTGCTTACTGCCTTTGCTGTGAGATGTTACAAGCCATGTAACAAATCTTTTGTAATTATTTCTGCACTCAGTAGAACCAATGTATTGAATGCAATACATTAATAAATGCTATAATGAGGTAGTCACATGATTGTAACATGATTTCAAAATCTACAATCACATCTTCTAATTAAAAAAAAGTCTTTAAACTTACTGTATGAGCTAATGCATAGAAGGCAACCAAAACAAAAGCAAATTTTCCCTCCTGCTTGTTTTTCACTGGTAAAGAAATTAAACAAAGCCATTTAGATTCATTCATAAGAAGGCACACCAATAAAATAGCTGTTCTATCCTAATATTAACCTTCCATTGTTTGAACACACTTACTGAGAAAAAACAAACCTGATCTCATGCCAAGCTCATGATTCATCTGTGTTTTGTCACAGACCCTCAACAACAAAAATTCCAAAGAGCAGCAGTCAAGAAGATTTTTACCAAGGTTAGGGTTAACCCTAACCCTAACCCTAAGTTTACATTATATTTGAAACCATGCGTCACCAGTTATTTGCTTAACCTAATTACGCTGATAGGTGCCTAAACTAAATTAAATCAACATATACCTTGTGGGTTGTCTGAGGTGTGAACCTTTGTTTGTCGGCCATGGCGTTAAAGTGAAGGTTTAGCAAATCAGGACACACACTGTTTCAGGATTTATCACCATTGAGAGTGCCATTCAAAAAAACTCAAAGATGTCTCTTTCAGAACATATATTGATAGGAAAATGTATTTCTTTTAGTGCTGTAGCTTTACACAAATTAGCAACAAGACTGACATACCGTCAAATCCAAATCTCTTGATACATTCAAAGTTCTGTCTCCATGTTGCACCACAGAAGGAGGTCTCTTTTCTTGTAACAGTGTCAACCAGCACATTCACCTGCATCTGATCTGTTGGCTGTGTTTGATGGTGGGAAATCATTGGGCGATTTCTTTTCACTACTCTATTGCCTCCTACAAGTTGGTCGGATCTCACCTTCATGCCACTCACTTGGGAGAATGTAAGTAGATGACTTTGTGAGTATTTGTAGAAG
>KV751325.1:2640647-2651939 GCA_001698575.1 Mola mola
TAGGTATTTTGTTGATCTTACAAGTTATTATACAATTTCACTGACAGAGAGAAAAAAAAATGATGCAGAGGTTGTAAGCTACTTCACTCTTGTTATTTTATTCATTGGAATTTTAGTCGGAAAAAGGTAGTAGGGACACAAAAGAAAACATCTTCTCCAGGTGTTTGAATAAACTTTAGGAGATGATTTATCCACATCTTATCTCAGATCAAGGTCTGTGATTGAGGACTACTAGTGCAAGTGCAAGTTTTGCAATTATTGCACATTAAACAGAAAACACTTATTCCAGAAGAGCACAAAGACTTTTCATGACATGATGCCAATAACAGCAGAATGATGATATGTCTTTGCCCCCAAAACACAATTCAAACATCTGATTTATAACGCAGCAATGAAGACAGATCTTTATAGCTGTTTCTTATCTACGCACACAACGAAAACTCAAGTAAATACGATTGAAAAACACATGTGTACACAAACACACACACTGAAACACTGAGACATCATGGTTTGCAGTTTAAATAAGGACTTTCTTAAAAGAAACATTTAGATATTTGAATGTTGTTCTTGGATCGTCATGTACTGATGCGTTGGGGTGGAAGGTCAGGCCGAATACTAACCCAAATCATTACTATCTGTCAACCCATTGTATCTGTATTGAACAACCTTATTAACCAAATTTCAAAATAAAAACAGGAAACACAAACTGACCCTAAAAAAACAACAACTTTACACTACCAAAACCTGACAAACCTGGGAATGAGACTCGAGCACCTTTGTTACAAACTGGTACTATATTATACCTTTAACATTGGGAAATAGACATTGTGAGGATTTAAAAGAAACCAAAAGTGGATTAGTTGGAAACAGCGCAGACAGCAGTCTCCAGTCTTAGGGTTGAATGTTTTGTTTACCTATGTATATATTATGGGGAAAAAAAAAAAAAGAATGTGATAATCTGGATCATCAGTTGGAAAGTGGGAATTAATGTATCATAACATTAGCTTATATTTACTGAGTGGACATGCAAGGGTAATAGCTTGATGGGTGATTTAATATATCACCCTAATCCCGATCTAATGTATCTGGGTGATACGTTACATCTTTCAATAACATCTACTTAAATTAATGCATTTTATGTGCGATGGTGAAGCGATTAACAAATGTGTTGCTGCGGGAATAATGAATCATGACTGAAAATACATGCTAAATTTAATTAGTTATTGGCCCGTGTTGTGTTAAGAATGATGACATGGTTCTTAAGCAGACGAGGTGGGTGTAGGGTATTATAAAGTAAAGCTGCCTCTCTCTATTTATGTAACGTTTTATCAGAGTCGTGCATGTAAAAAGTGGATTTCTTTTTTAATGGTTGAAATGCTTAATAAGTGCAAGTGGTTTCAAGGTTAGAATACTTATAATCCCATTTGCACGCCCAATTTCTAGTAATATGTTTAACTGTAATTCATGAAGTCTAAGGAAGACACGACATGTCGTATTTGTGTATACAGCAAATCAAAGTTCTTGCAGATGTTATAACACTTATACAATAAGAAAAACAAGGCGATGTAAAAACATGATTTCAATGGCATTTAAATAGATACAAATAAAATACAGGACAGAGATAACCTAAATCGAATATAAAATATAAAGAAATTATATACTACAAAATTAATGAAAGATATCATTAAATTGTCCCAAAATTCATTTATTCAAGGGCAGCAGCAAATATGTTTGTAAGGAAAATAATTTACCAATCATTTTTTTTCAACATAATGCACAAATGATAACATATGTAGCAAGTTGCAAGAATGTTGATACTGAACATATTAGTAAGATACTGACTAAAATTGAAATTATTTTGTTTTCAAGAACTTTTGACTGAGAAATTCAGAGTCTGGTCTTAAACTATAGCCAGCCAGTTTGGACAAGCCTATCTGAATGCATGGGCACCCAACTGCAAAAGGATATGAAATTGCCGTTAGCTAGCCTACCACTTCTTCAGAGAGGTACAGGAGTCCCTGTGCTTAGAGAACAAGTGTTACGATAATTTAATAATACATACAATAATGTTCTATGTCACTTATATTCCACCCTCTACTGGACTTTATGGATACAATGGGCAGAGCCAAAAAAGTGACCACCTTGCCTTGACTAATACCAACTTATCATACCGCACCTGACCAGCAAGGTGTAACTGTTACATCCCATCTACTTGCTACCTCATTGAGTACTGTGAGCAATTTGGAAACTTGGAACTGGGGCAAACAAATATGACCTAGGCCACAATTGCTGTGACATCAAGTGTCAGTCTCCACCCAGCAGACACCGGGACATGTGGCCATACACATCATTCAGAAACAAAGAATTCCCTGTGCAGCCTGTTCTCATCCCAGTTCATACTGACTAGTCTTTTCCTTTGTGTCTTTGCTAACTCACAAATGCCTGGGCCTGTTACTTCCCTTCCTGAAAAGAGGTCAGTTGTACCATCAGCATGAACATGTATCCTCTATGGTGGTCGTCATTGCACCTAGTCATAGTTTCAATTGGAAAAAAAGTGTAAATATTCATCACATGTCTAATGTTGCGAAGCCTGGTGTAGAGCTTACACCTAACTTATTTCATATCCAGCTAATGCAACTGGCCCAAGTTGTGTTTTCTGTTTAGGCACAAAACCACAGAGTTAGACTTGGCAAAGATTGAAACTCATTACTTCAGAAATGAATTAAAGTGAGTATCTGTGTGATGCAAATGGATAGAAATAAATCTCACAGAAAGGCCAGTCCTTCAATTATTGATAGTAGGCCGATTAAGCAATTGTATGAGTGTGTCAATAGAAACTGAGGAAGCAATCCGTTGCTTGTGTTGTGATTGACAGTGTTTGCTGCTGTACTGAAATATAATGATACTGAAACTTTGTTGTCATTCAGGATCTTTTTACAGGAGAAGTCTCTGTCAAACAGTTTTCCCGACCTATTAAAGATGTTCAGTTATTAAAGCCAGCCAATGGTTTCACTTACAAATGAGCAGTGGACCCGAATTGTTCATTAATGCAGTGTATAGATTTTACTTTTTAAGAAGGGCTGATAACCACAATTTTCAGTGCTGCTGAGTAGAGAAGTATTGACTGTTTGAAAGATCTCATGTCATGCAGTTAAAAACATCTTTTGAGTACTGACTCTATTACAAAATTTCTCTCAAGTCTTTAGCTGATAAATATTAAAACCAAATTGACAATAAACAATGTAATACGTTCAAATTAACGTAGCTTTCCACATAAACAAGAACTTACTTAACTAAAATATAAAACAAAAATAAAATTACCCAAAACACACACTCACTTTACTCATTCTTTGACAGACTGATATAACACACATCACCTGCAAAATTCACTTTACACTTTCTTGAACATATACTGAACTGTCTGACAATATGAGGCAGCTATGCCCTGTTAAAGAGAAAACCGAAAGTGAAACTAGTTTGAATATGGAGTCTCTCACCATTTATTCACAACTACTGGCGTATTGTCTTGAACAATCTTAACAACACGTTTGTATGTCACCAGAGGCTATTGTCTGTTAATTGCACTAACAAACCACTGAAGAAAACTGAAACTCATGGACATTAATATTCAAGATGGCGGTTCCTGCCATGACACAAAGCAGCAAAATAAATCTTTCTGTTCTCAAAATACCTCCCAAACCAATGTCAAATGTCACGGAACGATTTGTAATGCACTTACATTAGTTATTTAGCAATGGCAATCATAGAAAAGCAAGTTTTACCATAACTGTGGATAAATAAGAGAGAGGACCAAAGTTAGTGTGTTGCTCCTGCCAGCGCTCATGAGAGTATGCACTGTACCTGTAGTTTCCCTAGTGAATCCACTGTGGCTTTCCTGCACAATCTCTGGCGTGTTTAAGTATTGACTAAATGTCAAAACTTAAAAAACAGGTATATTAGTTCCAATATTTAACAAAAAAATAGGGGGGTGTCTATTTACATAAAAGACATATTGTGGCATTTCCAATCCACTACATTGACACAAGTTTATCTTGGTTTTATCCGTCCAAATAATCTCATTCCAGACATAAGGAGGGTTTTTTTTTAAGATTATTCTGGCCAAATCTAATCTGGCTTTCCTGTTCTTGCATGTTTATACTTGTTTGTATCTTGTTGTAAACTGTCTGTATTTACATTCATCAAAGCATCTCTTGACTGTAGACTTTAACAATGCTACCTACCTTCTCCAGAGTACGCTTTGCTTGTCCCCATGTTGTGAAGGAGTTCGTCTTCCCCAATGAAATGATACTGCATATTTCTTCTTTCAAGAATATACAAAATTGTTAATTTAGTCACTCCTAATGTTTTTGCTATCTCTCAAATAGATTTATTCTTTTTTTTAGCCTAATGATGACGTCCATTACTTTCAAACTTTGGACTTCATATTGATAGCGCCAGTCAAACAGCTGCCAAATACCAATTCAACGTCTGAAATCAGTACCAGAACTTTTATCTGCTTCATTTGTCTTAAAGCAACAAGGGAACTGAAAATACCTTGCCATGACACTGCTCGTTATCCAATTGTCTAAATAACTTAATTCATTCATTTTCTACCGCTTATCCCATTAGGGGTCACGTTAGTTCATCGCAGGGCTGACATATAGAGACAAACAACTATCCACACTCACACCTAGGAGCAATTTAGAGTGATCAATTAACCTAACCCCCAGGTGCATGTTTTTGGAATGTGGGAGGAACCCGAGAGTTCCCGGAGAAAACCCACGCAGACACAGGGAGAACATGCAAACTCCACACAGAAACGTCCTGACCCAGAATCGAACCCAGGACCTTCTTGCTGTGAGGCGACAGTGCTAACCACTGCACTGTTGATACCTGAAAATGGACGTACTCTGTATAAAATGACTGTATCTCTTAAATGCTGACAAAGGTAAGGCTAGGACCAAAAAGCATGACTCAGAGACAAACCGAAGAGTCAAGATGCAAAAGAAAGGCTTGGCAAAAATGAGCGAACTAACAAACCAGAAAAGGCCTAGGCTTAAGGCTAGGTTAAGAAAACTCACAGCACAGGTCATACACAAGGATAAACACTGGGAATGATTGCTGGAACACTTACACAAGGTGACAAAGATGACTGGGCAATGGGGAGACGTCTGTTCTTGGTTTAAATGCACTGGCAGTGCAGGTGATTGGAGGAGAGCAGAGAAACACCCCCATGGTGGCATGGTGAAACTATAAACCATGAGGCAGCATGATGAATGGTAAAATGCATATTTTTGTGAAACCTCGTAAATTAAAGCTGAAATTCTGCACTTTAATCAAATTTAGATTTTTTTTTTTATATATGAAATCTATTGTGGGGGTGAATAGACTAAACTGCATCATTGTCCAAATAATTCAGTGCCTGACTCTAACTCTGATTGAACATTTGTGTGCACATAGAAAATCATCTCAAGAAAACTCATTGAGGTTCATAAAAGCTAAACATAAGCTGCTACAACCTGAGAGGTGCTAGGACCTGAGGAGAAAATTAAAAACAGATTTGTGTTCATCAGCCATTTGTGTGTTCGTCCATAGTTCTTGTGCTGCCCCTAGTGGTTTTCAACATGAAGTTCAGAATTACCAATGGCAGCTACACATGGAAAGTCATTGTGGATAGATAGCAATCCAGAAATATTTAGGTGACTTATAGATGCTTAAATATAAATCTCAACCAAGAGGAATTCTCTGAAGTGCAAAGAGGTTCAAATTTGACGAGACATCAGCTGAGATTGAAATTAATTATCAACACTTCCTTTCTTTTTCACTTTTGCTTTGGTCATGAAACTGAAATTTAGGGAAGTTGAATTAGTCAATGGGTCAATTAGGTGTTGGATGAAATAATCTACAAATGACATATGAGGAGTTGGATGGAACCTCTTTTTATCATTTAAGGAGCACTTCAGTTTCCCAAGTCTCTCTTTGTCCTTTTATCTTATTATGTTATGCCTTTATACTCCACTGCACTTCTCAATACTCTCTGTATGATGTAGGCGGGCTCTATTCACCACCCCAAATCCTTTTGCTGGTGATGCAAGCCCTGGCCAAAAGCAGCACGGCTCATCTCAAGCCTAAAAGCTGCTATCTTTCTCTGTACCAGATCAGAGCGGGCGATCTTTTAAAAAAGGACAGAAATTAAACTTTCAAACTAAAAATACAGCAACTTTCGTGTCATTCCTTGATATGCCCATTTCATCCAATAAAAGGAATTTGCAGGAATAAAATGTGTTATCTTTGATTTATCTATGGGAAATTGATTGAGATTCAGTAGCTGTGACGTGGCCCTTCAAAACTTGATTGTAATTAGGCCAAATACCAATGCATTGGACAAACAGCAAATTTCATAACTGTGGTCTGTTGCTCTTTTTCACGGTACTGTATGTGTACTGCCTGGTGTGATCAGATAATGTCTTTACTGGTAATTGACACAACATTCAGTATGATGATTTAGTATCTTGATTAAAAAAATAATAAAAAAAACATGCCATTAATAGTATTATTATCATCATTATTTTGGTCAAAAAGAGATTGTCACTGTGTTTTTGCTGTTTTTGAACTTCAACATGATGGAGATGTCAAATTTTCAAGTAAAGTAAATCACAAAATGGTATGTGACTGAAAGCACATGTGAAATTACCAAAATAATATTTAAGGTTTCCTTTTATATGGTCCTTTATAAAAGGATACAAAAGGATATAAAAGGATATAAAAGGATTCCTTTTATATATATAGTCCTTTTCCACAAATAACCTTGTGGAAAAGGACTCTAAATCTGAAGTCCGAATTTACTATCGACCATTTGAAGCATTTATTAAGTTTAAACTGAAAGATCTTCTCCCCAATACAAACCATCTCCAACAGTGTTAGCAATGGTGATCTGGGTAGTCTAAATGTGCTTATAGCAAAAGCTTTGTAAATGCTAATGATAAAAGCCCCCTCAGGCAGATATAACTCTGTTAAAAAGATCTGTCATGTTAGACATTTGCTTCCCTCTCCCGCCGTTCTTCTCTCTCTGTGTCTCACTCTCAGTCCTCTGGTCCCTGATGTGTGGCTCTCAGTGGTATTCTTCCAGTCAAACCACCAGTGGGGGAATATCACCCATTTCCTTACATGTCATGATTGGAGAAAGGATGCAATTTTTACTGCCGTTTTTTTAAATAGGAGAGCAGGCCAATAGCATGAAGATTTTTGAAAAGACAGAATGACAGAAAGCCAGCGGGACGAGGAAATATGATGTGTAAACAAGAGAATTTCATCAAATTTGTGAAATTTTGTTTCTTTGTTTGTGGGACAACCATCACTTCTGTATACGTCTCCCATCTAGTTGATTTCTTAGAGAAAACAGACAGGCGACATGAGGACAAACACTCTCTTTGTTTCATCCCCCTATTGTTCCTTTGCAATGCACAAATACATCACTCTCTGCTCAATTCAACTCAATAAAATGTAACTTCATCTAAAGGTGATTTATAGGCATGATTTCAGTTTGCATTTAGTAGCATGTACAATACATATTACACAAAAATACATATGCATATAAACCATAGTTTATTAATTGTTGTGTATATTAAATATTGATTAGAATTTAAAACGTACATTTTAAATAACTGCGCTTCAGGTGTTTTCTCTCTCTCCAGTGTCCACTTGTCATCAAGTCTCTCTGTCTAAAATGAAAGAGTTCCCTGAAGTTAGATGTTACCAATCGTAAAAAACAAGATGAAAAGTGTAGTTCACCAGGGAAAGAAATAAAAAGAGAGGAAGATAAAATATACATAGAAAGATAAAAACAAAGCAATACCTGCACATGATACATTTACAGCTGGTATATTCAGACTGTGCAAGGGTAATGTAGGGTATTACAAAAATGTTCACGTTATCCTTCATTTTAATGATTGCCATGGTAAAGTGTAGAAACATAATATGCATGTTATCTTCATCTTTGTGAACATAATTTTGTAAATTAAGACATTACTCCCCAATCATGGGGGTTAATGGGATTAATATGACATCAAAATATGTTGCGTACCACACAATCAATACCTACTGTAAACAGTATAAACAGCATGTGAGAGACCTACTTTGTTTCGCTGGCTGTGTGTCACAATCTGCTCCTGGTTTTCCCCTCAACCACCCCCACACTACCTGCTTAACTACCTGTCCTCATTAAGGTCATCAGACTCACCTGTTCCTCCCAGCTGCAATCAATTACCCAGCCTCCTTTTTGCCAGCTCCTCCACACTCATTCTCTGCCAGATTGTCATCGCATCATGCACTACTCTCCAGCACTCTGTTCCGGGCGGATCTCCTGGTACCTGACCTGATCTGACCTGCCTTCTGCCCCTGACCACATCTCCTCGTCTCGTAACCTGACCTGTTTTCTGTCTTTGAACTTTGCATCTGCCCGCTCCCCGTCTGCCTGCTGTCTGCCTGGACTCCCTCTCCCGAGACTCCTGCCCCATTCTGAACTTAAACTGTGCTGGCTGACCAGGCTTCCTGATTGTCGTCTGTTTGGACTTGTGAACATTGTAATTAAGTTCTGAACTGTGCCAGTCTAGATTTGTGCTGTTCTTGGGTCCGCTCACACACCTGTTACAGCTGTGAGTCCAGTTGTGGTAATGAAAGCTCCAGTGCACTTTGTTATGGAGCTGTTTGGAGAATTTGTAAAACAAATAGTGGTCTTTGATATTGAAATCAGTTGTTTTATCATGTTAACCACTGGAAACCTCATCATGTCTTGTGTTGATTCTTTCAAACAGTCAGAGACTGTGTTTCTGGTTGAGTGCCTTCATTATAAAACATTGGCCACTACTGCATCTATAAAGACGTGCTCTAAAGTTGAGCTCCTGTGCTTTAATTACCTGCTATAAAACACCACTCACTTCCATTGTATCCAATCAACCATTTAATAAATAGCATACTAGTGTAATCAGTAAAGCATTAGACAGAGAGCGATATAGACAACTGAGATCTCATTTTCAAGTAAAAGTCATTATAATGTGCAATATATTTTACAAGAAACCTAGTCAATACTATTGATAACTACAGTAATTGGTTTAATGCATGTCTCACAATACAATTAAAAGATTGCATACAAACCCTTTGCGCCTTATGTTTTACGTTGCACAATTTAACTAGCAAAAATGGTGTTGGATATAAGGCACTTGTTTCATGCAATTTCCCACAAGAAGCTAAGTTTGGATTCTTTTAATCACCAAAATATTCATCCATTTAAGTGTTACTCACCAAAAAACAAACAGCGTATCCCTGAAAAAGTTTGTGTTTAGCACATGACTCAGAGCAGTTGTCCATTGATTAGAAGGTTCCTGGTTCGATACCAGACCCTGCAGTTTAATTTTGAAATGTTCTTGAGCAAGACACTGAACCCCAAATTGTTCCTGATGCCGCGCCATGAGTGTGTGAATGGTTAAAGCTCCTGATCAGTATTTGGCACCCTGACTACCTGACTAGAAAAGTGCTAAAATACAGGACATTTACTTTGCTAAGCTTATTAAAAAATGTTAAAAACTATTTTTATGCTCCAGCAGTTTTCTCCTTTACATTTTAATTGGTATGCTGCTACATTTGATGCTTTACCAACAGAGGAAGTGGGATGCAAAACATACTCAGGACTATGTATGTATGTGCAAAACAAAAACAAAAAAAAAACAGCGATGAGGTTTGGTTAACTTTACGCACAAAAATCACCCGGTTAGATTATGATCACTTACGTTTGGTTATTAATTTACTTTACTTGGTTATAGGTTTAGTAAATGACTTATGATTTTTGGTTTCAAACTCTGGTCTCCTGGATAAAGGTCACTTGTGACCACCAAATGAACCACAACCTCCAACAGTCTTGGCACATTCTTGTTTTGGAAAGTATGTCACACTGCATCATTAGTTCAAGTCGTCTGAAACTGATGTTGATGGCTTTACATTCCTTGTACTTTAAAGCCATGTGCATATGGACGAAAACATCGGTGAAACATGAGATTGGATGGAATACACATCCAAAATTCCACATGGTGCCAAACAGTTTTATTGGCCTTTACATCCAGCAGCTTGTAGAAATTTAGAAATATTTTTTTTGTATAATGCCTCTGAAAGAGGGATACTATATATGCACAGCTACTGCATTACAAGGCAGTTTCCAAAAGTAGAATGGGAGGCAGAGCTTTCAGCTATCAAGCTCCTCTTCTGTGGAACTATCTTCCAGTCTTGGTACGGGAGGCAGACACACTCTCTGATTTTAAGAGCAGGCTTAAAACCTTCCTTTTTCATAAAGCTTATAGTTAGGGCTGGCCTATCTGGCCCTTAGTTATGCTGCTATAAGCTTAGGTTGCTGGGGGAACACTCCATGATTCACTGAGCTCTCTTCTCTGTCCCCTCTGACTCAGACTCCTTCTCCGCTCCTGTAAATGTCCATATCCTTACACTAACTTTACTTCCCCGGAGTCGTTGTGATTTACCGTCCTGCAGGTTTTTCTAGGTCGCGGTGGGAGGTGCTGCTGTGGTCCTGCCTGATGCCTCCTGGCCACATTAGGAAAGGAGATCCTGTGACTTGGATCCTAGGCTGGATTTCCAAGTGCATGTATCGGGATCCACAGATCACAGTGGCTTCTGGATCAATAGACTACACCTGCTTCTGGATCACTACACTTCACATATCCCTGGATTTACAGATTCTACATACTCTTGGACTCAGCAACACTCAGATCTTGCTACATGGAGTACAATGACTCCTGGACCAACAGAGTGCACCTGCACCTTGATCACTAGACTTCCCATACATTCAGATTTATAGAATCCACAGACTCTGGGACTCATGGATGTTTTATACATTCTAAGTGAACTGTTATTATCATGTTGTTGTGTTCTGTAGAAGTGACATTTATTGCACGTCTGTCCGTCCTAGTAAGAAGGATGCCTCCTCTGTGGCTCTTCCTAAGGTTTCTTGTTTTCCCTGTTTAGGGTTTTTTAAGTTTTTCCTCACCCGGTTCGAGGGTCTAAGGGCAGAGGGTGTCACATCTGTACAGTTTGTCAAAGCCCAGTGAGATAATGTGTAAATTGTGATTTCGGGCTATACAAATAAAATTTGATTTGATTAAATTTGAAGGCTCAAAATAAGTATTTATTTTTTGTTATGTTGATGTTAGGCACAGCTGCTCCCAACTGCAATAAAAATATTGTGTGTTGAGTGGAAGTGAAATTGCAAATAACAGCAAGCAAACAGAG
>KV751325.1:2665560-2684802 GCA_001698575.1 Mola mola
ATCAGACTGGAGAGCCACAGCCTTCAAATTAGCATCCTGCTTTTCATTCATTTTCTTTTAAAACAAGAAAGAATGGAAAATATTGCATATATGAATTTGAAAACTGAAGGTCTGATAAATTCTGCAATTTTAGAGGTCTTGTTTGCAATACATGGCAATGTGAGTCTAAAGTGCAACAGTAGAAACTGAATGCTCCTAGTACATTTAAAGGAACAGTTGACCCAAACATCAAAAACCTATATTTCTTTTCCTACTTTTACAGTTCTTTATCCATCTAGATTGTTTTGAAGTAGGATTTGGAGATATTGTCTGTAGAGATGTCCAATGAAATGGAAAAAAATAAATAATTAAAAACTCAAGGGCAACGTCTCTTTTAGTTAAAATGATCCACAGATCCGTTTTGTTTCAGTTTAATGTAGGATAAATATGATAATTAGGATTGTTTTCCATTACCATGGCAAAGGAATCTTATACCCGAGAGGCTTGCTGACTAAGCTAGCTAATGTTACAGTTTGACTGAGGAGGACTCCATTAATGTTTACATCCTGCTCAAGCCTATGGTGTATGGATTATCTTGAGTCATCAGGTCAAATTGGAATGTAGTCTCTGGTGTTTCAAAGCACCACCAATGAAGTGCCATCCAGTGGCATTATATTAGAGAGAAAGCAGAAATTTCAGCTGGCCATCTACCCAAAACTCATCAAAACAATGTAGATGGATAACAACTCCAGTTAAAATTCTCATGTTTTCAACAAATGTGCACAAATTACTAATCAAAGGTGTCTTCCAACTGTTGAGAATGTATTTTAATTGACAGGTTAACGTTAGGGTTTTGGATGTAGATGAGCCACCAGTCTTCTCCCAGCTTACCTACACTTTCACTGTGGTGGAAGAAAGCATCGTGAACAACATAGGAAAGATCACAGCCAGAGATCCTGACAGAGCCAAAAAGGGCATAAGGTACTAGGCTGTGCAAACTTTAAATAGAGCTGCATGAAGCTGCACAGAAAGTCTTACGCTGTTCTCTTGCTCTCTCTGTTCAGGTATTCCATCTTAGACAAGGACTGTCCTATCGGTATCAACCCAGTCACAGGTCAATTGTCCACCCTGAGAATGCTGGACCGTGAGCTGGAGGCCACACACATGTTTCAAGTTAAGGCACAAGAAGAGCCAAGTGGTACGTCACACAGGGATTTATTAATCCTGTGTCCTTTAAACCAAAGAACCTCAGATAACAAATTGGAGCCATGTGTTTTCTTTAACAATGGTAATGTGCTTATTGGGATGGAATTAGACAGGGAAGGACTACATGTTCCCTTTTCCAGTTCTTTAAATTTATTGAGGGAAGGGAGTGTAAAAGATTTTTATAGATTTAACATCTTGCCAAAACACCAGGTGAGCCCACACGAGAAGGAGCAGGAAAAATCACATTAGTGGGTCTATTTTGTTCACGCGCAGCTTCCAAACAAAACCGTATATTTTTAGACCAGCAATGAATGAAATTCTGAGATCTATTTTAGTTACTTGTCACGATGTTTAAGGAACAGAATGGTCCTCTGGGACTGACAAGGTCCTTGATATACAGTGCATTTACTGTACTAAAGATAGTTTCAAGTCTCTGTACAAGTGAAAGACAAGACACCCAGGCATGTTTTCAAAAGTTGCACATTCAAAAAGAACATCAATGATACAAATTAAATGTAAAAGCTTTCATATGACAAAAAAAAACTCCTGCCAAAAAAAGTTCTCAAATAAAAACCCTTTCAATCACTTGACCTTAATTGGTGAGTCAAAGACAGACCGATCAGTATTTTGGAAAAGCGGTCGGATTTTTCCATTAAAGAAAAAGTAGTGAAGCAGTGTGATTTGAGCAATGCAAGACAAAAGAATGGTACAAAGTGATGTTCCTTGGTAACATTTGGATACTTATTTTATATTTTCAGTGAGAAAATAAAACTGAGAATATGGAATGGTCATTAAAAGAAACAAAGAAAGTGATCATTTAGAGTTTTATGTTCAGTTCTGTTGGCCTGCTTTTGTCTTCTAATCTTTGATGGCTGATTTATTTATTTTAGTGTAACATATGAATTAAGAAAGATTACATGTCATGTTGTTGTGTCATGTTCTTGTGTTCTGTACAAGTGACATCTATTGCACGTCTGTCCGTCCTAGGAAGAAGGATCTCTCCTCTGTGGTTCTTCCCGAGGTTTCTTATTTTCCCTGTTTCGGGTTTTTTAAGTTTTTCCCCACCCGGTTCAAGGTTCCAAGGGCAGAGGGTGTCACACATGTACAGTTTGTCAAAGCAAATAATGTGTAAATTGTGATTTTGGGCTATACAAATGAAATTTGATTTGATACATCACATCAGAAGCATTAGGCTACACATAAGGATTGTTTGATTGCCTGGCATGCATTTTCTGTGAAGAATCCCTGCAGGCACCTCACTGAAAAGTCTCGGGCATTTCATTTGACTGTTTCTTTTGTCGGCACATGGTGAAATGAATCAGACCTGCGTTATACTAAATTTACCAACAACACAAAACATTCTGCATTTAATCACGTGGCGTTTCCCCCCTGTCTGCAGGCTTGGAGTCATTTGTCAAAGTTAACGTTACAGTTATGGACATCAATGATAATAAGCCTGAGCTGGTTGTGGATGATATCTTCCTGTGTGAGAACGACATTGCTGGCACGGTAATTAAAACACAGCTTATTGCATGATTTGAATTTGTTATATTGCATGCAACTGGACAATAGCGTCACTACTGACAGACTCTGACTCCAGATATATTCCTTGTTTGAGCCCATTTGTTTTCAGCTGAGGGTGTGGTAGGAATAAGTTTTAGAGGCCTTATGTTCACAGAGTCAATATCAAAGTGATGGTCTCAGTTTGGGGGTTACTTGTCTCCTGCTATATTTCGTCTTATATTTGCAGTATGAAAGACACTCAGTGGGAATTGGTGGCCCAAAGCTCATATAATGATTTAGACAAAATTTCAGTGTAATTAAATTTCATTTTGATTAAATGGACAAATGCTAAGAAGATAATCTTCACAACAATTTTAAAGTTTGTGTGCAATCGCCTAATATCAAAAACTGTAGTGTATGTAACCTATAACTGGTATAAAGTTACATGGGAGCTGGTCTGCCTTCCATGAAGAGCATCATGTTGCACCGCCATATTACTGTGGTAGCCAAAAAAGCAAAAAGACTTTTCAGGTTTGTATACAGTAGTGGCAGGTGGAATATAACTGATGAACAAGACCTTCCCTACTAAAAAACAATGAAGAAGAAAGAGTACAAGGAGTGAGCACCACAAAAAGCAAGGGAATGTATACCTCTATTGCCAAAGAAACGAAAATGGAATGAAGCAGAATGAGGAAGAGGCAGGTAATGTGGTCGAAAACATTTTGACACACACGGCCACCATAGCTCTCTTAGCATACATGGACACGAAGAAGTCAGTGAGGCAGCGCTCTATTGATTGCATTCTACCACCTCACTATTAGATGCCACTAAATTTCACATGCTGGAATTTCAAGCCCGAGTTGTTTAAGCATGAAAAATGTCTAATATAAATATCAATACAAATCATTTACAGAAAGAGGGATTTAATTTATGTAAAATAGTATATGCTAACTTTTAGCTGCATTTTCTGATCATTTTGTGCATTTTGTTTTATTTGTCTTTTCTCAGTTGATAGGAATTTTGAGAGCCACAGATAAAGATGATCAGCCAGCTTCCTTCACTTTCAGTCTGGCCATCGAGAGCTCCAACTTCTCCATCAAAGACTATGGCAGTAAGTCTTTATGTGTGCTGAGCATAGATTTACCTTTCTTTTAATGCCTGTTGCCCTAAACAACGCTAAGAGGAGACACTGACCTCTGCATTTATTGCTATGCAACAGCTGAAACCACATTTGAGGCACAGTGCTTTGTTGCTGAAAGTCGAAATTACTTTAACTTCCCATAGCATGCTTTGGTACTCCCAGCCAGAATTGGAATTTAGAGAGCCTGTCTCGGGGGCTATAAGTGCTGTCTAGAATACACAGCAGCAAATATTGAAAATAATCGGATCATGTGCCTCAATGGACTTGCAGATGACTTTCTGTGTATTTTAAACTCATCCCAGTTCAGGATGTCAAAGGAACACGTTACATGCAGTTATAGTGAAGGTTTTTTGGTTTTGTTTTGTTTTTTCAAAGAAAATTGTGGAAAAATTGTGCATCAAGATTCGACTATTTTATATACGTAGTTGAATCTTAAATCAGTGGCTTTACAAAACTGAGCGCCAATCAGCCCCCCCCCCACAACTTGACATTTAAAGTTTAATGCAGCTTTACATTTAGCATATTGCACTGAACTTGAAGTTAGCTGTATTAGCATCAAACGAAAGCTTGTGTGAAGCATATATTAGTGTTAATCCTTCCCAGCATCTGCATAACGACCATTGCACATTTCAAGCACATTTTCGGCGCTTTAATCTAAATGATGGAATGGCACAACAGGTCCTCCAGGTGGGAGTCTCCTAGTAGGACGATTTTTAGCACCTGTTCCAAGGACTCCAAAAAGGGTGGGTACTCTGAACTGCTATTTGGCGCATAGGCGCAAATCACAGTCAGGACCCGTTCCCCAACCCGAAGGCGCAGGGAAGTCCACCAGGGTAAACTCCAACACATTGGCTGAGAACCGGGGAGCTATTAATAAGCCCACACCTGCTCTCCGCTTCTCACCTGGGACAACTCCAGCATAGAAAAGAGTCCAACCCCTCTCAAGAAGACCAGTTCCAGAACCCAAACTGTGCGTTGAAGTTATACCGACTTTATCTTGCTGGTATCGCTCAACCTCTCGCACAAGCTCAGGTTCCTTCCCCACCAGAGAGGTAACATTCAATATTCCAATAGCCAGCTTCAGCAACTGGGGATCGGACCGCCAAGGCCCCTGCCTTTGACTTCCACCCGATCCACATAGCACCGGACCTCTATGGCTCCTCCTGTGAGTGGTGGGCCCACGTGAGGACGGACCCATGTGTCTTTTTCGGGCTGAGCCCGACCGGACCCCATGGACAAAGGCCCGGCCACCAGGCGCTCGCCTACGAACCCCTTTCCCAGGCCTGGCTCCAGGGCGGGGTCCCAAAGAATTACACAGGGCAGTGTGCAGTGTGACTCCCAATTGCCTCATAGGCACAGCACTTTCTCAATTGATAAGGCTGTTGACTGGATCCACTATAGCAGTCCAATGGCAATATAAACCAGACTCCATCAAAGGTGAGCATTTGTCACTTAAGTTGGTTACAATGATTTCCTGCAGTCAAGTCAGTGAGAAAGGCACTTACCTTCAAGCTTCCCTGTGACAGTTTCTGACAGTTTGTGCAGAAGTGGTATGCCATAGTGACATAAACTTTCAGTTTACAGAAAGCAGCTGGGAGATATTTCTGCATCCAGCAGGTGAACTACAGTACAGTATGTGTAATAAAATTGCACATCTTACAGGATGTTTCACTGTGACAACTCAAAAGCCCTTCTTTGCATGTTGTTTTAATTTTTGGCCAAACAAATGAAATCATAACCCTCATTGTATAACAGCAGGAAGTGGTGGCTCTACTCTAAAACAAGGTATCGTTGGGCGCTTTGTGTGGCACAAGGACTACTAACAGGGCCTGAACATATACAGTATTTCTGTACTGGATAATCCAGAGAAGACACTGTGATCTATCTTTATTAGAACTATTTTCTTGAGAGAAAATATTTTTTTTAATGTTAATTATGTTTTTATTATTCTTTAAAAAAATGTCCTTTTAAAGAAAGACTTTTTAAATATATTTAAATTGAATTCCTTACCTTTAACCGTAATTATTATAATAGAAGCCCTCAGAGGGATGGAAACAAAGGTAATTTTATTGCAAATGTAAGGAACACTCTGGTTGTTTTTATTTAAACCTGCCATTTAAGCTGAGGTACATTGTATTTGTGAGTTTAAAAAAGTTTCTCTAGGTATGTTTTAGTCTTCACAAGGGTTTTTTCCTGCAATTGTTTTCTCTGAAATTCCTCCAACGTTTGGATATTGTGGAAAAACACTCTTCCCCTCTTCTTAGCAGGAAACGTCTGCCTGCTGGGGATTTGACTAATGACAGTATTGTTGTTCAGGGCTTCCCAGGAGACATTGTTTGGTTCTGCACAACATATTTCAGTTCTCTTATTTTCTTTTCTTTTAAGTCTTATTCCATTTCCATTATGGTGCTTTTGGTATTTTAGCTCATAGCTTACTTTTACTCTTCAGTTTCAAAATGATCTCCAACTATATTACTTTAAGATAGGAGATATATTGCGTTTGGAAAAACATTTCGTTTCCCAAAAAAGCCCTTTTGTAGGATGCCATAGATTTTTTTCATGTGCTGCTATTATATATATTCCTAAATGATCCACAAATCACAAATGATCTGTATGCTTTTAAGTAGCTCTCATCTTATCGTTTCTTGTTTTATCTGTGGAACAGAAGCTTGCAATATGAACAGACTTAATAGACTTGTCATAGTCCACTCCTGGTTTTCCCCTCTACCAACCCACTCTACCTACCTGCTTACCTCTCCTAATCAAGATCATTAGACTCACATGTTCCCCCCAGTCGGCTCTATCACCCAGCCTCCTCTTGACCAGCTCCTCCACACTCACTCTCTGCCAGATTGTCATCGTGTTATGCACTACTCTCCAGCACTCTTTTCCGGACGGATTTCCTGGTACCTGACCTGCCTTCTGTCCCTGACCACGTCTCTTTGTTTCTGCCCCGGTAACCTGACCTGCCCTCTGTCTTTGGGCTTTGCATCTGCCCGCTCCCCGTCTGCCTGCTGTCTGCCTGGACTCCCTCTCCGGAGACTCCTGCCCCATTCAGAACTTGGACTGTGCTCGCCGACCAGGCTTCCTGATTGTTGTCTGTTTGGACTCTTGAACATTGTCAATAACGTTCTGAACTGTTCCGGTCTAAGTTTGTGCTGTTCTTGGGTCCGCTCTCACACCCGTTACAGTACTATCTGGGCAGAATGGACCCAGCACAGATCAAGGACCGGATCTCTACAATGAAGTAGATGCTCGGTCAGCTGGTTGCCAACGCTGTCGCGGTCACGGCTGAGAACCGACAAGTCATGGTGGAGGTCCAGTGCGACATGGCGAACATACAAGCCCGGTTCCAAGCCTTGGAGGTGGGGGCTCCCCCAGTGCAGGTTTTTGTGGTTTCATTGGCGGACATTGGCGCAATGCCAAGCCTGATGCTCTTTCCCGTCAGTTTCTGCAGAGTCCTGACGAAAAATCTAAACCCTCCACCATTGTCCAAGCCTCCTGCTTCATTGCTTCCGTCACCTGGGAGATCGAGGAGAGAGTACTGGCCCTGGTTCCTGCCCGCCTGACCGTCTGTTTGTCCCTGCTCCCCTTCGCTCTGACATACTCCAGTGGGGGCATGCTTCTCGGCTCTCCTGTCACCTTGGTATTCAGCGGACCTGCGGTGTCTTGCAGCAACGCTACTGGTGGCCATCTATGGAGGAGGATGTCCGAGGGTACGTCAATGCTGTTTGGTTTGCAACCAGAACAAGACCCCTCATTATCCTCCAGCTGGCCTTTTCCACCCCTTACCTGTTCCTCTACAACCATGGTCCCACATTTCCCTGGACTTTATTACCGGTCTTACCCCCTCCAAGGGTCACACTGCCCTCCTCACGCTGTGTGGTAGCTTGGTTAAGCAAGATGGCACACTTCATCCCCCTTCTCAAAATTCCATCAGCCAAAGAAACAGCCAAACTGGTCCTACAACATGTGTTCCGGCTCCATGCTCTGCCCACCGACATATTGTCTGATCGGGGACCCCAGTTCACATCCATATTTTGAAAGGAGTAGTCTGTAGTCTGCTGGGAGTCTCAGTCAGCCTGTCCTCTGGTTTTCATCCCCAGTCCAAAGGGCAGACGGAGAGAAAGAACCAGGACCTGGAAACTACCCTTCGCTGTCTGACAGTCCACAATCCGGCTTCCTGGTCTGAACAGATCCTTTGGGCAGAATATGCTCACAACACCCTCACCTCCCCCTCTACTGGACCTTCCCCCTTCCACTGCATCTATGGGTATCAGCCCCCACTGTTTGCCCACCAGGAGAGGCAACCTGCCCTTCTGCTCAGAACTTCATCGGCCGCTGCCAGCGCACCTGGGACCAAGCTCGCTCTGCTCTCCTCAAGTACACCGACCGCTATGCTGCCAATGCCAACAAGCATCGCAAGCCCTCTCCCGCCTACCGGGTCGGCCAAAGTGTCTGTCTCTCCACCCGTGATCTGCTCCCTTAGGGTGGAGAGTCATAAGCTAGCCTCCAGGTTCATCGGGCCCTTCCCCATTACGAAGATTATCAACACAGAGGCGGTCCGTCTGCAGCTTCCCCGCACTATGAAGATCCACCCAACGTTTCATGTCTCCAGAGTCAAGCCTGTCCGAGAAAGTCCTCTGGTTCCCCTAACACCTCCCCCCTCCGCCTCCCCAGCTCATCGACGGAGGCCCTGTGTTTGTGGTTAAATGTCTTCTGCGCTCTCACCGCTGTAGACGAGGAATACAGTACTCGGTGAAATGGGAGGGTTACAGCCCGGAAGAACGTTCCTGGGTCCTGGCCCGGTTAATTGTAAGCCCTGATTTAATCAGGGACTTCCACTGCATGCATCCCAACCAGCCTGCTCCATCCTCTGTTCGGGGGAGACCTCCTGCGGATGAGCCTGCTGCTCCCCCGGAGGAGAGTGGCTCCGATGTGGACACCCCATCCAGTTCATCCTCCTCGTCTGCCTCGGAAGAGGAGGGCTCCTGTGCCTTGGAGGAATTCTAGCCCCCCTTCCAGTTTACCCCTCCACCCACCTGGGTTTTCTTGGACTTTTCTTTTTGGGACGTCAGGAGCCGTCCCTTGAAGGGGGAGGTTCTGTCATAGTCCAATCCTGGTTTTCCCTTCTACCAACCCACTCTACCTGCCTGCCTACCTCTCCTAATCAAGATCATTACCCACCTGTTCCTTCCAGTTGGTTCTATCACCCAGCCTCCTCTTAACCAGCCTCCACACTCACTCTCTGCCAGATTGTCGTTGCGTCAATCTCCGTCTCTGCCCCGGTAACCTAAACCTAAAAACATAAAGTAAAGGGGAACTTTTGTTGTGAATCTGATTTTCATATTTTGTACAGTCACTGTGTGTGTGTGTGAGAGTGTGTGTGTGTGTGCGTGTGTGTGTGTGTGTGTATATATATATATGTATATATAAATGCTTCTCTCTGAAGACAGCACAGCAGCCGTCATTGTGAAAATGGGGCCGTTCAACCTGGATGACCCCAAGGATTACAGCGTGGATGTGCGCATCACTGATGGAGGACGACCCATCCAGACCAGCATCACGAAATTGGCAATCAAGGTCTGTCTATATTTGTGTGTATGTGTATGGGAGATTAAATGCATGTTATGCACCATTTACAATGAATTCAGAAGATCTGATCACATGCACTATACAGTATATAGTAAATTAGTAAAAAAAAAAGAAAAAAAGTACAGTAAATAAACACAATAGAATTTACTAATGTATGTACTTCCTGTTGTAGTCATGTCAGTGTGATGCCAGGCGGAATCCTATGCAGTGTAAAGCTCTTGCTCGACGGATGGGAGTGAGTGTTCATGCCCTGATTGCCATCCTGCTCTGCATACTGACAATATTGGGTATGTCCTTTTCTCTTCTATTGTCATTTGCTTTCCTTCTCATTTTAGTCTCCTTCATTATCTTTCCTTGCACTTGTCGGTTACTTCATCTTAAATGCCTTTTAATAACTTTTTTAAACCATTTTATTCTGATGCATGTCTGATGTTCAGAATAATTTATAATCTTAGAGAATGTCTGGATAATCCTGGCAGCACTGGTAAGGCTAGAGTATTCAAAACCCTCAGAGAACAATTGTTATTTGTGAATTGGGCTATACAAATTAAACTTGATGGGTGAAGGGAATTGGATATCACAATTAAGAAAGATAATCGTTGTTCAATCTACTGTTTTTAGCTAGTTTCATTAGGGGGAACTATGTTCCAGACCCTCAAATATTAGAGATTTAGAAAGCTTTGTAGTTTTTAAAACCATCATATGGTGGATTTTTATGTATTTTTGTAACATTATGTTGCATTTTTATGTCCCTTCCCAAGAGTGATGGATGTAAATTAGCTGTTTGCTAACTGTAACACAATTACTTTATTTTTGCAAATGTGCATTATTGCAACAATTTACATCTAGATTTAAAGACAAACTTCCACTCAGCCATTAGCAAAAAGCAGTGACGTATTTGGTTACAGATTATATAAGTTCTAAGAGATGCAAAGTGCAAACATGGAGAGTGACTCAAGTGACCAACATATGAAAGATTTGAGCTTGGAGATGGAGGAAAGTGTAAAATTGCATATGAAACTTTCTGGAGTAGTAAAAGCAAAATTCAAAGTCATTCCAGAGTTCATCAGGGGTTAAGTGAGCTATAGAATGAATGGAGAGAGGGAGCAGCTTCAATACAAACAAGTTAGTGAAGCAGAGAAAAAAAACAGAGTTGTGTGAGATTGCTGGATTTTGTGGAACTTTCAAGGACTTTAACTGAGGAATCTGAGTTTTGTAGAGCTAGAAAGCAAGTGAGCTTACCAGACCCCTATGCTATGTGGATGGGCATTTTCAATATTTTCATTATTCAGAATATTTGCATTAATTTGTGAACAAGTACTCGATTACTTGCAAAATATGTATAATTATTATTTTTAAGCTATTGAAAAAAATAAATAAAATATGGGAGCATGATGCATAATGTGTTGTGGAACCAATTCTGGGTCCATGTTTGTTTTGGACAGAAAAATGATAGACCACTCTAACCTGGCCTTTTAGCTATTTACTAAATATGTAGTAAGCTATATGTCCGTCGTAAAACATTACTATATAATACTGTAACATTTATAGCGCTCTGTAGGACAGTGGCCTTAATATCCCAGTTTTCAATGAAATGTGAAGTGATTTTTAACATCGACCACCTGCGATGGGAGCCATCCCAATTCTGTAGTAACAGCCACCTTGTTGATACTTTGCTCTTCAGCTAATCAGCTGTTTTCACAATGATGGTGGCTTGAATTCTGGCTCGATGAACGCCATTACCTCACAAAACTCTGCCCTTCCACAGAATGTAATGGGAGCAAATCTCCAGTCACTGCTTGGATATTTAGTAAGCTAATCTTCTCTGGTATCATCACAACAGCATATGTTAACAGAGCTAGCAAATGATGTGATGACAGACTACTGACTGTCTGTTGCAGCAATAATTTACTCTGTGGATTGCAGCACTGTGCTGACTAATTTAAAAGCTGGATATGAATCATAATTCTTTTCCTTGATGCGTACAGGTTTGATTTCTATTAATTCCTGTGTAACTCTTAGTTTGTTCAACGTTTACCAGCTTTTTGAAATTGTGGTTTATATCATGAATTGGCAGCAGAAAAGGAAAAAAATATAGAAAATGTCAATTATTGGTGATTTTTTTTTTTTTTTTTTTTTTTTTTTGATTCTATTATATTTTGATAGTGGGTACAACAGCTCATGATCAAAGGTCTTTTAAGGGAAAAGACGACATTAGTGAACAAATTCCCTTGCCTTTACTTCCCAATAAATATGGTGTATTGTGCGGAACATCTCCCCACCCTGCATTGTTGATTTTATGAATAATCAAGTGGCAGATGTGGAAATAAAGCTTGTGGTTGTGTGAGCTCAATATTCTCTTTGATACCTTCACCCTCTGCTCCCTTTTTTTCTGGAGAAAAAGAGACACTTGTCATGTTGGATGAGAGACACGCCAGAGATAGTTGGCGAAACAGGAGGGATATGGGATGAGTACTGAGGAGAAAAGTCAAAAGAAGAACTTAAAAGATTAAGAGGGATGGAGGCGGGGTGACTGATGGAAAATCTTTTGTCCAGTCTTAGACAGGGGGATAAAAATTGGGGCAGATGCAAGGTGAGTGAAAGAGAGAACTGAGGTGAATAATGGAGCAAGTTAGAAACAGGTTAAAGAAGAGAGATGCTGAGGAGAATAGTGGGAAAAGCATCAGAAGAATCGAAATGATAATGTGGAGAGTTTATCAGCTCTTAGGTGCCGTCTGCTTATGAAACACCGCCAAACACTCAACCTATTAACTATTAATACACTCCTTCACTATCTTGCTTTTTCGTCTGTTTTTTCCTTCATCTCTCTCTCTCTCTTCCTCTTTCTCTTTTCTCAGTCTCTCTCTCCTGTTGTCTCTTCTCCTTTCTGCTTCTCTTTCACTTTATCAAACACTCCCAACGCGGGCCAGATTAACTATTTAATGCACTTGTCATTATCTGCGGGGGCCCAAAGCAATTTACCACACTCCCCATTCACTGGCACATTTTCTCACAAAAAAGTTGTGTTTGACACCCAAAGAAATTTTTCACAGTCATTTTTGTACAAAGAAAGTGCTTCTTCTTCTTCTTCCTCTTTAACTCTTTTGTTTGCCCTCTAAATCTGATATATCTAGAGCTTATTAAACTGCAGAGCATGTGTTGAAAAAGATTAATCTGTTGGTTTTCCAGGCAAACTTAAATTAGTCCCACTCGCCCTCGACTAAAAGACATGGCTTAATGCTGTTCATCCGCTGAGAAAGAAAGTGGTTCATATCAGGACTGAGGCTCAGGGCCTAATCTAATGTCAAATGTATCTATCTGCTCTCTTTCCTTGGCCTTGACTTTCACTGTTTTTCTTTAAATTGTTAATTTATCTCCCTATTTGTTTCTCTTTAATTCTTTCTTTTCCTTGTCCTCATTCTTCATCTCTATAGCCACCGAAATGTAGGTCATAAGCAAGAAAAATAATAGTTTTGAAAAAACTTTCTTTTTGTTACTAAACTTTCTTATCAACTTGGACAAGTTTAGACGAAAGGGATGCAACAAAGACATTGCAAAACAATTTGGGGCCAGATTTACTGGCTCTTAATAACCTGTCAAAGTCTAAAGTTTACATCTCTGTCAAAAGTATGGGTTATGGCCTTGAAAATCCAACCACAGTAGTGTCACAGATGACAAGCAATAGCTAAAACCTGACTGTGGTATTCAAGGGTTGCTGCTTCATAAGATTATTTTAACATGTTTAACTTTTATAATTTTACAGAACGGTTACTGTCACATTACTTGTAGCCATACATTAGGAAACCATACAATTCTCGTTCGCATGGGATATCTAATGGGTCAGATTTCCCCAGTGATTTTTTTTTTTGCTTCTATTTGTACTCTATAATGATCAATAATGATATTATAAAAAACAAAAATCAAATAAAAGAGTATGTTTGTTACAATTTTTACAAATCTTGTTGACCTAATCGAATAAACTGTAAAAGCAGGGTGCAGATCGTTGTGTCTGAATCGAAATCCATCGTGGAAATGCTTTATTCCTGCATTACTTCTAATAACCAGAAGGGGGCCATACCACCAGCCCTATGTTCAAGTTTTATTTAGTACAGCATGATATTCTATTTGTAAAAAATCACTCCAATTTAAAGTCAAACAGATGATAAAGAAGGGTTATCTCTAGGACGTGGCCAGCTTGTAATTGACAAAATACTAAACATAAAGCCTATATCGGTGAAGGTTCTCAGTCATCCAGGTCATCTTGATCTCGGAGTGTTTAGTAGGAAGCAACTGGACTTCTTATCTTGTTTGAATCTTGTGTTTCAATCTTGTGTTTCAAACAACATAAAGAGTCCAGTTGCTTCCTACTAAACACTTCGACATAAAGCCTATAGCAATCTGTATCCTCATGCCCATAATGGTCAACTTAATTACATAAAGTAGTTCATAAACTAGTGGGCAATTTCCCGCTGTGTTTACAGTTGCCTTTAAGTGAGATAATGAATTAGTCCTCAACTTTGTACAACATATTAGCATATTGTAACAAAATAAAACTATTTAGTAACCTGATTCTGCTGTCCATTGCCACCCAAACTTACTTCTAGGCATATGAAAAAGCATGTTTTGGGTTAGAAAACAGAGTTTACTGTGTAGAGCCACAGTCTCAGTTGACCCATATGTGCACTTTATGTCCCTACAACATCAAGTTATACCTCCATCCTGTGTTTGTAATATTTGTATACTCTATCTTGTTACTAATGAAGAGTCATAATTCCTTCAACTTCCAGTGGTCTTTGTCACTTGATTCACATCTTAAGACACATTCTTGTCTTTATTCTCTAACTTCTTTGCCTGTATTTTCCCCTAGTGGTAAGTGGTAAGGAATGATCCTTACCACTTTCTTCTTTTTCGGTTGTTTTATTCCTTCATCATTGTGCTAGCAGGTCCAAATTTGCTTTTTTATCCTTTCATTCTCATGTTGTTTTCTCATTTTCCACTTCCTCGCCAGTATTTACAGAGTCTGTCTTCCTCTTTCCTCCTCCTTGCCTCTCTTTTCTCTCTGCGCTATCTTTTTGTCTCTGCTTGAATGGATTCATTTCAGGTTTTTAATGCTTGAGGCAAATCTCAGGCAACCGCACCACCCACTCCTCATTTTCCCCCTTCGTTCTTGCTCTGTTTTTTTGTCTCACTCCCTCATTAGTGTTCAACGTTCCTCACTTGTTTCCTGCCCTCATTTTAATTCTGTTGTGGTTTTTCTGGTCTAGTGTTCCCTCTTGTGTTTTTAAATTCTTATAAGGTTGGTCCAGCAATAAAGATGCTGCTCTTTTGCTGTGTGTGATTTTTCTTTCAACTTCTTTCTTTTTTTTCAAGCAACAAATGGATTCAACATTCAGATGGTTTTTCTTTTATACTCATATATACATATGGTATTTTCTAAGAATCAGTTCTGTTGTTTTTAGAACCAGCACTGACTGTCAGCAAATAATTTTACATTGTTTGAATTTACACTAAAGACACTGCAGCCTAACAGGATTCATACTCAGCAATGAGGTACACACAATGAGTTCTGACAATAGGTTTCCTCTAATGTACTTCTCAGTCATAGTGATCCTGTTTGGGATGAGGAAACGTTACCAGAAGGACTCTCTGGCTAATATGAAGAACAGCGGGGAGATTCATGAGCAGCTGGTCACGTATGATGAGGAGGGAGGAGGAGAGATGGATACCAATGGGTATGTGGATTTTTCATTCTTTTTCCTCGTTTGCCTTTCGCTAAATACAGTTTCAAATATTTTTAACCATTAAAAAAAAAAAGCAATAAACTAAAAGATTTTCTCACTTCCAGCAGCTTTTCCAAAACAGCAGCTTGGTTGGTACTTGATAAGTATTTAAAACTATGATGCTTTACTTACCCCAATCTTTTTCCATGCGTAGAACTTAGACAACCAGTTAACAAAGATAAATTATGCATTGTCCAGTCCAGACATTAAAAAGTGCTTGATGACCAACACTTCACACATCATTAGTTTTATTTTACTATTACTGTTTTTATTCCTTCTGTCTGTGCTCTTCACTGATTATCTTAATTTTATCATATGACTATCATGATTTAACAGCAGATCTCACCACCTTACGAATAAGCCATGAATAAGCCTTAACCAACTCCTAATTAATTAACATATACTGTTCCTCTCTTTCAGTTATGATGTCTCAATCCTATCCTCGGCGTTCCATGATGGCTCCCTTCTCCGTCACCCAGACCCTAACCCTCACCCCTCTCTCTACGCCATGGTCCAGAAACCCACTCAGCACCCTCAACCTGTTGCATGCAAGCGCGACATGGCCGTGATGATTGAGGTGAAGAAAGACGAGGCTGATCATGACAGAGATGGCTTCCCATACGACACCCTCCACATCTATGGCTATGAGGGACCTGAATCTTTGGCAGGGAGCCTCAGCTCTCTGGCAAGTTCCTCCACTGGTTCAAACTTGGATTATGACTTCCTGAACGACTGGGGGCCGAGGTTCAGGACCTTGGCTGAGTTGTATGGCGTGGATGGAACAGAGTATTGCCATCAATACTGATGGATGGCATCCGTTAGTTAGCATATGATGCCTGATACACACAACCACACACAACAGTCATGGAAAATATAGGAGAAAAGTGTGAATTAAATACACACTTTCACAAACAAATGCACACGGCTCCAGGCTTTGATGCTGTTTTGCTTCTGGACAAGAATGTTTGAGCTGACAGACATTTCTTCTTCTCAGACCTTTTTTCAAGCATAATTTTGCTCCTAAGTCTAACAACCAGTTAGTAAAAAAAAAATTCCATCCATCAAGATAAAACAAGAAGATCTCTGGTGCTCTTTGCATCCTCCAATGCCAAGCTGAAATGATTTTAAAGCCACACCAAGACATGACGCCACAGCAAGAAAGCATCAACAAACTGCTTGACAGATTTGAAAGAACATTGTTGGTGACCGTGGGGAATGCATCATAACTTGTTTATTCCACCTAAGATGATTTGGACGTCCAATTAGGTGAAACTCCATTTCGGGTTGGCCCATCTGAGTTCAGCTTAAAGAATTTGAGGGTCAATCAGTTTACTGCTGGCTAGCATTTTTACTTAGTTCTTAAAGTCTTAATGTATTCAGTTCACGACTCATATCTTAACAATATTTAGCATCTTCTTTTTTATCAACACTGGCTATTGTGCAGGTAAAGTTTAGCCACCTGTGAGTTTTAGAATATGCCCTTTAGATGCAGAGTTGAAATGACACAAAGCCTGTATTTGCCACCCAAACAATATTTAGAAAGTACACCTTTTTTTAGATTTAGTCTTCCTAGCTATTATTAAAGCCAATATTAAAATACACAAAAATTTAATATAAGCTGATTTAAGTGTATTGACTACCTACACTGATCAACCACATTAAAACCACTAAAGGGACTATGTGGCCTCAGAATTCAAGATCCAAATCTACTTGAGATTTAATAAGTCGTTCCTGAAAAATTTAAATCCTTGGAGGCCCCATGTTGGATCAGACTTGGCACTGACCTGTCAAGACATATGTAGACTCAGGACCTCTGGGGTGTACCCATGGTGTATAGCACCAGCTTTTTGGGTGACTGATCTTTGGATTCCTATGGGTTGCAAGGTGAGGCCTCCATGAATTGGACTTGCTCTGGTATGTCTGGTCAAAAGGGAATTTGCAAAATATGCATGTCTGTTCAACCTCTTGAGCTTTTTATCACTGCTCTCTTTACATTGTTCATGAGTAGTTTGTGGCATGACAGGGCACATCACTTGGAGGACCAATGCCATTAGTGAGTGCCGTCGCCATATGAGGGGTTTACTTTGTCTGAAACTACGTTTAGGTGAGGTTTTTGGGTCAGATAACATCTACATGATTGTAGACTTTCTACACAGTAGCAAGATGGTGAATGTTAACTGGTGTTAATGGTCAATGGAGTTGATTTGTTTTCTCTTGGGTATTGATGGATATCAATATCTGCAGGTGCATTTGTAAATATGATTCTTGGAAGGTTTTATTGATTGAGTTGTAAAATTTCAAGTAGCCACAAGAGTTTTACATCAAAGAGGTTTGAGTTGGTTTGAGATCACAAGATGTCAATTTTGTTTCCTTCCTAGCTAGTCTGAAAGCAGTTACGTTTGGCACAACACTGGTCAACAGAGTTCAGAAAAATTTCAAATAAGGTCCATCAAAAGTTCTTGATGTTCAGCACTGCTGCAGTTTTTTCAAAAAATACGCCTTAAAAAATCTTTTCCCCTGTCTTTCTTAAACAAACCATCTAAAAATAGTGAGGAGTCATTTTGTAAGCGAGTCATTTTTTTTCAATTTTCACAGTTATCCTCTGCACTAAGAAGACAAAAGAGACAGAAAGGAAATGACACTACCACTATTCACACAGAATTGCAGTGTGTTCCCAGGGTTTATTTGACAGAACCCATCATCACACTTTTGGTTGTGATGAAAGCCCGATTCTCAACGGACTACTATAACAAAAGTCATTCAGACAACTCAGGAAACATGGAGTGACAGCAGTAGCTATAGTTTGGCAGTTGTGATGCTCTGGGGTGGTTTGAATAACTTTAACCTCTCATCCTTTTGGCTACTGTCAGGTCAGCTACCCTTATCCTAAGTTGATGGCATTGTTTTAATACTTTTTAAAACTTATTTTCAGAAGCAAAAAAAATTTTGCTGATCATTCTATTAAAACAAATGTCATCTTACAATGAAGCAAAGTCTTTTGATTTTCATTACATTATTCATGTGATAAGTCTGCTCATTTTAGTTGGCTTGAGAATTGAGCCAAACACAATCTATTACCAAATGTATCGCCTTTTGTTGTTTTTTATGGACTAACCAAAAGGTCCGCTGTTCTTTACATTTTATATGTTACTCAGTTTGCCAAGTAGTTTTCACCCCTTTACATGTGTCCTCATGATTGTTTGACCACTGGTAGTCTGGAAGACAACTATTTGTCAATATCTCAGTAGCATTCAAAAATATAAATAAAATATATATAAATGCATATGTTATGCACTGTTTCACGTGTCTTCAGAGCAGTCCCTTTGTTACTTTTAGTTGAATTTCAAGCTTGTTTAGATAATATGGTTTATTTACTCTCCTGCTTCTTCTGTTTTGTTATGTCTTGACCTTTTTCTTTAAAACTAGCCTGCGTGGAATGTCATTTGATAAACTGCCCATACAATAGCTGGAAGCCCTCTCAATGCTTTCCTGCTTTGTCGACCTACTCAGTGCAGTCAGTTCCTCCACCTCATTCTCAGTCTCTCTCTGACATTCTCCTATGCCTGTATCGCTAACACACTGTCCTCTAATCAGCTAAACCAAACAGTGGACTCAACTTCCTGTCCATCTGTGGTGTTGCACCACCCCTTCCTGTAAATGTTATCACTCTTGTGAGCAAACACATTGTGGTCACTTCCTGTCAGCCCAGCTTGGGAAACAATCTTGGAGAGGAAAAGGCAGCAAGAGTAGGAGAAACATGGGATGTTGGGGGTTAACAAGGAAGAAAGATGAATAGAACAATGTAGAGCAGTCATGAGTTTTCCAGCCTAGTAGGAACACCTGGCATCTCTGTGAGGCAACACTGAACACAATGCTCAGAAATCAATAAGAATTCAACTAAATTTAATTGAATTTATCATTCTATTTATCATTTTTAAATTGAAAAGTCTGGTGGCTCCAAATGGCAGGAAGTTTGTTTGTTTTTTTCTTTTTTAATATGAAGTATATTTAGCCTTTTAATGTCATCAACATATTTCA
>KV751325.1:2684831-2716673 GCA_001698575.1 Mola mola
ATTTATAAGGACTCCTCTTCTGGCTGTTATCTTGGTTTGGTTCAGAAAAGAGACTTTAAAGTCTATTTCGCTGTACACTGGAGACATTTTTTTGTACTTTGTACTTTGGCTCCCGAAGAATTTTCAACGAGTGTTCTTAAGAAAACTCAGTCACTCAGAAAATCCGTCTGTAGACACAAATATGAAGCATTTCTTTAGATATGTGCAATTTCTTTTAAATTGTGTTTTCTGTGCTGCCAACTATGATATTCTATTTTGAAATTAGACTCAATTTTGGTGATTTCCAGTTATGATGTTACTTTTCTCTTAACAGTGACTTATTCAATATTTCAAAACATTACTGAATTTATGAGGATTCCTTTATTTTTTATTTTTAATGTGCAACCACTATATAACACTGATGTCAACTTGTTGAGTAATTTAGCATCCTAAAAGTGCCATATTTAATCTTTATTTGTTGGCCATTGAAGGTTGTGTGGTAGTGTTTGTTTGTCAACTGGTGAATTATTTTGGACCCAGATAATCCGAATAAGTCTCTCAGGTTGGGATCCATAGAAGCACAATAGAAGTGTATACACCTTTATGTCATGAAACAAAGACAACAGATGTATCAATATACTAGCTTCACAAACCTGACTTTTAAGGTTTAAGTTTTTTTTTTGTTTTGTTTTGTTTTTTTTAAGTATTTTTATTAAATTTTACCTTAATCTGTATTGAGTAATATTTAGGGGTTGCTTGAGTGTAACATTGATGTAAAAAAAAAAAAATGTGCCTAATATTTTTTTCCCACTCTGATCTCACCTTGTTTATCTTTTGCTTCGATCTGTTCGATCTGACACAATCTCTTTTTTTAATTACTGTAACAAAGGGTTTATTTTCTATGACAGTGGGGAGTCTTTGACGCATGAGGGACTGAGTGTTTGAATGTTGTTTTTTTTTTTTGTTTGTTTTTTTTTATCTCTGTGTGTTTGTGCACTTGTGATTGTGTACATGTACATACACAAAAATGGGTTCACCCAGGTATGAAAAATAGTAACCACACAGAAATACATTTTCCCCCTTATGTAAATATGGTATTGGCTGTTAAGGAAGCAATATGTGCCTTTATTCTTAAAAAAAACAAAAACAAACTTTAATTTTTGGTGGCAAATGAAAATATTTCTATATTGTTTTTATGGTGTATAGCAACTACTTTTTATTACCTGACATTTTTGTAGGTGTAGAGTAAAAATAAACAAGCAAATACATTTTTGTTGTCTTGTGATTGGTGTTTTTAAGGTTGAATGACAATTTGAGAAAAAGAGCTTAACATTAGTATGGCGTTTGAAACAAAACATGTACAGTAAACAATAGTCAAGATGAGAACTTGTTTTCATAGAATCAAACCATGAACCCAATATGAGTTATTTACCCTAATGAAGCTATAAACAATTTAAAAGGAAATGTAAGTGCAGATATGAAAAGGTACACTTAAAATTTTACCTAATTTTAAGTAGAGTATTGTAAGTTTGGTTATGAACCAATGATATGTAATTTAATATGAAATATCATCTTGCATCCTTATAAACAGAAAAAGTGCAATTTTTTTTTTTTAAGTTCCCTGACTGGTTTGGTAAATCATTTGTTAAACTGAGTGATGACATTGATATAAAAACAATGTTTATATTACTGTTTTATTACTTTTTTCATCCCGTGTGGTGAAGATCAGCTAAAATGATCCAACATGTGACATACTTTGAAGCAGTGTGACGGAGGGGTCAGCCCTGATCATATCCATATGAGACATGAACATGAGATACAACCTAATGGGACTGGGCAAGATCACAGTGGTTAAGGGGGAGAGAGATCCCAAAGTGATGTCAAACACACACTCGCACACATACATATGTTTTTTAAGATCAAAATAGAAGATACCATGATTTAGATCAGGATAACAAACTACTTTAAAAGAGGACCATACATCCTTTTACCTCCAGGCTTTGGTTAATGTAATGTAGATTATAGGCCTACAGACATGTGTCAGAGAACTAAATTCTCAAGTCTCAGTACCTAAATATCACCAATACCCCTCACCACCCCCGGTATTTGGTAGCAGTCATATATATATATATACTTAAAAAGGGAGCGAAAGACGACTGAGTAGGTAGGTGTATGGGGGGAACTCAGCATTCGAACAATAAAGAACAGAAACTGGATACTAATCCCAACTGCAAGTGACAGTGCTCATATCCAAGAAACAGTATGTATTGGTTTAATTTTATTTTATAAAAGCAAGCAGTGATGCATTACCTATGTCTATATCAGTAGTAAATAGTCATTATTGCTTTTCAACGTTCAAATAAATAGTAAATAAAACCTGAAATTCTTATTTTCCTTGTCAGAAAAGTCAGTAAATTTTTGGTCACCTTTACTGACTATGTTTTGGTACTCAATTTAGACCCAAAATACATGACACAGACTAAAGACAGGCTTGAGAAATGTGTATTGTCACAGTTACATTTTTATAATCCAAGTCCAAAGTCAGCGGGGAAGAGTGGTTGGCAGACAGAGGATCAGTGTGGCTGAAGATGAGGCTGATCGTGGCAAGCAAACTGAGGAGGGAACCTGGAACACAGGAAAATCCAAGTAACAACAAACTAGAGAATTTACAAAGAACTACACCGGTCTTTAGTGATGTAAAGTAATGCAGTACAAGTCCTTTGTTGAGTAACAAAGAGCAAACAGTTTGCACAATAGCTAAGACCTTTTTCAAAAATATCTATACTTTATTGTATGGATATATTTATTGGGGATATGCAAAGTATGCAATGTACTGTAAATGCATTATTTATTAGTACATTCCTTTTACTAGAATAATACTGGGTATATTGTTACTCATTCCAATAGAAAATCTAATTAAATTTGCCAGTCTTTAATAATCACTATTAGATTATCTGGACAGTGCACAATTGGGTCAGATCAAATGTCGACTCTGTTATTGAGACAGGTCAAGGTGCATATCTAGACATGTCTTACTAGGCTCCTTCAACTGGTTGTTATTGAAAAATGGAAGAAAGTTAAACTAGAAAAAGTTTCAATCATAGATCTAGATCTATCTATCTGTACACTACAAATCCAATCTGGTAAAACAGACCTAACCTTTTTGAAGTCACAGTGGTTGTTATTTTTAGACTAGATTAGGCTACACTGTGTGTGGTTTTCTACATTTTGCCCAATAAAGGTGAACATACACATTAAGATTTATTGTTGGACAAGCAATGATGTGAAGACAAATTCAGTTTATGGTGCAGAAAGTTTTTAAATTTTTTTTGTTTTGTTTTGTTTTGTTTTTCTTAAAATTGTTGTTTTGTATCTTTGTGCATTTTATTTGTGCTTTTTGTTATCATACTTAAGTATTTTTTAACATCAGATTCTTTTGAAATTTGAGTACATTTAATGTTTGGCTTGAGTAATTTTCTTAAGGGGGGATTCAACTTGAGATTCAACTTCTGTCTAAGTAACGGTCAAGTGAGACTTAAGTATGGTTTTTAAGTCCTGGCCAAGAGCCTCCTGAGACACAGGGGAAAAAAGTATTTTGATTATGATTTTTTTCATATAAACTTAGTGTTGGTCGGGTTGGTAAAAAACACATTGCAAAGACGATTTTGTTTTTACCTAATTTCTTATAAATTTTAAAGCATGTGTACATCAGTGCGCAACAGGACTTAATTGGTCACAAGTGTGAAACATTAACAAAATTCATGAGCTGTTTATGAAAACTGAACGCTCCACTGAAAACTTTGTAAGCAGGATATCAAAACATATTGAACATAATTACATAAAAACATCATAGAAAAGTAGATCATGTGTCAACATAGAACTCATTGACTTTTCACTAGCTGTAGGCCACTGGCCTAAGAACAACTGATTACACCGGGCTTTCTATTTAACAAAAGTCCATTCATTTACGATGCCTGAGGAAGCACTGTGATATTTTTGGAGACACAGAGGAACATTTGGCGATTCACACAACTCACATATGTTTTACTTTTGCACCCAAGCAGTCTGCACCTGAAAGGCCTTGGACTGTCTGCCTCACTGGACTCTCATCTTCTGAAAGATCTATGTTTTTTTATCTCACTCAATGACTCTGTTAAGAATTCTCTCTGCCTCTGTCAGAGAGCTGTTTCCTAGAAAAAAGTTATATAAACAGAAGTACAAAGTAAGTGTAAACATAGTCCTGACATGCACTATAGTATACATTAATAAATAAGTCATTCGCCCTGTGAAACTAAATAAGCTTAGTTCTGAAAACTCACTCAAGTTACTTATTAGATGTTCATTTTGGAAAATTAATCCAAATATAACATTAAGAAAAATTTTAAATATATATATCATGCTTTCCTTTCTTTCTTCCATAAAAATTGCTTGTGGGGAAGCCAGCCATGTTGAAAAGACAGGAAAAGGAGAGTTGGCAATGCCACACCCCCACACATGTGACATCATTTTAAAGCTACTGTTGTCCTCTCTCAGACATATCAGGACTTAGCAGAGTGAAATGTATAGTATGAGAGATATTAGCAAAACCTAAACGTGCACTACAGTGTACGAAAATGAATTACCGGGTCTCAGGAAGCTAACCTGCTGGGTAGACTGAACAGTTTGGCTGAGTCTGGATAAATGAGTTATGTGTGTTATACTACAAAAGTCTGTTGAGTTGATAAGTTGCTGGTGAAGACTACGAGAGGGGAATTAGGTAGCCATTCTCAGTATACAGTAAGACATACTGAAGACACACCCAACCAAGAGTGGGAAACCGGAGACACATCATATATGGGAGACCTAATCCACTTGTGACATACTGAAATTAGATACATAAACTACATGGTAAATGCTACTTGAACATTGTATTATATGGATGAACAAATTTCTGATTTGAAAAGTATAAGAAACATTGATGGGCAGAGTCTGTGGTCCTAGGATCACATTTCACTTCTGTAATTCTTGTAACTCCTCTCTATAACTTTAATAGATACACTATTTACACTTCATCATTCCTGTAAAAATATTCATTTGATATAATTAATGATATATTAACCACTTCAGATCCATAACAAAAACATATCAAGTTACAGGACTGTGCACAGAACACTGCAGGTGAATTGGACGGTTTAAACATACGAGAAAATGGAGAAAATGGAGGCTGCACAGGGAGAGAATGAAACATGGGGGCACACAGGCCTTAAAAACACCAAAGCCATTTCTCAGGTGTAGCCTGTTTTTTAGACAACAACGAGCATCATGTACAGAATGTTGAATATACAGTAGGTTGTATTACCAAATTCAAAGAGGAGGAAAGAGGAGTTTCATAATCTTGAAAAAGCACTGCAAAGCCATCAGACACTAAAAACAGGATGTTATTATCCATGACATCCACAACTTAATACATTTAAACAAGCTGATTTCTGACTCCTTGTCATGTGGACAGTAAAAGCACAACACAACTCATAGCAGCTGCATGTGGTCCAGCTCACAGCCCTTGATATTTTCTCAAATATCTTCCATGGCAGAACTCTCTAAATAACACCTAATCAGGAACAGAAATGCTTTCAAAAAGCTTTCACTGAGTCTTGTGAGCTGCATAGATGCCAAATTTACTGGGTGGAAGCTGTGACGGATGTCTGCAGGAAAAGAATGAAACCAAAAGGAAAGGCAAAGACAGTACACAGAGAGAGGAGAGAGAGGCATACTTCCATCTCATCTTGCCTCCCCTCAACCTCTGCTCAATTTTGTTCGACTTGGGGCAAAGATGGGACGGGACCATCTGGTGGCAACATGCTAAGTTAAACTCCAAAACCAGACTATTAAACTGAGGCATGTTTTATCCTCGAATATGATTACATGGCAACTGCAAATGGATGATCCTTTGAAGGTTGATCAAAGAAAGTCTGAATTTTGAAGTGGGCACTGGCAGCTGTTTACATGTTTACAGCAAATAATCCAATTAGAGAATGCTCTTTTCATGAGGAGTAATGTTGGTTAGCATGACAATATAGCACACATGAGTTTACTGTAACAAAAATTTAAGGCTTAGTAACGTTTAGGTATTTCACAAACACTCACATGATTTTATGTAAATCATGTGAGTGATTTACATAAAATGATTTACATAAAATTTACATAAAATGTTAGTTCAGTCATGTGATCCTGAAGGTTATTCATATAATCCAAGAAACCATTAAATGCTCCAAATGTATATCATCACATTCATGAATAAATTATCTTGTATGTGTCAGTCAGAATGCCTTTTTTCATATTCAATTCACAATCAGTATAATGTTGCTACTGTGTGTTACCGATCATGCAATTGTGAATCATGTCTATTCACAGAAGCACTTTCTCTAGGTGCATTGGACTGTTAAAACACCACAAACTAATTGTTTTGTTAGATCACTGAACATGAATTTCATTTAACTTCGGATCATTAAAACCTCAAATTGTGTTTTTCACCTCAGTGACCTTTAGAGGCAATCTGCACACTAACTTATTATGGTTAAAACAACCAGCTGATATTTAATCAGAATCAGAATCAGAATCAGAATACTTTATTTATCCCCCAGGGGAAATTGTTTCTTTACAGGTGCTCCTTGTATGCATAGAAGAGATAGGTTTAAAAATATATAAAAAAACAAAATGTATATAAAAGGAGTATGTACATTAATAAAAAGAGTATATACAGTAAGGTGTGAACGGTGTAAAATAAATAAATGTGCGACAGAAAATAAATAGTGTAAGAGAACTGCAGTATAAATATGAATGATCTGAGGGAGTGAAAAGGTCCAAGAGCCATTCAGAGGGAGGAGTTGTACAGTTTGATGGCCACAGGCAGGAATGATTTCCTGTGGCGTTCAGTCTTGCACTTAGGTGGGATACGTCTCTCACTGAAAGTACTCTTCTGTCTGACCAGCACATCATGAAGTGGGTGTGAGACATTGTCCAAGATTGTCCGTAGCTTAGCCAGCATCTTCCTCTCTGACACCACCGTCAGAGAGTCACACTCCATTCCCACAACGTCACTGGCCTTGCAGATCAGTTTGTTGAGTTATTGTGCAGAAGTGCCAGTTATACACCAAACCAATGTTCAAAGGCTCCAAAAATAAATAAATACTCTATGATATGATACTCCTCAACTTATCCCCTACATTCCATTAAAAAAACATGTGTTTTTATGGTGTATTATTTGTTTATCCATTTTTTGTTTTAGTTTTGTTGCTAAAAGTAGAGTTTTGTCACACAACCCTATGCAGGAGAATAATAAATCAATGTATCTAGATTTTTTGAGTCAGGGGGGAGAGAGAAAAAGGTGTGCGCATCATCTTGGATGTTCTACTTAATGTGATGGTGCAGACATAAAAAACAAGATGTTGTCTTACAATGTATTGGCTTTTTAAAGAAAATTTAAGGGGAAAATATTATTTTGCACACTGTAGAGAAATGTCACATCTTGAGAGAAGACATCAAACGTAGACAGACAAAAAGAGATTCCTAAAAACTAAAAAGAATTCAGAATAAATTTCAGTAGTTTAAAACATTCAATCAGGTTTGCAAAACTGCTTGTGATTTTTAAAATCCATTTGAAAACAAGATAAGGAATTCTTCTACGGATAGAGACAAACTCAAAACTTGGCAACATCATTTGATAAAATCTAAAAATAAAAATAAAAATAAAAACTCAATTTCTGTTGTTATTGCAGAAAGAGAACATGTTGGGGTTGTCTGTGCAACTGGTGTAACACAAACATTCAAAGACTAAACCCTGTAGCACACACAGGTCCTGGCCTGCATTGTAGACTAGGATTTGGTTCTCTTTTGTTCCGTATCCTCTGTTGGTCTTTAAAGCAGATGTGCTTTGTCTTACAGCTAAGAAAGTGGAACATAAGTTTTCAAGATTCAGGGGTTCAGTTCCCTATATGTAAGTCAGATCAAAAAGGATTACTCGAACATACCAATAACCATGTCAGTACGGTGTGAAAAGCACTGCAGTCAACCATCACAAAAGCCGAGCTGCATCAAACACCCCACTCACACACTGACAAAACAAATTGGTTCAAAATAATCACTACGGAATCAGAAGCTGTGGGAGACGGAGGCACCACTAAGGTCCTGTTTGGGGAAAGGTTGAGTTTAACATAAACAACGGGTGGTTTCACCAGCGCGTCCCACTGCATCTGTTTGAGGAAAATCTTGTCTGTGATCATAAAATCCTTCAAAACAATGTGAAAAGGAAAGCTGAAAGGTCTGAAATCATCGTCGTCGAGTACAGAGACAGTTTAAAACAGCTGGCCTGACACAATATGATTTTTAACATAACCAAAGTCGTGCAAAAAGTGTGGGTATTACGCAGACTGTACTGCTATACCAAATAAAATTTGATCTGCCAAGATTCTACATTCGTATATGTTTATGTCTCTGTCCTTTAAAATAATTGAACAATAAATTTAGGTGAATATATAGTTAAAACATTAAAAATTGATATTCATGATTCGGCAGCTGTGATTCTTATATTATGAAAGCCATAGCAATTTCTAACAAGACAAAAAAAAATAAAAAACAAACAAACAAACTAAAACGTCACTACAACAGAGTTTATAGGTTTAAAAGACAAATTTTGCCAAAACTGCAAGCCCTGTCCAAGCGTGTATCATGACTTTTTGTGAGTTTTCAGTTATGGTTCAAAAAATACCAAACCATGACCTAATACAGTATCTATTAACCAACAAGTACATAAAAAAAACAACAACAAAAAACGCCAGACTGACAGCTGGCTGAACACTGGCTATGCTCTGTTGCCACACTGTGGTCAAATGCATAAAACACAGCCTGTATTTCTATTTCAATTTTTGGTGAATTAAAGAGTGCCTAAACTTGTCATTTTGATTTTAATAGTCAGTCAAATATTTATCCAGCCCTCCCTGCCACAGCAGCATTTTTATAGCAATTCTAACCTACAGCTTATTTGTGAATGCCCATGTGGTCATGCTCATTCCTCATTCTGCAAAAGACACAAGCGCACCAGTAGCAGCACACAAGCCCTACATAATCAACTGTTGGGTTGCAATGCACATAACCTTTAGCCTTTAGAGTACAAAACTTTTTAACAGTCAATTCAATCAGATGAAATTGTTACACTACTTAAATATTTTTTAAATAGAGTTGGTGAATTATGAAATAAAAACTTTTTTTTTTTTTTTTGATGAACTAAAATAGTCAGTATGTACTTGCATACATATAAATGTTGAAACACATCAACGTCCAAAAAAAAAAAAATTTTCAGACATGATGTCTCCATAACCTGCACCACATGATATTTTATGTTTAAATTCATACTCATTTCATAAAAAAAATAATTGGATTTGTCACAAATCTGTTGAGAAAGGTGCAGCATGGTAATTTGCATACCGTTGCCTCACTGAATACAGGTCCTTGGTTCAATTACAACCAGTACCCGTGTGGGTTCCCTGCAAGTTCGAATCAAATCATAATTTAAAGTAATTTTGCCATTCTATAACAATAGTGCAGACAAAATTGATCCATAATACATACATTAAAACACACCTCCCCCACAGTTAAATACACAATGTTAAAGTGAAATCTCCTCATACTTTAAAAGCACACATCCTCAGATATTCTATACATGTTACAGTGCATAAGTGACATGTATAAAAGAGTGTATCGCATGTAGTTCCACTTGCCTGTTTATTTGATATTCAGTGTGTGTGTCTGTGTATATGTGTAGCTTAATTACCTCACCCTGTCTTGGTGAGGCAGTGTTGAAAATGTGAGATATTTAGGTTTGTTGCTAAATGGTGTACAAAGCTTATCTATTATATGTGTTATGTACACATTGTTTTTATTATCTGGGGTTATGAAAACTTTACCAGTCTGTATGTGCCCAAGTGTGCTTCATGAGGCACCTGTACTTGAACCACTGCTCTTCATCAGATAATACATGGCAGCATTTAAAGATTGTTTGCCTCCCATCCATGTGACTGTATGAAGACTGTTTGACGGTTTGCAGACCATGATGGAAGTAGGTAAGCAGCACCTGAAGTTTGGCAGTGGAAGTATATTGGACCACAACATCTTGTTCAACTATGCAAGGACACAAATCACCAAAGATCGCCAATGATACCTGAGCATTTTTGATTGGATCCAAGTCCAGTCCAAGCATTTAATAGCTCGCAACAAAAGGTTGCTGTTTGCTCTGAAACTCTTGTGATTATGTCAGAATCCTGTAGAACTTAAATCCAACCGTGGAATAATGATTCTGACAACCGTACACGCATCAACCAGACATTTCAGCCTCTTTACTCCTCTGTATGACTGGGGAGACTGTTACTTCTATGGCCAACGTGGGTGCACACCTTTTTGATGACGTCGGCTGTAAAAGGATCTGTAAAGATGGCTGACATGAGAGCTTCACAAAAGTGAGGCCAAAGCATCTCAATCACCACCTGCTTGCTGGCTGTAGTATTGATTCTAAGCCACTCCCCCTTCAAATTAGTGACAACATGACAATAAGAAAGCATTGACTAATACATGTTAAAATATATGAAGTCCATGAGTCCAAGAACATGTGAAATCTATAAATCCGGAGATATGTGTAATCTATTGATGTGTAGTAGGTGTGGTCTATTGATCCATAAGTGAGTATAGTCCATAGATCCAGATGGGGCTGGGCCATCCAGACTAGGATCCATGTCAAACAATTTCCTGTCCTCGTGGAAATATGATGCTAAAGCAGTTTGATCACCGATCTTATTCTTACCATGCTCGTGTACAGTATTGTAAAATGTATTTTTTTCTGATCAGTTTGGTTTTAATTAGTTATAGTTGATGCTATAAAAGCAGGGTGAAACAGGTCATGACTCACACAATTGGGCAGGCAAGTGTATGGGCGGGAACTCAATACTGCAGCTCCACTGTCCCTTCGCCACTGCGTAAACTCTGGCTCCAAATAAAATCACTCATACTCTGGGTATTTTGTCTTTACATTCGTACTATTAGGGGAGGTGGCAATGTGTCGTCCATCATTATTTATGTCAATGTTATGCAATAAGCTGAGTTTAATATGGCTCTCACCCAGTGTCGGCTGGTATAGACATTGGGCCCCAGCAACCTTGCTTATGATAAGCGATAATAGACAATGGATGGATGGATGTTAAAAAGCAAAAGGAGCTTTCGGGTCTCCAAAATGAGATTCTCAATAACAGATGCAGCAATCCAAATAAACATAGTTTGAATAAAAATTGTTTTACTCCAACAAGAAGTAAAATCTTTGAATAAGGTGTTTGCAATTTTAAATTATAAGTGACAGACCTCTGCACATTTTATTCAAAACATAGGTGTTACAAAGACAGCAAGTCTGTTCTTCTCAATTGTCCCAAAGCATAATGGAATTCAAACATTATTAAGTTATGAGTTCCTGCGCTGATATGTCCAAAACATATTCAAAGAGAACAGGAAAAGTGAGCAAAGCATCGACCAAGTAGTCAACACCCAAGAAGTGTTAAAATCCCCTTTGGGAAATCAGCACGAAAGTGCAGAGCCTTAAAAATGACACTGTACCTATTTCAAATTGTTGAACAAATGAATCCAAAGCCTCCAAAAGTATGATAGACAAGTGTTTACTTTACGGGTGGACATTTGTTTCTTATAGCTCTGTTATATAACATCAATTCAGCGTTCTGTGGTTCATTCTCAATCCGTGTATTTTGTGGCGTCAGTATTAAGACTTCCCACCGAATGTGCGAGTTATGAGATATTAGGACTTTAACTCATATTTTACACTTTGGTAATTTTCGAATAGCCGGCATGGAGCCCGGCGCGGGGGTTATTTCTGCAGATGAAATCGCCGTCCTAATTTCTGAGAGCATTACGATTTGTTGTTTGTTGAAGGATTTCCTGGCTGGCTGTCCAACCGTCGGCATATGATCGTCCCGGATGAAGCGTCTTCTCTTCCCAGACATGACACACTTTTAACGGGCTGCAGAGGCGAGAACACGGGGCGAAGGGGACAAGGAAGGTCAGAGCCGGAGGAAGGAATGAAACAGGAGATGCTGGTGGTGGTGTTGATGCTACCGACAGCGGAACGTTGACGGAAAGCTTAAGGAAACAAATCTCTGCAGCGTGGAGCACAGTGAGAGTGATGATGCTGATGGTGGTGGTGAAGAGGATGCTTCGCTTGTGAGGACAGGACGGCTCGACGCTCGGGGGGACGGGCCGCTTCTGCTATGGTCAGTGTTGATGGTCGTGTGGGTAAAATATCACCCCGAGTTTAACGAAGCGCTATTGTGAGGAGGTGGGCCAAGTCCCGAGAGAGAGAGGCAGAGCGGGGCGGCGGGGGGTGTATAGGGGATGCTCTCTCTCAGGGATGTAGTTTGCTGCTGGTGTTAGGGATGTTTAACGACAGGAATTGATGAGAGGACTCCTGCTTGCGTTTGGACGGATTTCAACTTATTTGCAGGTAAGCAGCAAGCCTGATCTCTCTCTCTCTCTCTCTCTCTCCCTCTCTTTTCCTATCTTTATCTAAACTCTCTCTGGTCACTATAAACACAAGCCTGTACTAACAAACACTAAAATCGAGGCATGAATATAGACTTGGCGATATTTTAAGACTTTACGTTGATCATTTTCATATTTTTTCATCGTGATTTCCTTTCTACTATATCACGATGTAATTATGTAATATTTCATAAACCCAGATTCACTAACAGTGTACTTGATGTAAAGTTAAAGTACTGTATTAGACAAATCAAAAAGAGTGCTGCTGCTTCCTCTTTAGAAATGTCAGATTCAAACATACCTCTTACTACATTGAGTGCATCAGACATAAGTACTGGTTGGCTACTTTTCCTGTTATTAATACATAGCACTAGCAAAAGCTGTTAAAAGTATTTACCTCATTACTATGATATATACACTATATACTGCTTGAAAACATTAGTGATAGTAATGTCACAAGTCACAAAAATATGACCCCAACGCAGAAACAGATCAGGTTAAACCGAGTCTTTATTTACAGAAAACAAAGTCCAACAGAAATAGTCCGTGAAGATACCGGTAACAATATGCTAAGTACAACCAAAAAAAACGGTCACGAGAGATTAGGAAATAATAGGAATAAACACGAGAGATCACCGAACAGGCAGGATACTCTGCCACTGAGGAGAAGTCCAAGGAGGGTATATATAGTGGGTTGATTGCTGGTAAATGCAGAGCAGGTGTCATCAGCCATGGGAGGAGGAGAGCAGAAAACACCCACTGGGAAAAAACACAGGGAGGAGGGGCAGTGGAAGCAGGAGCACAGAGAGCAACAGGACAGGCAAAACAAAAGAGCAAGCAAAAACATAAACCCTGACAAGTAATCACCAAATCTCTAACCTATTTACTGATATGTTAAGTACATTCTGGTAACTACATGTTTTTATTTTTTAAATGCAGGTCTTTTTATTCTAAGTGAGTACTCCTGAATTTTTGCTTTAAGGATCTAAATATTTCTTCCGCTGTAAATCAATCTTGCACGCGGGTCATTGGAGGCTGTGATGAGTATAAAATGTCTATGGAAATCATTGCTATACAGGAGAAAAGCAAAAGCAGAAGACAAAAGGCAAAAACTAAATGCCCACCGTGTGTCATAGACATGATATTCAATAAGAAATTTCTAATATGTTATTGAATTGTTGTACATTGTTAAAGCTCAGGAGGCTTTTTTTTTTAATCCAAATCTACAAATTTTACCCTGAGCACAAGAAACAGAAAGCAAATTTATTATAACCCCAATCATAATGTAGGTCCTTACAGGGCTACTGTAGGCATGTTGTAGTGATTTTTGGATAGGTTCATCTCTCTTGCTCAGCTTTACTCCTACACACTTTAGCTCTCTTGTTTCAGCAGGGAGGTACAGAAGCTTTATAGTAACAGCACAGAGAGGAATGCTGGCAAAAATATTTGCGTAAGTTCCTATATCAATTAGTGTCGGAGGTATTAGAATTTTATCTAATACAGGTTCAGGTGGTAAATTTGATTAAGAAAAAAGACAGAATACATGTGGCAGAGGTTTGATCTAAAAAGCATCACAGTGTCAGGGCTGTGCATAATGCTGAAGGATATCGAAGTCTTTCCTCCAGTTATCTAAGTGGTCTTTTCTCTCCAGTCAGCTGTGAAAGTCAGTGCTACAAAAAAGCATTTTGACTTTAGTCTGGCACTTATGCAACATGTTGGACTCTTAAATTTCTGAGAAATTTAATATCCTAAAAATGAATGTATGACTGAGAGTTTTTCAGAAACAGATACAGGATCGAAAAAAATAAATGAAAAAAGAAAAATTATTATTAATTATTGCTATGCATTTTTCTCACTTGGCTTAGTTGGCAACATGGTCTGGTTAAAGAGTAAGTTGTGGGGACCTTGTGACTACAGTGCATTTGTAGTTAAGTTATAGTGCATACTAATATTAACATGTTATGTCTAGAGGAGAACTGAAACAGATAAATCCATCTGGAACACATCAAATCATATGGATTATGTAAAACTAAAAGTAGGCTTTAGACTCAGAGCAAGGTATGCTAATCAAAAGAGTCAAAACTAAGTACAATGTGAAACAATAGTGACATAACTGCTCTAACAGCTATTTATCAATTTTAGATGAACCAAATTCATCAAATAGGTAAATGCAAACTTCTATTATATTGCATGACAATCTTACGTTATGATTGGTTAGTTCATCAAGTAAAGCTTTTTTTTTTTTTTCTTTTTTTAAATTTTAGGACAAAGTCATAGTTAGAGCATTTTATGCGAGAGTCTAGATACAGCCTTGGTTGCCAACCTCTTTAGACCGTTAGACTGTTCTTTTTGTCTTAATGCTGAGCCCTTACATGTCATTGAGCCAAGTTGCTGAGTGAAAAGTTAAAGAAAGGAAGCACACAGAAAAGATCTAAGTAATAAAAACAATATGCTTTAAACAATACTATTTTAACTACAGTAAAGTGGATTTGGTGCGTGGAAAGCTTGTAGCAAGGGATGAACTCTCTGCTCCATGAGGACAGAATCTCTGACCTTCTCAGTGTGGGGTCGACTCTGTGACCTGGCTCTCATAGGAATTGAACTCACTGGCTTTTAGAGGTGGAACAGATACTCTAACCACGGGTCCTGCCTGCCTACAAACAGGAGTCTTTGTGATCATACTGCTATTGCCAGGACTGACAGGTTAAGTGGATGACAGGGCTGCATGGAACAAATAGACTGTCAGTAAGGGCTAGGAGGAGATGGATGAGAGGAAGGAGAGAGGGATGCAGAGAGAGCATCAGAGAGTGGGAACACCAGACAGAAAGATGAGGAGATGATGGAGTAGTTGTTGTGGCTACAGGCAATACCTGACTCCATCAGTTTCTGCTTCGTGTCCTGCACTCTCGTCTTTTGTCTTCCCCATCATCGCTTGCGTTTGTCGAATCTGTACAGTATTAAATGCTCTGCAGGATCTGGAACTACCACCATTTCTGCTACAACAGCATGATACAACTTGATAGATTGCTTTAAAAAAGTTGCTATGTTAGGGTTCTTCCCATTTAATTCCATCTTTTTCACTTGACAAAAAAGGTTGCTTGAAAGTAAAATGAGAGAAGGTTCTAAAACCAAGTGACTGTATGTTCTAATGTAACAATAATTGGTTTAAGGTTATTGAAATATCACCAACATAGGTAAAAGAAACCATCAATTATTGTTGTTTTTTTGATTGGTTGAATGTATGCAAAACGCATTGTGCTTTTGCGTCGAGCCTAGATTACTCTTCTCCTCCTGTCCAGGTAGGGTTTTCAAAAGCTTCTCATCTCCAAACAAACTCTAAACCATTTATAATTTTGAGAATTTGGCAGTAGCAAACCAATGGCAGCTGTAACCAATGTAAGTCTGCAGGGAGATGAAATCATCTCCATTTTAAAACTTAAATTAGAGATGATGAAGATGAAATCTATAAAAATCAGAATCCCTCTGAATAAGCACTTTTATCGTACCTTAAAAATGCATTAAATGGAATCATGTAGATTTGTTTTTACAGAATAGTCATTTTTATACTAATGCTGCATAAAAGAGGTTTTGTTTTAAGTTTATTTAGAATTCAGTTGTTTAATCTGAATAAAATTTTTGACACAGCCTAAAAAGAGCAATAATAAATAATGACGCATCAGTGCAACTAATTAGTTAGTCATTAATAAGTCATGACCTACCTGAAAACATCAATTTATTAATGTATTTATCAATTAATGCATTTTTAATTTAAAAATTTGAAATTTTTAGAAAACAAAGAGAATTCAAGTAATTACCATACAACCTGCCACGTGTTAACATACATTGAAATCCAATTATAATTTATGTTTTATTAGTTCTTATTCACAGTTCCTCCTGTCGGGTTGGACTTGACACAAATCCTGTGATAGTTCAGTCTAGCTGCCAGGGTGTGTTGTCTGTCTGTGTGTGTGTAGGGACAGTTATGTAACAATAAAGCAGAATGTACTGTATTGTGGTTCCTATGAGTCTCTGTCTTACTCTGTCACTCTCTCTCTCTCACTCATTAACTGTTACACACACACACACTGACACCCTCAAGAAGTGAGGGACATTAAGTTTCATACAGCATTCATGATTTGGAGATGGTTCAGTCTGACATCTCATCCCTGACGAATTGGAATTTATTTAGCCAGCCAATCCCTAGACCACTATAGCATGCAATGTCTAAACAGCAAATTACATAAATATGACCAGGAAGTAGTACAAGTTGTATAAAATCCTAACAACTACTCCCAGTAAAAGCCCAATCTAATAAATCCACTTACAAGTCAAACCAGCCATGATTAAGCACAGAGGGAAGAATGGAGGATATACTGTGGACACTGTTAGTGCAGACATTTTGATCTAGGTGTAGGAAAGATAGGTAGGAAGACGCCATCCAGCTTACTGATGCTGAATAAGTCCCATTAAACACACTCCATAAGCTCACTTGACTGCACCTTATCAACCATAGGGTTAATTGTGGTTAAAGACAAAATGAGCTTGTAAAGGTGTTCAGTCAGTTTTAAACATTGCAGAGTGGAAAAAGAAGAAGAGGTTTCTTTAAAATGTTTGTGTAAGTTCTCAGTCATCCAAGATGAGATAGTCTTAAGTGCTTCAGTTAAATGCAACTGGACTTCTTTTTGGTTTTGAAGACATTTCACCTCTCACCTGAAAGGCCTCTTCAGTTTCTTTAAGGTGCATTAAAGTGGTTCAACCTTATTTGTTTAATTTTGTTTCACTTTAAGTTGTGTTCTTGGGTTGTGCTGCTTATTTTACTTTTCATCTTAAATTAGAGTAAATCTCTTCTAATCTGATTAACTAGGATGACAAACTTATAGTAAAATGATAACATTCACATATATATAATTATATATATGAGTGTGTGTTGTGTGCACATATGTTTTTGGGTGTAGTTTAGGTATTGATTGGAGCAGTTGAACCCTGTAGCAATGTTCTGGAAAAAAGCAATAAACACACATGTACAAAGCACACACACACACAGACATTTTCACCAACAGGTTTGTGTGCGTGACCACTTCACCGCCATGCTCTCTCTCTCTCTCTCACACACACACACACACACACACACACACACACACACACACACACACACATTGCCCAGGGCTTTATAAACAGCCAGGGATGTAGGTTGTGACTTTCACATCAGTATCTGCTCCCCCCCCTCCCCAACTATCTCAGAAGAACAACACAGCTTCTCTCACGCCCTTCATGTATTTCTTTCATTCTTCATCTACCTGCCTGCTGTTTCTGTTCTTTTCCTCCTTTCTTCAGGCCTGCTCCCCACAATATCTTTTTTTCTTAACACGCTAATGTGCCTCTCACTCTCTCTCCGCCATATATAGAAGCACCATGTGATTGAGAACACTGGAAGCTGGCTTCCTGCCTGTTGAGATGTGCCAAAAGAAAACACTGTGAACAGGGGTTCATGCTGATGAAATTGATCTGCTCAGGTAAGGAACAGGACATTACCCTTCCTTTTGTTTTGTTTGTGTGGTTTAAGTAGTCTCCTGATACAAAGTTTTTGTTTTTGATCCTTAGCCACCAAGAGGGGTGTAGATATGATAGTTATATTTTAATGATGGGAAAGATGTTGAGGAGTAGCTTCAGCTGCAAGTCATATGGAAAACAAGAAGGAGGAATAAAGAAAAACAGGTGCTTATGTTTATAGGAATATATGTGTAACATAAGATTCAAGTTTATTTTTAAATCATATAAATTGTAATGTATATACAGTAATCTCTATACACTGATACATCACATATTTTTATCAGATATAGACATACTCATTTCTATCATTGACTCTAAATGATTCATATCGCCTGTAGTGTAGTTAAGAAAAATAAAAAATAAAAGAATCACTGCCATATTGACATGGACATACTGACAGTATCATCCTTTATCAGCTTGGTCATATTGGTCATACTTTTTTGAGTCCCTAGAAAAAAAATTTCTGAGAGAAAATGTTTGATGCCATTAAAATTTCTTCTTTGTATAAATGATTTATAAATACTTAATAACAGGTAATTGATGCTGAGTATCAGCACCAATCATGGGTGTCTAGTAGTATAAAAACAAAATTTGTGTCATGTGACTTTAAAATTACATATCTGTCGGTCTTTTCTGTCTTTTTTCAATAGAGCTTAGTAGTTCTTCAAGATAGAATTCATAGTCAACAATCAAAAAACACTTTCAGTACTTTTGGAATAAATTGGTGAAAGAATAGAAGTTGCATCCTGCATGCTTTACAGTATATTTTGATTTGCGGGATGTGGCTATAGGAAGGATCCTTTATTTTTAGCTGGATTACAGGTTGATCTTTTAATCTCCAGAGAACAAGGAAGACATTTTTATGGAAGCTTCCCTTCTCAATAAAAGATGAAGTTGCTGTTTTATACAACGACTCCTGACCACACTGTAGGCAGAGAAGAGATGGCAGGGGAGAAATGGATGGATGGAACGATGTTATGACTTTTACAGATTTTTCTTCCTGACCTGTGTGTCTTTCTTCCTTTCCCTCACTTCCATGTGTCTCTTAGTGTTCAGTGTTCAAGATGCTGGACAGATAGTAGATTGCTGCTGGTAGTAAGTTAAGAGCTGGTTTTGTATGAAGTGTAACAGGATTTCTGATGAAACTACTGCACAGACCCATGCATAGTCTGTTCTGTTAATATTTGAAGGTGTATGGATTGTTAGCAGGTTAGGCTGCATTCATTGGACATTGGAAATTACATACAACAACAGTTTACTGTTAAAATTAATAGTAATGAGGAAATTGTTTATAACGGTAGTGGCAAAATCTGAGTACTTGAATTGAAAAATGTAAGCATACCCTGGCAGCTGATTGTGTTGGAAGTAGGAAAGGATGTGAGTCAGCATGAAATTTAATGAAAACCCTATAATCCTTAAGATGTACTTGTGACATGCGAGACAGTGACTCTTAAGTGCCTCTGAAGGTCAGCCTCAACAATGTTCAGTACATTGTTGCTAATGCTAAAAAGTACATCTAAATCTTTGAAATTTTCCTTTAAATATTTATCTTTTTAACATGATTTCCAGTGTTTACCTGGGAAGATTAACCTTTCTAAGTTCAATCACACAGTTTTGTTATCCTACAGTGTTGGCTTCTGACAGTCAGATTTGAAATAGATTGAGAGGTATTTGTTTTAAACAATATATATTTCTTAGCAAACTTAACTTGTGTTGGAGTTAACGTTTAATATGTAATTTAAACGTTTGCTGGAAAATGAAAACTTCTGTTGTTGTATCAAGCAGCAGAAATGTTATACCATGATGTGTTTGAGTTATTTGACTTATTTTTCTTTTTTTAACACCAGTTGTGCTGTAATGTGATGTCAATGTCAAATCAATACATTATGCAGCACTAATCTGCTATTGAGATATGTGGCACTAAAGCATAAACTAACCCACATGCTGCTGACCAATACTACAGTATGATCACAGAATCCATGTTCTTAAGTTTTCTTAAGATCTTAAGATTTTCCACATAAATAGTTCTTAAAACTTTAATGTGACCCACCTTTATGTACTTGTGCAATGTGTAAAGGACACTAACATGTGGCACATAGCAGCTGTTTGTGCCCAAGGGTTGCTGTTGCTTTGCCAGAGAGAAGTGCATGCAGTCCCTGACTGCCAGTGTAAACATCTGCATCTGTTTTCAGATTTGGAGGCGAGGGAATGCCACTCCAGTAATAACATTTTTTTTTTCTTTAAAAGTGTAAACATCTGTCTGAATGTATTGTGAATATAAACTTTCTTCCCTGTTTAGGCCAGATATATTTTTTGTAGGCTATTAGGCAACAAAACTGTTCCATCATGTGACATAAGTCATTTACACAATGATTCAAAACTCCCTCTGACCAATATGACAGTGTCATAAAAGGTCAGAGATTACATAAATAAGGAATAATAACTGAAGGGACCTATGTGTGTGTTCATGCGCCACTCTCCTCATTTCACTGCCAAAGATAAAGGCTAAATACAATCTACATATTAGAGCACTGGCATGTGCGTGCAGATGAGGGCCGATCTGATATGGAATCTCCTTATGTTCCCCTTCGCTGCACACATCTTCTATCCATCTATCAGCACTGCACTACAATACCTCGCCTTGCTGCCACAGAGCCATCAATCATCACATGCCTATGCTATATGGAAATCGAAGGAAAAAATTCATTTAATGGCTTTTTACCTTCTAACTCATCCACCTATCTCTCTTGGTCCATCTAATATCCATCCATCCACCTGTCCATGCTTGTGCCCAAGTTGAAGGTTGTTTGTTTAAAACTATTTAAATGGATATTAGGTGGGTGCATGTGCAGTGAGATTTAATGGCCTAGCAGGTCAGCAAGTACTAAAGCTGTTCCACCTTACTGATCCTCCATCAGGACACATAGACAATTGATAAGCACCTCAGGTGGTAAAGTTTGTGTGTGCACATGCATTAACAGCAAAATAAATAATATCATCTATATATTTAGAATCCCGAATGAAACATCTGATGATGCATTGGAAAGAGGTGATAAGGCATGGGTGAAAGAAAAGAAAGGAAGGATGAAATCTAGATGAATCAAGAAAACCTATGAACAGGAGTGAGGTACAATGTAGGAAGTGAAATGGGTATCGTGGGAAAACAGAATAACTCTCAAGGGGAAGTATAGGGGAAAGGAGAAAAGCTGAAAGAGAAATTGAGGGAGATGGCTTGGAACCTTTGAGAGAATAAGAAAAGGGGGGAGAATGGGGGTAGGATAAAGGAAGGGCAAATGTCTGCAAATGTCTGTTGTCCCACTATTGACCAGTGCTGACTCCCTTTGATTGCAATACCGTTGCTGCATCCTCCTCTTCAGTTCATTAGCTCTGTAATTTGGAAATTGAGGTATTGGCTCAGCTGTTCAGTGTCACTATGGTTGCATGGATAGAAGGTTGGAAGAAAACAGAAAGAATAAAAACACTGAAGGACCATAGCACCTGTGCTTATTAATCGCAAAACTGCTGGGAATATGCGCAGAAATTTTCAAAGTAACACACAATAATGATATCTATTTGCTTTGTATTTGCTTTGTTTTTATGAAAATGAAGGAAGGTGTTTAATTCCTCCTTGCAAAGAGCAAAACAGCATGCTAATGTGACCCTCATAGACCACAAATATCATTCAGGAGTGGCTCAGACAGAACAGAGGTCCCACCCAACACCCACAAGAGCCTTAGGATTGATTGCCAATATCAAACATTAAACATAGCCTTTGCTTCTCTGCAACCCTATGTCATCATCCTCTCCCTCTCTCCCTCACCAGTTTGTCAGTCATCATCTCTTACACCAAACAGAAGACAGAAAGAAGGAAAGAAAGAAAGACAGTATTGGGTTAACTCCTTTTTGTCAGTTGTTTGGGGGCAAAAACAAAGGATCAACAAGGTGAGCTCAGACAAAGGGATAGATCAAAAGTCAGACAGGTTAATGGGATGGCTGTCAGCTTAAGAATGTCCACAACAGAAGAGAGACAGTAATGCCTCCACTTACGACAATGCAAAAAAAAAACTGCATTAAATGTAGTTTTTCCACTGGTTGTTTTTAATCACGGACAGTTGCAGGGAAACTCTGTTTTCTCAAAGTTCCTAAACATATAAAATCCAAGTAAACTTCATGAAATGAAAACATACAAATGTTCAGCTCTATCTTCCCACTAGTTGTCCATGGGATGAAAAGGAGGAAAAGAGCTAGGAAGGGAAGGAAATCAGTCACAATTTTCAGAAACACAACTGAGCCTCACGTCCTTTGGCAATTACAGGGTGTTTTACCGGATGGCCTATGAAAATGGTCAAGTGGGTGAATGTTTGCGTATGTGTGGGTACAGTATATGCCCACAAAAAGTAGCTTTGGGTTAGTAGTAGTTGATCGAACAATCATAGCTGGATTTAAAGCGGTCCCTGACCATTTGGTGTTTCATCTTTGAGGCTCTTACAACAACCAGATTTGACTTTTCACAGACATTGGCCTATCAATACTTGGCCAGCAGTGTTCAGCAATCAATCAATTTTGGATTTACAGAGATTTGGTACAATCAAAGAGGGATATACTGCAGTCAATGCCAGAATTTATTTTCAGTTTGTTTTTCATCTCAGAGATGTCCTACTGAGTTTTAGTGTACCATGTGCTTTTTTTGAGAGAGAAACACACATTTTTAATCCTAATTTGTTTTTTTTGTTTTTTTTCTCTCTTTACAAGTGCATTTGTATGATTAGATCGCAGGGCTTCCATTAGGTATAGTCAGCCTGAATACAAAGATATTTATTTTTATCCATGTAGATAAGCTCATCTAACATCTGGTGAAACTGCAGACTCCATCATGGGCTCTAAGATTTGAGAGTTCGGATGCCAGTTGTGAACCTTCACACAAGGTGACAGAGAAAATACTACGTCTTTGCACTTGCTTACTTATCACTCTGTAGCCAACAAATGTACCTATGGTCATTCTACACATAATGATTAAGCACACAAATTTCCAACGAGTTGAAATAACAACAACAAAAAAATTAATGTTATATAAAATGTGGCAATACTGTACTTAAAACCTAATTCTTCTGCATCCTGATTCCTCTAATTCATGAGTGGTACATAAAACAATTAAACAAAGACTTTTGATGTGTGTATGAGACCTCCAACATACAGTTCTTTTAGTGGCTTTAGCTAGTGTCAACTATTCTGAGTCGTATTCCATCCAATCTTTGCTTAAACACATGGCTAGAAAGCCAGTACGAGCCTGTATGTTGCATATGACAGTGATTTATGGTGCGTTCCATTTGATCTTGGAAGTTGGAAATTTCAAAATGCCAGTCGGATATGTCTTTAGGAATGTTACCTGAAGTTGAAACTTAGACTTGGAAGGAACTGTATATACCCTGACCTGCTCCATGTATCAACATAAGTAAAAGCTGTACATGAACATCTTAATCTTTTTTTTTTTTCCATCAATCGTATTACCAGGATTGTGCAATTTCTATCAGTGGACATTGTTATGTTGCTTTCATTTGTAAGCTATTCCGTGTGTATATATCGCTTAGTATTAGCTAAAAATGCTAACAACAACAGCTGCTGTTTTCAAAATCATTACCAACATGTAACTAGAACCCGGTCAACTCAGATGTACATCATTCCTGGCTCAGACATCATATTAACGAGGTAAATGTAACGCACTTTTATCAATGATGGTAACAGTTTGTTTTGAAAAAGTATTGCTCTTCAGATTTAGGGCCAAATCTAACGGTAATATTTGTGTAGAAATATCATCAATAATAGCATAGTTATTGTGTGGAAACAGCAGTGATTTCTAATATGACATATTATCAATCACTTTTTTGTGTCTTTCCTCATCTTTGTGGTAGCTTTGTGTCTTTTTAGGTCACTTTGCATCACTGTGTGCTTGTTTAGCTTGTCTTTCACCAACAAGGATCATGCTACAACAATCGGATGTTTAAATGTTTAATATGTTGACAATGACTTAATGAATGGTAGGACATGGGGGAGAAAAATAAACTTTTGGTTTGTCTGGGATTGTTATACTGAAGGCTAAGGAGGATGAGACGCATTGTAGGGTCAACCCAAGCCTATTAGTGACCCTAGACACTACCTGAAAATAGGATCAAAAAGGAGTTGACAGGTGATTATCAACTGAATTTATGGTCTTTCAAATTTATTTATTTATTTTTGGTCATTTTAAGTCATTTTTTTTCTGCAAAGAACCCACCCTGCCAATAATCCACCGCATGATCATTAATGCCGAAAGATGTTGTTTCAATGAGAAGAGGGTGTGATGTTTTGCTCACATTTACCAGTTTCCTATGAAACTGCTGTCTGTCAAAATCAAATATCGCTTTGGATTTCAATCAACAGCAAGCAACTTTTTTGCCAAGAGTCAGCAAAGTACTGGATGAACTGTTATCCTTGAAACAGCATAAGCCCTAAGGTTGATGGAAACGTGTAAACAATGAGCATATCTGTAATCACAGAATTACAAGGTCTTCTGAACATGCCTTGTTTATACCTTAATAAATGACCATCACAGCACATCACATTGTTTTATTCAGTTATTTTACAATATAATTGTTGCAGTGACTCCTCTGTCATGAATTCAGGGGAAACTTAATACAAATAGTCCATTAATTTTAAATCAATCCGTCGAATAGATATCAAATGCAATACTAGAGTAGCTTATAGAGTATATTGACCTATTCTGTCAAAATTGGTGTTTGAAACTTCCGAGAATAAAGTACGAAACTCCACGAACTCCACTCCCCTCACCTACCTGTTTTAGCCATCCTTTGTTTGACTTGATTCAGGCACATGGGCATGTTAAATAGAAACAGTAAACAGTTGTGTTTTAATTGAGTCTTTCTGAAAGGGATATTGCATAATGGTGGAATATCTTTGGTATCCCGAGGGTTTCAGAGAGTGGAGATTATTGTGCTTATTGTGCTTCGTTTTACGCAGGATTATAACACAACTATAACCCAACACAACAAATTACAAAACAACTCAATCTGAGAGGTTAATTAGTACCTCTGTTAGTTGATTCAATAACAGCTAAGATCAGGTGATGGGTCTGATGGATTTTTAGACAACAAGAAAATAGTGAGGAGCTAACATAAAATATGATCTGAACTGAACAGTAGCTATGTTTACATGGCCAAAATTTCTTTATCAGATTAAAAATTTGAGGGATTGAAAATTCCGAATCCACTGTCTATATGGATGCTAAATCAAATAATCTCATCATGACATGAGTATACACGCACCAGGCTTTAATCAGAATAACCGCAATTAGACAAGCGCAGATTTGTCCAATTTCCTTAGAATAACCGCAGAAGAAGAGGTTGTACTTCCGCCCATATTGTAAACAAACGCCAATGTGGCTACACTTTGCACTTTCGCGCTTTTCCTTGCAATTTAAACTTCGGACTCTTAAAGAATGGACCTGTGCCAGGTTCTGAAAGCCCTACTTTTGTTTCTACTGCTCTCCGTGATAAAGCTACGGGCTCAGCGATGCTTAATGCTCCTGCGTTAGCCCTTTATTCCGAATATTTTGTGTCCATGTAAACATAGCTATTGTCGCAGCTGGTTTTGAAAAGTCCATAATAGTTCATAAAATAAATCCACTCAAATCACAGAAATTGGAAGACGTGATTATACACTGAGTGCTACATTGAAATGGGTTTATAGGACACCGCAAGAATAAATATACTATTAATCATTGGTGAATGTATCTAGATGAGATACTCCTTTTTTAGTACCACAATGGGGAGATTTGAATGGAACAAGGAATTAAGAAAAGTAATTGGTAATAATAATGATAATAATGGGTCCATCTCCCAGCTCTCTGCCTTGTTTGGTATGTATTGTTGAATTAAACTCGTATATTTTGAACTCTCTGGCGAAGGGTCTGTGCTAAAATGCAGTGTAAGTATTTTTGTCATGAGTCAATTGAACAAGTGAGATTTGAGTGTTTTGTCCCTCTCGACTCTGAGACTATCAGTGTGCTGCCCTAAATTTGCCCTTAAATTTGCATTTCATTTCATGAATTGTTCTCATTTCTGCTATAGATTACATTACAACCAATGTCTGCCCTCCTCTGGACAGAAGATGTTCACTTCCAACTTTCAATAATTAAAATGCACAGAGATATTTTGTAACTTCTCTCTCTTTTACCTTTCTGCTGACTTCTGAATAAAGATTTGCTTATGCTTTAGTTCCATTCAAGCTCACCTTACAAATAGCTTGGTTTTATGCCTAAAGAATATCTTATTTTTAAATCTTATTAAGCTGTACTTATTAAAAGGATGTATCTGAATAAACATAAAATCAATAATAACATGGTCATTTTGATAAACCCCAATCTCCTAATGCTACGGATTTCTCTGAAGAGGTTCATCAGTTTAAACTGGCTTTATGGATTTCTTGTTGCTACAGCTCCTCGGAGATCTAAACAAAGAGAAAGAAGCAGCACAGAATAAGTAGTTTTCTTCTCTTTTCAGTAATGAAAATAAAAAACAGTTTCATTCTTTAATTGTGTGTTAGTGTTTTAAGAAATGAAGCAAGCAGTGGTTGAGTTTCAATACCACTTAGGCTGATTGGCTTAAAAAGCAACCTGTGAGGTCAGACACTTGCAATGATGTTATGCATCCTAATGAGCGCCCTGGCCCAACTGCATTGATAGTGATCACAATGTGCAACCAACTTAATTAGCCTTCAGTGTCAATGGTGAAAAATGTCGTCCATTAGTTAATAAGTGTTTAAGATTGGATTTTACTCCCTTTAAGCAAGTTCTTATACATACAGATCCAAAACTCACTCATCTCATATTAGTACTGTTATTGTATGCACCACTATTCAGTCATGTGCCGTATTGTTACTTTTGAATGAACTACTCTCCAGTGGCTTGTGAGTTACTGGGGTATTGAGTAAAGAGGGGAAATAGATGCTGCTTTGGCAACAGCAACTCTTCCATGAGTCTGTAGGAAAAAGAAAAAGACACAGCAAAAGCCTAGATAGTGAATAAGGCTAACTAAAAAGGTTACCGGAGGGTCAATGAACCAAATCTTTTTCCGCTCACCAGCCCACACATACAGTGCCTCGGCCTGTTAAATACACATTAGCTAAAGACTACAGTTTTTGTAATCATTTGTATGTTGCCTCTTGTACTAAAAAGTCTTTGTTTTTCTCTCAACCTTTACTGTACTTGAATCATAGTACTGTGTTCTTTATCTTCTTTAGCTTTTTTGTTTTATGTTTTTGTAACTGCATTTTTATATGCAGATCATTATCTTTACACTGAAGACATTTCTTGGCACTATCATATCTATTGTTTCTGTGGTTGAGTATGATTAGAGTTTGTTGTTCTATTCCAAGATCTATGACTTGTTGTCATAGATTACATATTCGTTCTAAATAAGATGGGATGTAATTTTTAAAAAAACCAAAAACATCTCACTTATTGCTAATTGGAAATAGAGTTCTGAGTCAGTTGTATGTGTTTAATTTTAAAACCTATGAAAAGCATGGCTTAACAAACAGCAAATGTATTAAGATCAAATTAACACAATAAGCCTGAAACATGAATATAAACCAAATAATTTTTTTCTGTGTTGATCAGTCTCTTATTCTATTGGAAGAGTTTTTATAATCTCTAATGTGCAGATAATTCTAAATGACTAACTCTGTGTAAGATAGCCTGAAGAATGTTCTGACCTTGAAGATAAAGCTGAAGTCTCAAGAGGGAAGCATGGGTGTGTGTGTGTGCATGCGCATGTATTTCTATTATTTTGTGGACAAATTTCGATGTGACACTAGTCTTATGAGGACATTTGGCCTTTGTGAGGACATTTTGACTTCCTCACAAGTTGAAAGCCCTTTTTCAGGGTTAAGAGTGTTTTAGTGTGAGAGAAAATAGAGTTTATGAGGAAGGATGAGCAGTGTAAATGAAGAGTAAATCACGTTCGAGAAAGAGGAGACAAGAAGTGTGCAAGAGAGGAGCCGTTACCGAGAGAGGAGCAAGGTCTGCTGGGAACTGTTTCAGGCAATAGAACATTTTCCTCCTCTTGGGAATGTGAAACAGAATTACTGCGAACAAGAGACTTAGAAAGGGATGAGAAGTTAGCAAAAGAGAAACACAGAGACTGAAATGAAAATTATATTGTGAGTGTAAATCATCTTGTGATTTTGATGGTTTCTGTATTTTATTCACAACAGTGATATACTGAAAGGAGCAAAACGCAGTATCCTATCTCTGTGATATTGTCAAGAGTCTGAGTTACCATCTATTTAATGAACAACTAAGATTTTGCATATTGTATATCCACATCTTTTTCTATTGTGAAAATTGCGAATTTCTGGAAAAAAAAAAACATAAGCACAGTGAATGCATCACTTTTATAAAATTCTAGACTTTGGCTTTGGGTTGCAAACATTACAAAGTTAGTGCCTGATGCACCTCTTGATTTGATTATATTTGAGTCTGACATGGCATGTGATTTTAAATTAAACTCAATATAGCTTTGTGCTCTTCACATTTAGGAGGAAACGTCAGGCCATACAGAACAACAATTGAAAACTCTGGCGAGAGTAAAAGAAAGAAAATTGGAGATACATCCTATCTCATCTCTCAGCTGCGTTCTAAATGCAGACGGACAGAAAGACTGGCGCTACGACAGATACAGAGACAGATGATGAGGGTGAGGGTGGGTGGGATGAGTGAAATGACAGATGAGACTTTAAATACAAATGGAGGGGAAAAGCATTGCTCTGTAATCTAATGAGGCTGAGTGACTGAGTGCGAGTGTATATCTGCACTCTAATTATCTGTCACACTCCAAAGTCCTTGATGAAACGATTTGAGCAGGACAAGATAGTTGTTATATAAAATGGCCTGCGAATGAACTTCTGCCATGAGGAATGACAGACAGGCAAGCAGATATTCGCCACCACAAATGTATGAGTTAATTTAAGATGTAAGCATATATTAATATTATAACAAACCTCAAAATTAGAGGCAGATTAGACAATGCATGTTATTACTTGTTTCAATTTCAGGTTGATTGGGTAAATCTCCTAGAAGTATTGTGTTAAATTATTTTTGTGTTACATGATGATTTTGTTAATAAATTAAAAATGGTTGATTTCCTTTTGGTTTTAGGTACAAAGAGACTTTATTATTAGTCTTGACACCTTACAATATACATGGCTTTTCAAATTGTGTAATTCTACCTAGTTTATCTAAAAAAATAACTAACTAAAATTACATTTTCATATATTCAGTATAAATTTTGCTAATTTGGCATATATATTGAGACTTTTTTTCAGAATTTGAACATTCCAATTCTTTAAACACTTTAGTATACATATAAAAGGTTTAGAATATATATTTAATGTTTACTTTCTTACACACTTGATGAAAAATAGTTGGTGAGAATTCATGTTTCACCACCCAACAGCAAAACCCCTAAAATATTGATAATATTAAGCCTTTGAGTATCCTAGGTCCCTTAAAGCATTTTCATTGCAGAAAAATAATAATCTATTTTTTTTAAAAAAAGTAACTTCCTTTCACCTCCTACAGTATGTCGAGCTAATTTACCCTTGCACACTTGGTGCTTAATGTACAGCAATATATTCAAGAAGTGACAGATTTTGTTTTTGTGCCCTATTTTCTTTATTAGAAAATTTTAGCAGATAAAAATATCCTTATAGTGGCTTCTGTGGCGTCAGTTTAGCGACTCTTAATACATGAATAATGTGGCTGGCATGTATAACAACATGTTACATATGTGTACTTTAATTTCTATCAGTGATATTTTCTACGTTCAGACACACTGAAAAAGACATTATACCTCAACCTCCATCTCCTTCTGTATACCTGTAGTGAGCTCCAACCAGAGCCATGGGGAGTACCCAGACTGCCAGAGTGAGAGGGAGTCAGGAGGGGAGGCGTCGTTCCTGGTGTCTCCTCTGGTGGTGGCGGGGATTGTTATAGGTCTGGTCCTCTTCCTTTCCTGCATCACCATCATTGTTGGCAGCTTGCGCAAAGACAGCAGACTGCGAAACCCACACCTCCGAGCTAGCTATGGTCAGTCCCTAAATTTTTGACTTTCTGACTTTCAGCATTTAGGTATACAGTAGTTAAATTGGTAGATATTATAGGAACACACTTATTTAGTTAGGATCCACAGATTAATGTAATCAGAACAGGAATACACTGGGTTGTACATACCACACTAATAAGATGATATAATTTTAAGATTTCAGGTGTATTTATTTACCGTAAGATAATTTCTAACAGGGCCTCAGATAACTGATGAAATATTACCGTAAATAATTTTCTTGCTCATTTTTGTCTAGAATTCAATACACCCACTCGATCATACATATATAGTAACTTGTTTCTTAAAATTTTAGTAGATTTTCCCAACTGAATGTAAATAATTAAGAATAATAGTCTTAAAATTTTCAATTATAGCATAATAATGTTTTTCCTTATTTGTGTTGATGTGATACATCAACTTAAGTACCGTTACAAAAAAATTCTTTACCGTAAGTTATTGCGATATTCAAATAGGGCTTCATCTTTCTTTCTGTCTCTGCAGGCCTGGACGGGTTTTCCTATGGAGGCTCGGTAGGAGAACTGAGATCCACCTGCTCAGAAGACTTTCCCCCTGGTTTAGACTTTGATTCCTACCGAGAGACTCTGTCACAAGTCAATAGCCTGTACCCTGACTCGCCGCCGCAGTAAGTGTTTGTGTAGCTATATAGTATGTATATATAATATATATGTAACAAAGTCCAGTACTCAGACAGATGATCCTGCTTATTACATCAGCATGCGTACGTATATCGCAAATCTGCCTCCCAACAAGATTGCAAATAAGCATTTTATGAAAACTATTTCTTTAAGTTCTGCCCATTGTTGTATTTCACTGGATAAACACTTTCACCAGAGCTAAAATAATCAAAGCGGAAGGTTACATCAAGTAAAAATCTTAAGCTTGGACAAGTACACCTCGCCCTCTTTTGCAAGTTATGCCAAATGTCATATATAATGTAACTGACCATTCAGCCCATGTCCCCCACAGTTCCCTGTACACTTGGTTTGTCCCTTCTGCTGTGGTAATTCATTTATTAGGTAGCCCCGCTACCTTTGGTGCCCTTTGTAAATAAGAAGGAATGAGTATCTGTGTATCATGAGTGTGTGTGTGTCTCACATGTGTGTGCGATTGAAAAGAATAGTGAATGGGAAAGTGCCTTTTAAAAGCCAGTGTCATGCTGTTTTTGATGAAATGTCAGCTAGCCTAATAGGCAACTTTAATAATTCACTTACATCCCTCCCCTACAGTGTGCTTGTGTGGGTGCCTGCATGCATGTGTGTGTGTCTGCACACTCCGATCTCCCTCTTGCGCTAAATAAAAAACTAAGCACTCACTTTACTCAAATTGATCTGAGGTTGGATGGTGTCTTAACTTTTCTATTTATTCATTCAAAGAGAGTTTGTCACTGATTCGGACAGCTGACAAATTTACAAACTTAACATCTTTCATTGTCAACATTAAAGTTTATTGCACATTTTTCCACTCCAGTAAATTCCTTGAGGTTTTCTTATGTGAGTATCTACACCGATCAGTCACAATTTTTAAACTACTGACAGCTGAAGTGAATGACAGTGATAATGTTACTATAGTA
>KV751325.1:2716686-2734233 GCA_001698575.1 Mola mola
ATCCCAGAGCACTTGCACAACCCGATGACATTGATCCCTTCCAGCAGGACAGTGTGTGCTGCCACACCACAAACAGGACTGCCAGAGGAATGTGACAACGAGCTGAAAGTGTTGAGGGGTGTATTAAGACGCAAGATTAGTGTATGTTGAGCGGAAAGCCATTGTCTGTGTCATAAAGGCAGCTCTCTTTCAACCTGGCTAGATCACCATGGAAACTCATGCTGCAAGCATAACCTGGTCTGGACCAGGATATGTTCCGAATTTCATCTTAAGGCTGATGTGTCCGTTTTCATTAGTTCTATCCCTGATGATATTTCTCTGTGATATAGAGATTCTGGCCGGCAGAAATGTATTATCCATGTATTATTGCAGAGCCTTACATTATTACATCCAAAAAATGTGCTTCCGAATGATCCATTGAAGCCTCATTGAGGATTAGACTTGGCTCTCACTGTACCTGTTGAGATACATGCGTAATCTGGGACGTTTAACTGTGATGCTTAGAGCCATGGTGTTGGTGGTCGATCGTTTGAGGCCTGTCCTGTGGTTGCAAGGTTGGGCCTCCATAGATTAGAACTGCTCCAGGATGTCTGATCGAACTGGGACGTGGGGAATTTGGAGGACTAAGCTCTTTATCATTACTCAGGTCACTCTTTTCATAAACAGTTTTTGTGGTGTGGCACATTGTCCTGCTGGGGGTGACCACTGTCATCAGAGAATGATGTTGAGGGATTGTCTGAAACTGTTTAGGTTGGTTTTATCAAATGAAATCAAATAACATCCACATGAATGCTAGGACATGTCTTTTTCCACTAGAACTAAATGTCCTGTATTTTTATAGCACTTTTCTAGTCATTGTTGACCACTCAAAGTACTTTTACACTACTACACTTTGCATTCACCCATTCAGACATACATTCATATACTGATGGCGCAGCATCGGGAGCAGTCAGTGCAAGTCAGAGAGTTGCTCAAGCACACTTTGACATGTTCACTATAATGTCTTGGATCGAACCAGGAACCTTTCGATTACTGGACGACTGCCCTACCATCTGAGCTACAGTTGCCCCAATTCCACTGTGAATAGATGATCACCATTAATTAAGTCAACTCTTAATGGATTTAATGTTGGGTGATTACTGTATATCTTTGTAACAGAAACACTGGTTAGTGTCTTCTGGTTAGTTAAACAAGAAATAATGTTTTCTGTTTTCTGTTTGGCATGTTATACGGTTCTAAATATTGTGATGTTCCCGCTGTCTTGTAAACGTGTTAAAAGGTGCACCGAATTGTTGTCATGTGACATAGAGCCAGATTCTAAAAGTGAACCACAACTTTTTTACAAGATTAAAGTGTGATCTTAAGATTCAGCACACTGGTAGTGGAGCATTCAGAGAATTTTGCCCTCTTCTTACTCCATTGGATGTCTGAAGAAAGGTTTAAATCTAAATGTAAAACAACTTTTGACAATATTTAAAAAAACAAAAGAAAGGACAATGGGCAAAAGAAAATACAATTTAAAATGTGTTTCCATCCACTCTATATACAAAATTTAAAAGTTCATCCATCTGAATAAATAGATGGTGGCATATTGCAGAAACAATGTAAATGATGAGGTAATTGAAAAAGTAAGTGAAACTTCAAACAGTAGAAAACCAATGTAAAACATGATGTAAATATGACACTATTGTCCACCTTTTGATTACAGACCTATTGCAGTTACCTTTCTCAGTGATTCTTCACTCAATAGTTACGTCATCCTAAATAAGTATAAATTACTTTGAGTCCTAAGTGAATTGAACCATGTTAGTTCAATCCATTTTCTACTGCTTATCCTATTAGGGTTCGCGGGGGGGCAGTTCATCGCAGAGTTGACATATAGAGACAAACAACTATTCCACACTCACATTCACACCTAAGGGCAATTTAGAGTGACCAATTAACCTAACCCCCAGTTTTGCATGTTTTTGGACTGTGGGAGGAAGCCAGAGTACCCGGAGAGAACCCACTCAGGCACAGGGAGAACATGCAAACTCCACACAGAAACACCCTGACCCGGAATCTATTACTACAAATGATAATACCAAATAAGTCCCCCCCTCCTCCTCCAGCTGATCGGTACCTGCTCGCTCTCTGTGAGGGGAGGGGCAAATTTTTTGATGTGACCCCAGAGAACTTTGTAAACATGTCAAAATGACCTAAACTGTCCAGAGCACAGGGAAGGAAAAAAAAAAGAAGAGGAGGAAAATCGGGAGAAAGAAAGAGGTAAAGTAAAAACACAGTAATGAAATGAAGCATCAGTTGTACTGCATCAGTTATTTAGCACATTGTACTGTTAAGTTAATAACTTGCTTCTGAGCGATTAGCCTCAACATGGTATGCTAATCAGTAAATAACCAGTTTTATATTTCTGTAGCTGGACAGCATGGAGGGGTCTGTTATGGATCATTCGTAGAGATTAAACCTACTCAGTAGGTGTCTACATTGGCCTAATCTATGCTTTTATTTGTTGTATTTACACCTGGCTAGCTCACGTTTTTCCTGCTTTTGATAGTCAATCAAAATGCTATTCCCTTTTCACCCCTTTATATATCAGATTTTTAACCCTAATTGTTCGTTGTGTTACAGTTCAAATTGTCTAAAGCATATTAATTGTTTTAGACTTTACATCAGTGTTAAAATACCCATTATTATTATTAATACTCCATAACTTAGCATTCCCACATGCCATATTAAACTGCAGTTTACTGCTTCTTTGCATCTGCTAATCAACATTTCACCTTAATGACAATAAAGTTGTATCTAATCTAATATGCATATCAGAAAAAAAATACATTGTTTATTATACATGCATAGTAGACAACATGTATCTATTCAGTTTTTCATTTTTTTTTCTAGGAATCCTCATTTTTATATAATAGCTGCAACACTCCTCTTCTCTCCTCAGACGTACTTTTGAGATATTTAACTCCAGCCTCTGCAAATGTTCACGAGCCATCAACAGATATCACAACTTCAGCAGCCTCAAGCACTCCTTCTGTCCCCTCCACCTCAGAAGAGCCCAGGGATGCAGGAGCCTCAAGCAATCAATCCATCCCCTCCACCTCAGAGAAGCCCAGTGATGCAGCATTAGGAACAAAGGCTGCACCACTGGACCCTGCTGACTGGCCATCTTCTCTAACTGATCAAGTACAAAGAGAGTTAGTTCACTGAGGTCCATTTCAAGTTCAAAACAGCTTCACATTTCCAAAACAAAAGGATGGACGAAGGTGTCAACATGAATATTTTACCAGATTCTTAGTCAATGGGGAAGAAATCAGGAGAAGCTGGCTCATGTACTCTAAAAAGGATGATAGCTTGCACTGTTTCTGCTGCAAAATGTTTTCAAAAAGATTACAAATTGAATAGGGAAGGACTAAAAGATTGGAAAAATGCAAACCACTGGCTCAAGGTCCATGAAGATAGTCAGGAGCACAATGCTAACATGGCAACATGGAAAGACATGGAGGTCCGTTTAGAAAAAGGGCTAACAGTAGATAGACAGGAGATGGCACTTGCTGAGGCTGAGAGAAAAAGGTGGTGTGAGGTTTTACATCGATTGGTGGCAATAATTCAGTCCTTAGCTGAGAGAAAACTGGCTTTAAGGGGGTCCACAGACACATTAAACAAACCAGACAATGGCAATTTCGTAAAAGAGGTGGAGCTCATTGCCAAATTTGATCCGGTGATGAAGCAGCATGTCAATAGGGTGGAAATTGGAGCTGGCAGTCACTTCCATTATCTGGGCAAAAATATACAAAATGAACTGATAGACTCCATCAGTTCAAAAATACTAGAAGCCATTGTGAAAGAGATCCAAATATTTCTCCATCATTTTAGATTGTACACCTGATCTGAGTCATAAGGAACAGTTCTCTGTCATAATCAGGAACGTGACACTAGGAGACATACCTAAAGTTAAAGAGCATTTCTTAGGCTTTCTCGTTGCAGAGGAGTCAACAGGGGAAGGTTTGTCATCCCTCATCCTAAAAAGGCTAGATGTAACAGGTGTGAGAGTGGACCCAAGAACAGTACAGACCTAGACCGGCACAGTTCAGGACTTTAATAACAAAGTTCACGAGTCCAAATGGACGACAATCAGGAAGCCTGGTCGGCGAGCACAGTCTACATTCAGAATGGGAACGGAGTCTCCGGATAGGAAGTCCGGGCAGATTGCAGGCAGACAGGGAACGGGCAGTTGCAGAGTTCAGAGACAGAAGACAGGTCAGGTTACCAGGGCAGAGACGAGGAGACGTGGTCAGGGACAGAAGGCAGGTCAGGTAACAGGCGATTTGTCCGGGAATGAGTGCTGGGCGGTAGTGCATGACGCAACGACGATCTGGCAGAAAGTGTGTGTGGAAGAGCTGGTTTAGAGGAGGCTGGGTGATTGGTTGCAGCTGGGAGGAACAGGTGAGTCTGATGATGTTGATTAGGGCAGGCAGGTAGAGTGGGTTGGTAGAGGGAAAAACCAGGAGTGGATTGTGACACTAGAGGAGCTTAACATCTCCTTTGAGGACTGCAGAAGCCAGTCCTATGACAATGGCGCAAACATGAAGGGCAAAAATAAAGGTGTTCAGGCAAGGTTGCTTCAGGTAAACACGACAGCTTTTTTTGTCCCATGTGGTGCCCACACATTAAAGCTAGTAGTAGCTGATGCTGCGAAAAGCTCCCCAGATGCCTTTGGATACTTTGGGTATTTAACAAAGTTATTCAAGCTCTTTTCAGCCTCCACCCATAGGTGGGATATCCTCCTGAAACATGTCAAGATAAGTCTGAAATCATGGGCAGAGATCAGATGAGAAAGTAGGATAAGTATTGAGGCGGTAAGATATCAGACTAGACAAGTCAGAGAGGCTCTTCTTGAGGTGAGGGAAACAACTGCAGATCCTGTGGTGAGAGTTGAGGCCCAGTCTTTGGCTGAGGAGATTGGTTCTTACCACTTTTGCATTTGTACAGCTATTTGGTATGAAGTTCTCAGCAAGATCCAGCATGTGAGTAAACTCATGCAGTCACCCTCCATGCAGCTAGATGTGGCAGTTGACTTGCTGAAGAAAGCAAGAGATGCCCTCATGTCCTACAGAAACACTGGCTTTTCTGACGCACAGACAACTGCAAAGGCAATGTGTAATGAAATTAATACAGAGGCTGAGCTAAAACAAAAGCAGCTGAGAACTACGAAAAGGCACTTTGGCTATGAGTCTCAAGATGAGCCGATTGAGGATGCACTGTGAAAAATGGAAACTACATTTTTCAATGTGCTTGTGGATACAGCCATCTCCTCCATTGATGAGAGATTTCAGAACCTTGGAGAGGTAAAAGACAATTGTGGAGTGTTCCTCAACTTCCCTTAACATAAAAAAAGAAGAGGTTCTAAAACATTGCCAAACCTTGAGCACTGCTCTGACTCATGACAGCCAGGCAGACATTGATGGCACTGAACTTGCAATGGAAATGTACACTTTTCCACATCTGCCATGAAAAAATATGACCAACATGGATCTGTTGACTTTCCTGCATGAGAGGAAAATGACAGAAATGTATCCCAACATGTGGGTTGTTCTAAGAATCTTTGCAACTCTCCCTTTCACAGTGGCTGCTGCTGAAATAAGCTTTTCTAAGCTTAAACTCATTAAAACTTACCTGAGGTCTACCATGATTCAAACTTGTCTCTGTGGACTTTCAATAATAAGCATAAATCATGTGGTCTCCAGTGAGTTGTCATATGATGATGTCATAGATGACTTTGCTGGGAGAATCTAGGAAAGTACAGCTGTAGCAGGAGAGGTGAGGTTGAGTAAGTAGTGGCATAGTTTATCACTCTAGTGGATGCAGTAATAAAAAGCACCACTAGAGGTCTGTAAAATGCCTTTTTTTGTACATAGTTTTGCATATGTTGTAAATATGTTGCAAATGTTATTGTGTGCAAACTGTGTGGTTATTTAAATATAATGTTTGATGTTGATTGTTGTATTATAATTTATTACTATTATTATTATTTATTCACTTATTTACAGGATTTTTATTTTGTGGTAAGGGTATTTATATTGTATTTCAGATTTTTTGTATTTATTTGTAATTTGTGAAGCATGGGAATTGGGTGACATGTTATCTTATAAATTAAAGACAATGGTAAAAACAATGCTATTCAATTTCTTTTGTAAGCGTATGTAAATTGCCGATGGAGGTGGGCGCCATTTAAAATCTTGCCTAGGGCTCCACATTGGGTAGTGCCTGCTCTGCATATGGGTCCTGATTCAGACACTTTCATCACCAAGGTCAATGCTGTGGTTGTAATCTAAAAACTAAGACAACTTTTGTCATGTTCTTGGTACAAAAGACAAAGTGTAGTATGCTGAAAAATCCATCATGGTAAACAGCTGGTCAGCAGCAAGTCAGTTGTTGGTCTTTAAACGATGAAGGGCCTGTGGGGCAAAGAAATATTCTCATCCATTTCAGTTCATACCAGCCTTTTAATGAATCCATTCCTAATGTTTCTGAAAAAATCATGAACATGCTTATTTGTAGTATAGGACAGAACCAATAATCTTCAAATCACTTCATCTTGAGCAGCAGAAAACAGTGTAACGGTAAAACATCACAGTATCAAGGAAGAAAAGAAGAGAAGGAAAGAAGAGGTATCTAGCATCGTCAATGCTTTGCCTTGCCAGCAGGGTGGTCTGGACTGCCTATGTGAGAGCTGGACTTTCTGGCCCTTAGGACTGGACAGAAGCCAACACACACATACGTGCATGCAAACAAAAAAGCAAATAAAATATAGATGCAAATTTTGTTTACCATAAAGCTGGCAAATCATGGATTGGTCCCCTGTCAACAAGCAAGTAGTTCCAGTCATGTGATGATGACCCTGCAGGGAGTAAAGTTATGTGTGTGTATGTGAGAGGCTGTGTGGGCCACAGATGGTTGGGAAATGAAGAGCACTCAGATCAACAGCTCACCTACCGTGGCTGTGAACATAACAATTCCGAAACACACATGCACACAAACTCACCTGAACACACACTCTTGCCGAAAAACTCTGTTGGATCAGCAGCTCACCTGTTGAGACCGAAATCTCCTTCACAGCGGAGACGCTGGCGAGCTTTGGCACACACATATTAATAATCCTTGCTTTATAATATCAAGGAGCAAACACAGCTGTGACACAGAATTTTGGTAGATTTCATTTTCTTTTACAGTTTAATTATTGTAAAGTCAGTCAGTCACCATAATTGTTTATAATACTAATTGTTAATTTAACATTCATTGATTTTTTTGCAGCTTTGGAGCAACACAAGTGTAAAACAAAAATAATGACCTACTAGATTTAAGCAACATTTTGTAACAGTATAATAAAAGCATGTATTTACATACATAAATACTGTACATCTTGCAGCACTTTGGAATTTGATTTTGGCTTGCAGTGTGCCTGCCTAGCATACACTCAGAAGACTACTGTATTTTACTGTATTAACAAACCATGTTTCTAAAGATTATATAAATAAGCAATCTGTTAACCATGGTGTTAAGAATCATTATTTTGTTACTTGTTGCTGTGTCATGCTGTTTTACATCACCAGAGCATTCTCAGACCAGGTTGTCTCACAGCAATTTTAGCACTAAGTCAGGGAACAGTGAAAATTTAGGGACTGATAACAACACTCAAAAAGGATTAGGACTTTCAAAGTTGTAAAGTTAGAGAGAAGATGAATGATAGAATCTCAAAAATTGAATCTTAGAGATAACACTATTAAGTAGCAGGAAACATGATGCCCTCTGTGTTCTGCTGTTTGCAGTAAAAATAGAAACTGATCCATTGAATTTCAGCAAGAATGTCTTTCTCTCTCTCTCAATTTCTCATACACACATCGACACACACATGTATGTTCTATAATGTTTCCTCTCTCCGCAGGAAAAGTATCTCTCACAGTGATAAAGAGCAGGACAGCTGTACACATGCTCACACTCACACACAGAGACCATATGCTCTCTGAGTTCCAGCTCAAGTTGTCCCGTTTCCAGCTCTGTAGAGCGTCACAATCAATACATGAATATATGCCAGAGGTCCTCCCTTTCCCCTGACCTGTGTGTGTCTAACTTCCATCTCTATCGATACATATTTCAGGTAAGGGATAAAGAGCAGGACAGCTGTACACATGCTCACACTCACACACAGAGACCATATGCTCTCTGAGTTCCAGCTCAAGTTGTCCCGTTTCCAGCTCTGTAGAGCGTCACAATCAATACATGAATATATGCCAGAGGTCCTCCCTTTCCCCTGACCTGTGTGTGTCTAACTTCCATCTCTATCGATACATATTTCAGGTAAGGGCAAAGCCCAGCTGAAGGGTTACAGCCCTGAGTACTCCTATCACCACGGGTACCACTGATGCCTTTACTCCTCACATCCTTTCCAGTTCCTATTTCAGCCCTTAGTATTTCTCGAGTTTCTCGTGTTCCTTCTTCCTGATGTTGTTATCACTTGGGATTGCGACATCTACCACTACCGCCTTCTTATCCTGCTTGTCAACCACCACGATATCCGGTTGATTACCCACCACCATCTTATCGGTCTGGATCTGGAAGTCCCACAGGATCTTAGCTCGATCGTTCTCAATCACCTTTGGAGGTGTTGTCCACTTTGATCCTGGAACCTCCAGCCCATACTCGGCACAGATGTTTCTGTATACTATACCGGCCACTTGGTTGTGACGCTACAAGTATGCCTTACCTGTCTGCATCTTGCACCCTGCTGCTATGTGTCGCAATGTCTCAGGGGCATCTTGGCACAGTCTGTACCTTGGGTCCTGTCTGCTGTGGTAGATCCCAGCCTCTATCGATCTTGTGTTCAAGGCCTGTTCTTGTGCTGCCATGATCAGTGCCTCTGTGCTGTCCCTGAGACCAGCCTGCTCCAGCCACTGGTATGTTTTCTCGATATCAGCCACTTCCTCTATCTGTCGGTGGTACATCCTGTACAGGGGCTTGTCGCTCCATGATGGTCTCTCTTCTTCTTCTTCCTTCCCCTCACTGGGTTTCTGCTGCCTGAGGCATTCATTTAGCAGGTCAACATTTGGGGCCATGTATTCCTGGATCTTTGTTGTTTCATCTTGAATAGTTGCTCTGACGCTCACTAATCCTCAGCCTCCCTCTTTCTGCTGAATGTACAGCCACAGAGTGCTGGATTTGGGGTGAAACCCTCCATGCAGGGTGAGGAGCTTCCTTGTCCTTATATCTGTGGCTTCTATCTCCTCCTTTGGCCAGGTTATGCCTGGTCCGTGTCAGGTGTTGGGGAACCAGGGCAACCCATGGTGGGCTATTGGGACAAGACATACATGGAGCGGGCATGATAATGTGGGATTAATGGAATGCTACGATACCAGCAATCCCAGTCCAATTGACCTGCCGAGTGTGCTAAGGTTGGGCACTATCTGCCTTGTGTCTGCAGACACAGTGAAATAGAACCTTTTACATTCCACAGTCTTTATTAAACTAGGTATGCACCCCAAAGTAGAAAGATGATCTGAACCTAAAAGTAAAAAATGAATTCACATGAATAAGGTAAAGGAACATACAAAGAAAGGCTAGCATACAGACTTGAATACACAATGAAAGTAGGCTGATACAAACACACAGTAAAGATAATCACAGGAGGAGAGACAAGAACAAAGTCAGAAAGTGTAAAGCAAGCCACAATACACAAGGAAAGAGGTATAAAGTAAAACAGGAAATAACAAGCTACCACTTCTGCTGGCACAAACTCTTAAGATCCCACCAGATGTCTGGGCTCATCATCCTAACTCTAAGACTGAGCTCCGGCATCCTCTTGAGGAAACTAATTTCGGTCTGTTGTAGCTGTGATCTCATTCATTGCAAGATGGCACTGTGCCAGCGGCAGCCTGTTGCAGCAGCAGCAGCGACCCGTTCCCTAGTGTGATTTTTGTTGTGTCTTTTGTGTTGTTTTTCTTCTTGCCTTTTGCACTGTACGGTGTACCTGGAATACAACAAACCCCAGTTTAGTTTGAGGGGATCAGGAGGCGACGCCATGGCTGCAGAGCGAGGTCTAAAGTCCGGATGAAGAAGAGGAGGTTTTAGGCCTGTATCCCTGCAGTCATCGCGGGAAATGTGAGATCTGCAAATGAGATGGAGGAACTGGAAGTGCTCACCAAAAGCCAGAGTGAGTACAGGGAGTTTAATATTATGTGTTTTAGGGAGACGTGGCTACATGATTTTATACCGGACTCCACTGTGACTCTCCCCGGCTTCCACACGGTCCGAGTGGACAGAGGAAAGGAGGGGGGCTCACATTTTTCGTTAACAACCGGTGTTGTCACCCTGGACATATCACCGTGAAAGAGCATGTCTGCAGCACAGACATCAAGCTTTTTGCCATCGGTTTTGATCCGTATTATCTGCCACGGGAATTCATCAACGTCGTCTCCATTTTTGGGAACGTGAGAGCGCTTTGTGACGTCAACCACATCGTAACTGCGGGGCTTCAGACTAAACACCCTGGAGCCTTCATCACCATCACTTGGGACTTCAATCATGCCTGTCTCTCCTCCACCTTCCCCACCTTTCATCAGTTTATTTCATGCACCACCATTCAGTCTCTGAGTACATCAGGCTCTGCATAGACGACACCATTTCCACCAAAGTGGTCCGCTGTTACCCAAACAACAAACCCTGGGTAACCACTGACCTGAAGGCTTTTCTCAACAGGAAGAAGAGGACTTTCAGGGTGGGGGACAGGGCAGAACTCAAATACATAAAAAGGGAACTCAAACGCAGACTCAAAGAGAGTAAGGACGCTTACAGGAAGAAAGTAGAGGAGAAGCTGGAGAGGAACAAGGCCAAGGATGTTTGGAGTGGAATGACAGAGATTGGCTTTGATGTGCTGGGGCACAGGAATCAAGGCAAAGGACGCCGGACTGAATAAACTGATCAGAAAAGCAGGATCTGTTGTCAGCTCTCAGTTGGCCACCTTGGAGGAGGTGGTGGAGCAGAGGATGCCGACCAAACTGCTGGCCATCATGGACAACACCTCCCATTATAGGAATTTCCAGGAGCCAAGTTTAGGAAAAGGAATAAAAATATAAGTTAATAAAAGTCAACTCAAAGAGTTTTGCAACTCCAGATCAGCCTGGTCCCATTCCCACGTCGTCGGATACAGCCGCTTGGTCACAGCCCCTCACATTTCGTTCAAATGCGCAAGCTGCCTTTTATGTCTGGATTAGATGAACAGGGCTTTAACATAGCAACCATGCAAATATATCCATGCTCTATTAAGCAAAAACTGCACAACAAAATGCTATTTACAAATTCCCAAGAAGTTTTTAATGTAGCTTTTTGAAGAAGAGACACATACAACTTTCCCAAGACTCTCAAGATTTACTGTGCTCACCATTATATTTTCAAAGATCTGGACTTAATCAGCTTATCAAGCAGAGCCAAGAGAAGGGTATGTCAAAGGTTCAGAGAGACAAAAGGAGAAAGAAAGAAGGGAGTGGGGAAGCAGAGTGGAGAGGGAGACAAATATAGATCAGAGAATGATGAAAGACCACACCCAACACATTTAATAAATAGAAGAACTAAATAGTCATTTAAATGATGTGTCTGTATCTCAAATAGAAATTAGTAGACATTTGTGTAACTTCCAGGATGCATTTCAAGGGGGTTGAATTATTTTCACTAAACAACACCTGCTAACAGACACACACCCACAGAGGTTAGCAGAACACACATAAGTGTAATATAGCACATTCATTTTCGGGTGTGATGTTTTTGCAGAAACACACACACATAATAGAAGGCCACAGGGGAGCGGAGAAGCTCATAATACCTATGAGACCAAAGACACAGAGATTTACAATGTGTGACAACACTTCACACCCCCAGCAAACACTTTCCTCTATCTCTAATTTACACCTCAACATGCCTTAACTTGACTGTTGAAGGGCAGTTCTCCCAAAACACAAGAAAACAATCAGAAAAAAAGAAAAATTTAGATTTTGAAAACTGTAGGTAGCCCCAGTCCTTTTATATCTATGATGTGGAGATGCCCGTGTAATTGTTGACTGCATCACTTGTCTTACATGCTCAAATATACATACATGCATTTGTTTGTTCGTTTTCTGCCGCTTATCCGGGTCCAGGTTGCAGGGGCAACAGTCTGAGAAGGGAGATCCAGATGTTACTCTCCCCTGCCACTTCCACCAACTCCTCTCAGGGGACACCAAGACGTTCCCAAGGTGATGATTCTCATTCCTGCCGCTTCACACTCTGCACTAAACCCTCCAAGCGTGAGCTGGAGGTCGCTGTTCGATGAGGCCAACAGGACCAAATAATCTGCAGAAGTAGAAACAGAATCCGGAGGCCACCGACTCCCTCCATAGCTTGGCTGCGCCTGTCCATAAAATCCTGAGCAGAATCAGTGAAAAAAGGGCGGCCCTGGCGAAGAGCAACCCCTAACTGGGAATGAGTCTGACTTACTGCTGGCAATGCAAACCAAGCTCTGGCTCTGACAATACAGAGATCAAATGGCCTGTAACAAAAGGCTATCTACCCCATACTCCCGGATTACCCCCCACAGCACCCCTTGACGTACATGGTCATAAGCCTTCTCTAGATCCACAAAACACATGTAGACTGGTCTCATGCCCCCTCCAGTACCCTTGCAAGGGTATAGAGCTGGTCCAGCGTTCCAAGGCCAGGGTGAAAACTACTCCTCTTGAATCCAAGGTTCGAATAACAGCCGGACTTTCCTCTCCAGCACCCTGGAGTACGAGAACCACCACCCCTGTCTACTCTCCAAAGGCACTAATACAAATTGGTTAGGTACACAGGATATCAGTCCTAAAGGGAAATGGTAGAAAAGTCACAAAGCTGGAGATAAGTCAGAAACATGGTTATGGTCGAACACAACTTTCAGGAATCAGAAAAGGCAGACCACAAGGAAACAAACTGGGTCATTCACCAAGTCACTGAGAGAATATTGCCGGAAATGCTTCTCACAGGGATGCAGACGGTGTGACCAAGGCACACTGGGAGAGAGGCGTTTAAAAACACAGGAGGAGACCAAACGAGACAAGGATGAAAACAAATAAGAAATCACACAGTAGGGAAACTTGACACAAAAAGGGGAATATAACCGCAGTTATATAAAAAAAGAGACAAACAGGAAACAGAAAACAAAACAAATTATCCAACTTGACGAGACCTGACACATTAGGGAAATAATAACTCAAATAAATCTGAAAACTTAACATGTTTAGATTGCATGCTTTGCTTTTTTCAGATTAAGAAGTAATAAAAATGAGAATGTGTTCTATTCTGTAGCCATTTGATTCACCAGCTTTACATCATGTCCACCACATGCTTATCTGCCAATTTGTAATCCAGAGCAAACAACAGCAATAGTTCTTAACATGCCCGGCAGGTTGTAAAACCATCATCATTTCATAACTCATCTACCATCCATCCAATCTAATTTTAGTATTATGTTTATGTTTTAATTTATTTTGTCTCTGCAGTTTTTGTGCAGTGCAATAATATCTCAAAACAATTTCAAATACAGCTGAACTATAAGTGTGTGATAATTTCAAGAACATTTTCTGAATGAAAAGTCTGATAATTAAGCCTTCCTCTGTGTTGAAGAAGAGGAAAGTTGTTTTATTTTATTTTATTTTATTTCATTTTTCATCACATTCATTGTTTCACTAGATGCATATCAGTGCGATGTGTTTGTAAAAAAGGCAAAGCAGTTTTCCAAACTAAAATTCTGTTTTAAAGAGGTGTCTTTAAGACATTGCCTTCTCACCTGCTCCCAGCTTGTTGTTCTGAACCACTGATCTGGGGTATTGAAACAGGGAGGGATAAAACAAACAGTATACGTTTTATGAATTTTGTTGGAGGGAATATATTCTGCACATATTTTTGAATGATAAAACCGTGATGTACTGGTTGAAGGTGGGCAGAGTTGAAGACACACCTAGAGCTGATTGTAATTTGTACTTTTTAAAGTAACAACTGCATATAACATGACTGACTTTCATTAGTTTAGACAATATCCACCACTGGATTTCTAAGGAGCTGAGATGAGCTTCTTTTCATTGATTACTGCCATATATAAAATGCATATAATATGTAATATATATTTCTTGTTGATGTTCTTGTGGCAGAAAATACTGTTCACATCCAAAGTACAGAGAGCAAGTTTTGTCATTTCATCACCACCACATTGTTAATTGGTTGATTTTTGCTTTTATATCCATAGTTATGATGAGTGTGTCTGCCCGGGTTCAACCCAGATCTACATACCTACAGATGACCCACCTCCTTACTCCCTATTGGACCCCTGTCAGAGAAGGACGGAGCAGGAAGAGCAGCCAAATCACACTAGTCAGGATCATTCGCCATTCTATGGAGAGACCTCGGCGAGTGCGTCCTGGTTCTCCCCATCCGGCTACCAGCCGGGACTACAGGAGCAGCCTCGACACATTGCATCCATCTCTTTCTCACTGGAAGCAGCGCCACCTTATGAGTCAGTGTTGGCTGAGCAGGGACAGCCACTCCCTCTCATGCCATGTAACCTTTATAAACACCAATCAGAGAGGAGGGATGAAGGCTCCCCGCAAACGAGACCAAACCATATCATTCAGGACAACTAATTTATTTTTTTCACCTGTGCTGTTGGCTGAGTTGTGACACTTGTGATGTGTTGCACAAAGTGGCTGTTCAGAGCAGCTGTGACAACAAACGGTAGACACTGAATGAGATGCAAACCGGTTTCATACAGTTGCTAACACCCAATAAGTTTAAAGGTTTGCAGACATGAGGTTGGCAGTGGACTGAAATGCAGCCTGGACTCCAGTTTTGAAAGTTTGGTTTCTGAAAAATTCACTAATTGTGTTGTATTGTCAGGTTTCTGGATTTACTTCCCTGGCCAGAAGTCTCCTCCTTCTGGTAACAACACCGTTGTTTTGTTCAGTATTTCCAGGTTGGACTTGCTTGGATGACTGATCTAAGAGCCATGTTGGAAGTGCAAAATGCTACAGTAAAAATCTACTGTAGATGGCAGCAAGGTGACTTTGTCTGTTGGAAAAAGATTGGAAATAACATCAATGTGCTTTTCAGTAGTGTTGTTTAAGGTACAGTACATACAGGCAGAAGGAGTACCCCTTGTTTTTCCATTAATTTGATCCTCATCTTTTCATCAGTTTTACCAAAGTTTTAAATCAAAGTATGACACATGGTGTGTACTACAACCTAAACACAAGTGCTTATTGCTGTCTCTATAGTGTTTTTTAAAAGATGCATGCTGTTCTTCCAGTGTAATCATAGTGTCCTAATAGAATGATGACTTATGATGAAATATTTGCCACCATAAACTAAACTAAACTAATCTTGGACATTACTGGAACGTAGCTTTCAAATTAAACAACTTTTGAGGAAAGCAAAATGATGACATTCTGAAGGTAATTATTACATTGACACAATTGTTATATTTGCATCATACTATACATCTGTCACCACCAGTTAGGGGATTTCAAATTGTTGATTGTCATTCAAATTGTCATAATTTTTGTTGGTTTTTATATCAATTACCAAACTGGACCCCAGCAGCAAAATGTAGCTCACAGCCCTTCTACTAATGAGGTTGGGATGAGAGACATGACACATTAAACTGTAGACCTTTACACACTGTTCCCTTAAGGAATGGATGCTTCTGCCTCCGTCTTTTTCTCCTATTTTTGGCCTCATGAAATAATTATTTTTAGTCATTTGCACTAAAACTGTAAACATCTTCCCAATTGACCTTAACAAGTGCTAGATATTATCAGATTTCCAGTTAACAAAAAATAAACTGATAACATAAAAACGTGTTACTTGGGGCTACTGGTCACTTTAGCTCTGGTTTATTTTAAGATTATTATTTTCTGATCTGCTAATAAATTGTTTGATCTACATACTGTAGTGAAAATGTACATCACTGTGTCTTACAGCTTATACAGTGATGTCTTCAGATTGCTGTTTTTGGGTTGACCATAGAGTGAAACTAAAATATTTTTACGTGAGAGAGAGAGAAAAAGACAAAACTTGAAATCCTCACAATTGGAAATATAAAATGATTTTGAGGACTAAGCATTTACAAAAACAGTAATGAAAAATAGAGCATACGTTCTTGGTTAAGATGATAAATATATAATGTGTGTAAAAGACAACATAATTTTACACAGAGTTTTGTATACATGCAACAATTTTCGATTAGAAATGAATTTTAGGGTCATCAGAGAAACTCTCCACTTAAGCTTGCTGTATTTGACATCATTTACCAAATTGTTATAAAGACAGAAGCAGAGAAGTCATGTTTATATCATAAAAAAATGAATAAAGATAGGTGATTGGTCTACACTTCCTCCCACAGTACAAAAATGAAGCCAAAATATCCTTGATACTGCAGTGACATTCTTTGGAGCCTGAGTCTGTGCAAGAGGCATCAGGCTTTAGAGTGCAGTTTGCACCAATTTAGAGTAACAAGTAGCTAAAAAAGACTAAAACAATTGAATATACATAAGTATGATAAGAACTGTCTAAAATGACGGAAACTGTTGTTGTGAAAAATGTATGTGAAGGTCGACTGTGGCAGTGGGTAAATGTCAAATCTCCTGTATTTAAATAGCGCTGTTCTAGTCATTGTTGACCGTATTAAAACCGCTTTTACACTACAGGTTTTTCATTCAACCATTCACACACACATTCATACACTGGTAGCAGTAACTACCTCGCAGGGTGCCACCTGCTCATCAGGACTGTTAACCATCCACACACTCATACACTGATGGCGCAGCATCAGTTTGGGGTTCAGTGTCTTGCTCAAGGTAGAGTTGGTTATCTTCTGATTGGAGGATTAGTGTGTCAGAGTGTCCTTGGGCAAGCCATTGAACTTAACATTGCTCCTGATTTTGCCCCATTGTGTTTGTGAATGTGGGTGTATGTGTGTAAATGGGTGAATATGACAAACGTAAAGAGCTTTGAGGAGCCTCAACAGAATCCGCCACCAGGGGGCAATAAAGATGTTTTGGCTTCACTTTTGGGGAACTCTCCTGCTATCTCTCTTTGTATATATAGTGAGCCACAGTGAATTAACTTCCATATTGATTGTGAGTCGATTGAAATCAAATGTTAAATTAGAGATAACACATCATTTATCAGCTGTTATTGAACAAGTAGCTAATTTGTGGCTTCAAAAACAATGTAGATGTTATTTATATTTTTTTGAGCAATTTGTCTTGTAAACTTTGTTCATAATTTAGGAAACTGTTATTGTGTGTCATGGGTTTTAAGTTAAAAGATGTGCCTAATAGCCCTCAGACTGTTAGCTGGAACCCTGTAGCCATAATACAATATTATCAATGCAACTAACTCAGTGCTTTGGACTAGTTTGATTAAATAATGAGGTATTGGTTTACTGATGCAGTGTTGAGGCGCTTTTGTTCAATCCATGTTGTGCAG
>KV751325.1:2734436-2745582 GCA_001698575.1 Mola mola
TTTATGAGCAATTTTAACTGGCAAAGGACTTTTATGGGCTCCCTTATGTGATCTTACGAAATTAAATGCGCTTTGAAAGACATTAAAGGACCTCTCATATCTTGCAGACTGGCCTACAATATTCAGTCGAAACACATCCATCTGCAAGAAGCGAAAGACCACAACCTCAATTAATTATTTTTTTGCAATTCAAGAAATTACAATCTAAAATATCTAGGAGTTGAGTTATACCAAATACTTATACAAAATGATATACTTTAAAACCTAAGACTCTATTTTTGTCAGTTTATTCACTTTATTCATTATGTGTTATGTGTATGTACATATATTCTCATTTATGTCTGTTGAAAATATAAACAAGGTTTTTAAAATGGCCCAGTTCAATTTTTCAAAAGATTTCCACCTGAAGAAATCTCCCACTTTAAAATTATGATCCTGGAGGTTAAATCAAAATGTTTGTGTAAACTGAGGATTCTTTTAATGCCTTATTGGATTAGAAAGAGAGTTGTAGAGATCATCGGTGTAGCCTGTATAGTAGTATTTGTTAATTAAAGACAATAATTCAGTTCCAAAGCAAAGTATTTTTTTTTTTATGGTGCTCCAGTCTACCACATTTGTTATGTTAGGATACTTTGTGGGTGCATTCTCTGTAAGTAAATGTCATGTAATTCTCTTGCATATGCATCACTTCCTATATCTCCTCTTTTTTTTTCCTTGTATGCCACTACAACACATTTCATGTATATATTAGGAACTCCAGTCTATGATTTTGTTTTGTTCTGTATTAGAGATTTTGTCGAATAAAACTATTTTCTTCTGCACACAACAACAAATAAATATGGATTTTAATGAATCATTGAGTAGCTGCTTTTGAGAAAATAGTGTCATTGTGACTTTAATGTACTCACTCCGATGCTGATGGGAAGGTCTGTGAAGTGTCTTAGTCCATTTGATTATTCAATGCATTTAAAAGCTGAAAATTGTCTCCATATAGCTCATCAAGTGTAATTGAAGTTTCTACAAGCTCAGAATGGTTTGGTAGGACATTTTTTACATCCTTTCTAAGCAAAACTTTGCACTGTCTGTTGAGCTGAAGACATTAGCATGTATCCACACAGCGAAGGTATAAATAATGGCAAAATTAAAACAGGATCCCTGGGTTTTTCTGAAAACTTTCATTACCAATACATGTTCATTCCTGTTCATCACATACTATCTTTGTCATGTGTCCCTCACATCTTATCCCGACATGCACGGTACCCTTTGACATTGTCAACATACTCTATTGTAAATAATGCTACTGTATGTTGTCTGTTCAGCTTGGCTTTACGTTGCAGGTAAATTAAACCTTTGTGCATATAAATGAGATGCAAGAGAGTTTGAAAAATGTTGATATCTGAAGAGATCTGGGAATACACAGGATGAAGTGAAAATTGCCTTTTGATGTCTTTTTTAATGTCTTATTTTCTTTTATACATTTTAAAACTATAGTCCCCTGCTTCAGTTGTTTGATTTTCTCACCAATTTTGGGTGAACAATTCCTTTATCTGTTCACTGTCTTTGATCAAACTCATTGTGTTGTCATAAATAGTACAAAATGTGCCACTGTCCTGATTTAACTACAACTAGAGAGTGTTTTACCTTTGGTAGCTATTACCTATAACTGCCCTGGTTAGATTTTTCAGATGCCTCTGACCCAGGTACACACCCAGCCAAAGCCTGTCAGTCAGTTACTGAAGTCATTTTCACAACAGAGAACATCAACACTGCACTCCAAACGGCCAACTGCTGCTGCTGAGTTTAAAAGCAAAGCTGAGTAATTATTTTGAATTTGTTTTCAGCTTTTACTGACAAGTAAAATGGATCATTACTCATTATCATTATCAGTATCATGATGGAAAGCAGATGATTGTACTAACCTTGAATGTTCTCTTGTAGAAAATGAAAGCTCAGGTTTTGTTCCTACTCTTAGCTCTTGTCGTTGGACTTAAAGCAACGACCGTTGATCCAGCTGATAACCCCAAAGGTATTCCTGTACGAGACACATTAACCAAAGACTTTGTGGATTTGTTACTGACAACATCTGTTTTAATCTTACAGCTCTTGCAGACTATGAGGTTATACCATCAATCTTGGCTCTTGGCTTACAGAATGTAGAGAATGAAAACACCAAGGGTAAATAATGATGTCAATTTCATTTTACTTGTTATACACTTTTTGAGGTATTCTTACCATCATGAGTTTTTTGTTTTGTTTTTTTTTATTTTATTTTTTTTATAGCAGGTACTTAATAACATTGCTGAGTGATATTTTATAGTTATTTACATACAAATTAAAATTATATAATTGCCAAAGACATTTGTAAAATATGGATTAGTTTGAACACAGTGGTGCAGTGGTTAGCACTGTCGCCTCACAGCAAGAATGTCCTGGCTTCGATTTCCAGGTCAGGACGTTTCTGTGCGGAGTTTGCATGTTCTCCCTGTGCCTGTGTGGGTTCTCTCCGGGTACTCCGGCTTCCTCCCACATTCCAAAAACATGCAAACTGGGGGTTAGGTTCACTGGTTACCTTAAATTGTCCATAGGTGTGAATGTGAGCGTGGATGGTTGTTTGTCTCTATATGTCAACCCTGCGATGAACTGGTGACTTGTCCAGGTTGACCCCACCTTTGCCCAAAGATGCTGAGATGGGCTTCAGCCCCCCCCAACCCCTAACAGGATAAGCGGTAGAAAATGGATGGATTATGTTGAAGTTTTACATTCTTGAAGACTTTTTGTTGTAACAACATTGTGTTTAAAGTATTTTTAAATTCATCCATCCATCCATTTTCTACCGCTTATCCTGTTAGGGGTCGTGGGGGGGGGGGGGGAAAAAGGCACAAAAAAACACTTGTTTAGGGAAGGATCATGCTTTGCCTCAAAATTCTTGGTTTTGTCACTCCAACACATGACCTGACCAATGGCTTATTTGTTGGCTAAAGTGGTCTTGAACTGTATGCTAAGATGTCATGCCACTGCCAACTGTACCATGTGACTAGCCATGATTTTAAGTCACATAAAATACAAAAACCTGCTCTCTCACAAATTGTAGAATTGTTAAAGGAGCATGTACAAAATTTAAATCTCAGTTGTTTACCAGAGCATACAATGGAAACATTTTATATTATATATACATCCATCCAACCATTTTCTACCGCTTATCCTGGTAGTGTCAGTGTCTGTTGTTAGGGTCAATCAGTGTTTCTAGTCTTATGTTGAAGTTTTGCTTGTGCCTGATTCCCCATATCCTGTCAAGTCTTGTCCCGCAGGTGTGTCTGATTATTCCCTCTCCATAATGTGTCCCACCTGTGTCCTATTGTCTACCTCTCCCTCATGTATTTAACCCCCGTGTTCCCTTCCTCCTGTGCCAGATTGTCTTGTCTTCCTAGCGAGCAGTCCAGCGTATGTTCCGTGTAAGTCTCCTTGTGTCCGATCTATATTCCGTGTTCCGGTTACCAAGTTTGCCTTATACTTATCCTTAATTATTAAAATGACTACTGATTTAGAAAGCCCCCTGTGTGACTGTACAATTGGGTCCTTGGTTTCCCAAACCTGATAGTTAGGAGTCGCGAGGGGGGTGGGGGGCTGGAGCCTATCTCAACATCTTTGGGCGAAGGCGGGGTACACCCTAGACAAGTCGGTTATTGTCATGTTGTTGAGTTGTCTCTCAGTGTACCCAGAGAGAACCCACGCACGCACATGCAAACTCCGCACAGAAACACCCTGACCTGGAATCGAACCCAGGATCTTCTTGCTGTGAGGCGACAATGCTAACCACTGCACCAATATATATATATTCACAGCATATGAACAAAAGAGCATCATTTGGGATTTTTTTGTTTTTTAATGCTATGCATTATAGCATTAGGAGTTTTTTTTGTCCCCAGACCTCTGTAGGCTCATTTTAATATTATTTCTGAATACTTGATGGTAATGCATTAATGTATGTGTGAGATTATGGAAAGCTATGGAAAAACTCAAATACAATATTTTACCATTGTTATTCGATATTTTCATGAAGGTATATCACTGAAAGAAAACAACAACAAAAAAATGGTTCTAAATAGGACCTTTCATGTTAGCGCTACAGTAGGACGCTGCACCCTTAGAAGGGGATGGGGACATTTTAGTTATTAAATTGGTTGCAATCTGCAATTAAACCACTAGATGACACTAAATACCGCATGCTGGTCCTTGAATATCATATCCTATCTACTGTGTACTTAATTATGACTGTTGACTTCTTTAAACAATTCAGCATGTCTAAACTTTACACATCATGTGAAACTATAGACGTACCATTCGCATTTGGACACCATTTAGTTTTGACCGTGTGTTGTGGCTGTTAATACAGTTGTACAAATGTATTTATTAATTTTTTATTTTTATTTTTTTGCAGGAAAACATGACTCTTCAGGAGAATGAAGGGAACATACTTTTTTAATATGACCCACAAAGTTGTTCAATAAATGACATAAAAAAATAAAGACAGCAAGATAACAAATCGAATCAAAATTTATTTGTGTAGCCCAAAATCAAAATTACACATTGCCTCACTGGGCTTTCACAAACTTTACAAGTGTGACACCCTCTGCTCTTAGACCCTCGAACCGGGTGAGGATCCCTTCCTAGGATGGGCAGACGTGCAATAGATGGCACTTAGTAAGAATGTATGAGTTCATGAGTCTATAAATCCACAGCACATGTATTATGTTGATTATAATAGCATTTCTACATTAAAATGTCTAAAAATGACCAGAACATATTTTGCATAGTTGTGTAGGCCCACAATACAAACATAAATTTAAAAATTAAAGTGCATCTATGTTGTGTTCGTTTTTTTCTTGTAAACATAGTAATCCAGTGACGGAATCAAAAGGACTGCGTAACAATAATCAGGATCCCGAATTATTAATACATACTTCCCAATCTAGTTAACTTCTTTTCATAATCTGACTCCAAGAAACTCCTCTTTGCTTTGACAATGTCGTCCTCTAGTGGCCCATTCAGGGGCCTAGCAAACCCACGCACTAAATTGGGTTAAATTAGCTAATTGTGTCTAAACTCAATTTCCATCTTCTGGCAAAATAGTTTAAAACAGTATTAAATGGGAAAAGGAAAGAGGGTGTCTTGGTTTGTTGAGTGATAGTGTTACCCAAATGTTAACATGGTGTTTTCCCTTAAGAAAGTCGTCCGGCGCCGGCTGCCATGCGATCCATCTGCAGAGCTCAGCCAGAATATCAACAGTCACTTGTTGCCTTTGGGCCAGTTTAAAAAAAAAAAACAACAACAAAAAAAACCCTCTTCCCCAGGGTCGTTCGACTGAAACTACAACACGCTGACTTTGCTTCCCAGGCTGTCGTCTGCTCTTCTTAAATTCACAAGTTTTCAGCGGAGTTCGCCGGTTAACACGGAGTTTGAGCGGGGAATAACATGCGGTCCTTCGCCGGACTGGCTGCCATTATGGCGGCGGCGAGCGTCTATCTCTACGTGCTGACGAGTCATCTTCCCCCGGAACCGCAGCCCGCCTTCCCGGTGTCTGCAGGGGAAGACGAGGGGGGCCAGGAGAACAGGTAGGGAACGGACAGAGAGCGCAACTTAGAATACCAATTCAAACTTACATCTTATTTCCGAACGATACAAAAGAAACCTCATTCCTCCTATAAACGCAAAGGCTCAAAATATTGGGACTAATATTACTGATTCAAAAAAATGTCTAATGTATGCTAAATTTCGAAATTTCTGTCAGATCAATTGAAAGTGGTCTAATCAGTCTTAGCAAAAAAAAAAAAAAAAAGTTTTAACAACCAAGGGGAAAATAAAGAAAATGAATGCAAAGAATGTGAATACACATGTGGCACACTAAACTCTTAAAACTGCAGACAGTATATTTTCTCAACTTGAATAATATCATTTCTTGAACTTTATACTTTGACTTTCCCTCATGTTGATTCAAAGTATTGTTTTTTTTTATTGACCTAGAAGCTTAAAAATAGTTACTTTACATACTCAGATTATCAGTATAAATAAATTATTACCTACCTCTCTATTATTATAGACTTAGACACCTGGCAACAGTGTACGCTACAGTGATACTTGAATATTACTGTATCTATTTTGTATGCTGATGAATGAGTATTTTTACTTTTGATACTTTCTGTATGGTCTGATGCTGATATATGTGTGTGTACATTTGGTATTGCTCCTTAATCATCAGTAATAGATCTACAGTAAACATGTACAGTGAATCAGTGGGTAGTGTCTTGTTGGTTTGGGTTTTTCCCACATTACATTGTGAATATCAGGTGGTTTTTAAAACTAAATTATCCACTGGCCATCGTTGTAAAACTTTTTTTTTCCGAGTGTTTTTTCGAAAGTCAGAAAAAAAATTCCTAAATTAATGACTCAGACTTTCTACCTGAGAGTGTCAGAGGTGTTGTGATCCCAGTATTTTGTAACCCCGACACCATTGGACTTGTGACTTTTACCTTCCTCTTGTCCAGTGCATGCTGGGATAGGATCCATGAGTGGGTAAATATAAGGTCAGTGATGTTGATAGCTTTTTCAATATAGTGAGTCCCCATAGTGAGTGGGACCCACAGGTGGTGACTTGAGTGGTTCCCTGGGAAATTCAATGGGTCCCCAATATAATTTTGTTTTTTGGAATATTGGTACATTTGGTGATACATTCATATATGTTCAAAATATGTCTGAAATTAAAATAAACAAATACAATTCCAACTCTGAAAAATTTATAGTAAAATTGTCACAGCGTACAAATAAAAAAAAAAATACAATTTTTGAAGCAACATAAATGGCACCAAAAAAATGTACCAAAATTCAAATAAAATGGTGTCTGTAGTAGTACTAACTATAAATCATCAATAAAAGTGTTGATTTTAACACACAAAACATTCTCATCAAAAAAATATCTTGTAGTCGGTGCATTAACTAAATCAACTGAACTCAGTTAATCACTGTGAAATGTTTAGCACAAAAATTAAACTTTAAGACAGTGTTAAGTTTTTTAAAAAAACAAAAAACGATGCAATTATTCTTGTGGTGTATAGTAATCAAGTCCATAGTATATTTAATGATAACTTATACTTCCATCCATCCATTTTCTACCGCTTACCCTGTTAGGGGCCGCGGGGACCTGGAGCCTAGCTCAGCATCTTTGGGTGAAGGTGGGGTCACCCTGGTCAAGTCACCAGTTCATCACAGGGCTGACATATAGAGACAAATAACCATCCACACTCACATTAACACCTACGGGCAATTTAGAGTGACAAATTAACCTAACCCCCAATTTTGCATGTTTTTGGACTGTGGGAGGAAGCCGGAGTACCCGGAGAGAACCCCAGCAGGCACAGGGAGAACGTGCAAACTCCACATAGAAACGCCCTGACGCAGGATTTGAACCCAGGACCTTCTTTCTGTGAGGCGACAGCACTAAACACTGCACCACCAACTTCATATTGAACAATTTTCTCTGCATGACCTCTTTCCATTCGACCAGTGCCTCTTCAAAAGGGAACTCTGGCCTCTGGGGAACCAGGTTCACCTGGAGAACCTGCTCTTAGTGTTCCGATGACAGCCTGATCCTGTGAGGGCTGAGAATGAGGTTCTGAGCAGAGAACCCTCGTTCACAGCCAGCTATATGCACAGCCAGGGTGGTGGCCAGTGGAGCAGGGATGGTGAGGTTGGGGAAATCGTTTAGGTGATATTTTGTCATTAATGCCTGAATACTGCTTAAATAGTCTGCTGACCGGCCATGTGTTTAACTCTTATTCTTCGGCAGCATGTTCCCGGTTTACTTTCGTTCCTTTGCCGAATGAATGCGTAGACAGCGTCTGAGCGTAACAATATGGCAGGATTCAAAGTATTTTTATCACAGCCACCGGAGTAACGTTCTCTTTATTTCATTACAGCACGACCCCAGACGTCAAAACATCGTCGACGTGCGTGAACACAGCATTGAGCAATGGAAACGTAAATTTATTTAGCTATATGAAGTTTGTATACTTAAATTTTGAAATGAAACGTCGTCACTGGTTAGTTGTTGTGCTGGTGGCTAAACTAGCATGTCGCGAGACTGTGCACGCGGGGTTTCGCCTGTGTTGGCACAGCGCATGCGTGGAAAGCGAGGTTCTCGTGTCGGTCACTTTTAATACAAGTTGTTGATCGTTGTATCGTTTTACACGGGAAAAATACGGTGCATTCCCGGGACGCGTGGACAGTGACTTTAATGACGCCTTTCAGATTTTAATTTGTCAGAGACGCAGGACGCGTATGTAGCATCATGTCTGTAAGGTAATGCCATATATGAAGGAAATAATATCTCAGTTTTTAATTTGTTGTGTTGATTTGCGAATCAAAGCATATACTTGAATGAAATCATCCATAGAGACCGACCGATATATTGGCTGGCCAATATTATTGGCCGATATTAATGTTAAACAATGAATAAAAATTAAACTAAACTGTATACTGTATAATTGTTTTTAATTAATGCTTAAAAAAAAAGGTACTTTGTTACTTAAAGATGCCTGAGCTGTTGAAAAAACAACAAAAATGTAAATTGCAAGCTGAATAAGATTTTTTTTTTTGGTAGAAAAACACCCATGTATGCTGTAACTTGTAAGTGAAGGAGGAAGGAATATTGAGGAAAAAACATTATGTTTTCCCTCAGTACAAGACATGTGGGTTTTGTGGGACTTACCCTGCTGTTGTGTTGCCTTCCTCCTCGTCATGATACCAACAGCATGTTTTCTTTTCAGATGCTGCATCATGCCTGGCCAAATAGCACTTACACAGTTTTCAGTAAACACAGTTCCTCGTTTTATTTAATGTAAAATTCTCCCAGACTTTTGATGTTTTGGGTCTACGTGTTTCCTCCATCTGTGCCATTGTTTAAATGTGTGACAATCTTTTCAGCTGTCTCTGTTCTGCCATGTATGCTCCACTCAGATCTCTGCAGCTGTTTCCGTCATGCGTTGACAGCCCCACAACACAATGAGCGTCACAATAATCGCATAACACAATAGATCAATAATGTAATTTGTTGGCAACTATTTTAATAATTTATTTTTATTGATTTTATCAATCCGTTGATGCAGCCCTAGTTGAGATGATTTGTAATTGTTAAATTTCCATTGAATTATACAGTTCAATTGCACTGCTGTCACTTAAGACAATAACAATTCATTGTTAATCTGTAAAATATTCTGCCACCTTTGCATATCTTTGTTACAAATATTCTATAACCTCAGAAGAGGGATCATTACAAACAAATTGTGTATATTGGCTGATATATTGATTATGGAACTTTGTTAGTCCCTAATCTCAATGTCAGTATTGACCCCATTTCAGCTCTAATAATCCACACAGGTTTTGTCAGTTATCCAGTGTGTCACAGATGAGACAAATGTAACAAGTAACGACAACAGCAGAGCACAGAATTATGGAATGTGTCATGCTTGCATAGCATTACCTTTCTTTTATCAGTACATTTTGGACTAATTACTCTACAAATGTGTGTGTGATGGTGTGTATGAGGGAGGGTTATAGAGGAAGAGCGATATGTTGAAATGTGCCAGACAGTCAAGTGTGAGGTTGTCTAGGGATGATAGAATAACGCCAACCAAGGCACTCTGCAGCCAAGAGCTAGAACCATCTGTGTGTCTGCACTCGGTACACTGATGTCACTCATGTTGTCCTCATAATTACACCTAGCTTTAGTACACCCATTGGAATTGTACCTTTTTGGTGTCCTTTTTTTCCACGCATGTTTGTGTGCCCTCAGTGATCTGATGAAATTATGATTTATTATCATATCAGCTCAGTTTTTTGGAAGCCTTATAGTTCAAGTAAAAAGTAAAGTTGTCTTTGTCTCACACACATTCTTGCAAAAACAAATCAAACTTTTTCATATTTAATAGCATATAAAGGTACTGTGTTGCATTTAGTCTGTATTAAGTTTCGAAAAAAAACGTCCTTGCAGTTTGTTGTCTTTGTTTTGTCAATGGAAAACACAAACACCAAAGGGGAAAATGGAGATTTGTCACTGTTATTTTATGGGATTTTATTGTCTTGATTAGTCTAAATGAATTAAAATGTTATTAAAAGGCTGAATAGTAGTGAAAATCACTGTTAATTGCAGCTATGGTTGCTATAAAAGATGTGTCAACATGAAATCAGATCCAGCCATTCCTCATATCAGCTGTTAGTGAAGTGATTTTAAAAAAAAAAAGGCAGTCTGCATGAGGATGGAATATATGAGTATATGTTTGTGTGTGTCTGATGGAGGGAGTATCTCTCCTGAGCTTATACCAATAAAAGTGCCAACGATAACACATTTCCCTCCGTAAATACTGTACATACATTTATGCAGCCCCTCCAAGAACCGCCACCTTACCATGGTGGAGGGGTTTGGGTGCCCTAATGATCATAGGAGCCATGTTTTCGGGGGCTGTTTGCCCCTGGTAAGGTCACCCAAGCCAAATTGGTCCTAGGTGAGGGGCCAGACAAAGCGAGGGTCAAAAGACTTCTATGATGGTGACAAACAAGGACTTGTGTACCCTGCCCGGAGGGATACCGGGACCCCGCCCTGGAGCCAGGCCTGGGGAAGGGGTCCGTAGGCGAGCGCCTTGTGGCCGGGCCTTTGTCCATGGGGTCCGGTCGGGCTCAGCCCGAAAACGACACATGGGTCCGTCCTCACGTGGGCCCACCACCCACAGGAGGAGCCATAGAGGTCCGGTGCTATGTGGATCGGGTGGCAGTCAAAGGCAGGGGCCTTGGCGTTCTGATCCCCGGTTGCTGAAGCTGGCTATTGGAATATGCAATGTTACCTCTCTGGTGGGGAAGGAACCTGAGCTTGTGCGAGAGGTTGAGAGATCCCGGCTAGATATAGTCTGCCTAAGTTCAACGCGCAGTTCGGGTTCTGGAACCAGTCTTCTTGAGAGGGGTTGGACTCTGTTCTATGCTGGAGTTGTCCCAGGTGGGAGGCGGAGAGCAGGCGTGGGCTTATTAATAGCTCCCCGGCTCTCAGCCAATGTGTTGGAGTTTACCCCCGTGGACGAAAGGGTTGCTTCCCTGCACCTTCGGG
>KV751325.1:2748498-2761778 GCA_001698575.1 Mola mola
TGACAAAAACACGGGTGTGGGAGGAGTTTGGTGAGGCCATGGAACAAGACTTCCAGTCGGCGCTGTAGAAATTCTGGCAAACTTTTCGGCAGCTCAGGAGGGGAAAGTGGAACCCCGTCCACACGGTCTTCAGTGTGGGATGGGAGTTGCTAACCTCAACTGAGTCTATAGTTCGGCGGTGGAAGGAATACTTGGAAGATCTCCTCAATCTCACCAACACGCATTCCGAGGAGGAGGCAGAGCCGGAGGACTTTGGGCTGGGCACTCCCATCACTGGGGTTGAGGTCGCTGGGGCTGTCAAACAACTCCACAGCGGAAGCGCCTCGGGGGTGGATGAGAGTCGTCCAGAGCTCCTCAAGGCTCTGGATGTTGTAGGGCTGTCATGGTTGACACGCCTCTGCACATTGTGTGGACATCGGGGACTGTGCCTTTGGAGTGGCAGAAAGGTGTGGTGGTTCCCCTTTTCAAGAAGGGGGACCAGAGTGTGTGTTCCAACTACCGGGGGATCACACTCCTCAGCCTCCCTGCGAAGGTCTACTCCAGGGTGCTGGAGAGGAGAGTTTGGCTGCTAGTTGAACCTTGGATTCAAGAGGAGCAATGTGGTTTTCGTCCTGGCTGTGGAACAATGGACCAGCTCTATACCCTCGCGAGGGTACTGGAGGGGGCATGGGAGTTTGCCCAACCAATCCACATGTGTTTTGTGGATCTGGAGAAGGCTTATGAACGTGTCCCTTTTGTCATGGGCCATTCAATCTCTGTATTGTTGGAGCCAGAGCGTGGTTCACATTGCCGGCAGTAAATCAGACCCGTTCCCACTCAGGGTTAGTCTCTGCCAAGACTGCCCTTTGTCACCGGTTCTGTTCATAATTTTTATGGACAGAATTTCTAGGTGCAGCCAAGCGGCGGAGGGAGTCAAGTTCGGTGGCCTCCGGATTCCGTCTCTGCTATTTGCATATGATGTGGTCCTGTTGGCCTCATCAAACAGTGACCTTCAGCTCGCACTGGAACGGTTTGCAGCCGAGTGTGAAGCGGCGGGGATGAGGATCAGCACCTCTAAATCTGAGGAAATGGTTCTCTGCCGGAAAAGGGTGGATTGCCCACTCTGGGTCGGGGGAGAGTCGCTTCCCCAACTGGAAGAGTTCAAGTATCTTGGGGTCTTGTTCACCAGTGAGGGGGAAAATGGAGCGGGAGATTGACAGACGGATTGGGGCAGTGTCGGCAGTGATGCGGGCGCTGGAGCGGGCTGTTGGGGTGAAGAGAGAGCTGAGCCAGGAGGCAAAGCTTTCAATTTACAGGTCAATCTACGTCCCAACTCTCACCTATGTTCATGAGCTCTGGAGTCAATCTATGTCCCAACTCTCACCTATGGTCATGAGCTCTGGGTAGTGACCGAAAGAATGATATCGCAAATACAAGCGGCCGAAATGAGCTTCCTTTGCAGGGTGGCTGGGCTCAGCCTTAGAGATAGGGTGAGGAGCTCGGACATCCTGGAGAGGCTCAGAGTAGAGCCGCTGCTCCTCCACGTTGAGAGGAGCCAGTTGAGGTGGTTCGGGCATCTGGTCAGGATGCCTCTTGGACGTCTCCCTGGGGAGGTGTTTCGGGCATGCCCATCCGGGAGGAGACCCCGGGGCAGACCAAGGACACGCTGGAGAGATTATATCTCTTTGCTGGCTTGGGAATGTGTTGGTGTCCCCCCGGAAGAGTTGGTGGAAGTGGCCGGGGAGAGGAGTGTCTGGATGTCCCTGCTCAGGCTGTTGCCCCCGCGACCCAGATCCGGATAAGCGGCAGAAAACAAAACGAAACGAAACGGAACATTCGTGCAGTTCATGAGTGCCTTTGCATCCTCAACTAGCCGACCAATGACAGAACAGAATGTTCATCCCCAACCAGTAGAAAAAAGGAATGCTGCATGTCGAAGCAGGTGGGGGAGGAAGTCAACAGCTTGTGTTTCAGAAGAGGATTTTGGTGTGCATGAGGAGGGTCTTCCAACCCTTTGCTCAAGTCTACAGGCAGAGACACTATTTCTGTCCCTCAGTCAAATGTATCCTGTTACCTTCCGGCGTGCCTTCTCCCTCACACACACACACAAACACACACATTTACCACAACTGCCTACTTTTTTATTAGTTTTTTTCTTCAGTATTATAAGATATAAAGATTGTTTTTTTCTATAAAATAATTTTCAAAAATTTGTTTTCAAAAACTTGCCTGCAAATAATTTTTAGCTACAACACCAAAATCATTAAGGTGCTCATGAGTTAAATAAAAAACAAACAAAAAATGTTAAAAAGTAGCATGCCCTCTTCATCCATTCTTCTTTTGTGTCTGTCTATGCAGGCTGAAGTTCCCGTCGGACCTGGATGAGCTGCGGGAGCTTGCAGAGATGCTCAAGTTTTATAATAGAGAACATCATGGCTACGTTCTGCTGCTGTTCTGTAGCGCATATCTCTACAAACAGTCCTTCGCCATACCTGGCTCCTCCTTTCTGGTAAGACATTAGTCAAGTCAAGTCAGTTTTATTTTTGTAGCACCAATTCACAGCGAACATCATTTTATGACACCTAACTCTTTTATTATCAGTTAATTAAGGTATTAATTAAGAGGCATATCATTCTCCTACGAGTAAACAAGCACAGTGCAACAGTGGCAAGTAAAGTTTCTTTTTAGGAAGGTTAAACCTCGGCCAGACCCTGGCTGTAGGTGGGCAGCCGTCTACCTTGACCGGTTGAGAGACAGAGAAAAGAGCAGGAGAAAGGCGGAGGAAAAGGAGACAAAACAAGAAACAATACTGTACTCAACCCACTGATGATACAACAGATGTGATGTCATTGCAGGAGCATCACTGGTTTATTGCTTTCCCCTGAAAAGGATCCTGCTTTATGCATGTTAAGTCACTGTTACTGGGACACTTAATGAAACTGAGTTGTCATTACTGGTATGAGGTCCATTTATATTAATCATTCCATTACATGATTTTGACAAAGCCTCAAATGATAACTCATTGTGGTTTGAGTTCATTTCAGAACATCTGTCTTAATGATTTTTGAAGAAAAACATGTAATTATATGGGACATCCAGTGGGCTGCAGCCCTTCACACCAGCAACAAACCAAAAGTAACCCCCTCTTCACTTTCAACATTATTAATCTCCTGGTAAAATTTGCTATTGAGCCAACCTGTAATTTTTGTGTTATTTTGAAAAAAAAATGTGAAAAAAATATTTCTCTTAAGGATTTTGTCATTTTTGCATTTTTGCATTTTAACAATACTGGAGCATCCAGTTAACTGCACCCCTTCCACCAGCAGCAATGCCTGTGTCCATCTGTCATTCTTTCAATTTTAGAGGTAGTGGTCCCCAAATTGAATCAGCCTTACATTGTTTCCCTATAAAACTTGGTAAAGATCCCTGTAATAATTTTTGAGTTACTTTTTTTAAACATGTGTAGATGGAGTACGCCTTGTAACAAATTCTGTTTTTCGTTGACAGAAATGTCTATCCAAATCTCTTTCCTTTTTTCGTTCCTTCAGAACATGTTAGCTGGTGCCATATTCGGGCCATGGGAGGGTCTGGTGCTGGCCTGCCTGCTCACCACCATAGGCTCCACATTCTGCTTCTTGTTGTCGTCTGCATTTGGAAAGCAGCATGTGGTTCAGTTCTTCCCTGGGAAGGTGGCCCTGCTGCAGAGAAAGGTGAGTGTCTCCATTCAGCCATTCAGTATGCGACGGACTACAGCCATTGCAAGAGGCTCTGTGAGGTTTCAGGATCTGTGCTCATTTAAGCCGGCCAAGATACTTATATTCATACTGTTTGCCAGCTTATGGTAAATATGAACATTCTCATAACATTTGCTAATATTACACGTGATTGACAGCTCATACTGTGAACAACATGAAAGTCTGTACCTCAATTCAATTGTTTTCGAGATAATTTAAACTGAGTTATAGTAATTATAAATTTATATTTACTATGAAATATATACATTTATTTATAAAGCTTCTTCTTCCGGAAAATGACGCCAATATGGAAGCGGCTTTAACCTTCATTCTTTCGAACGATCAGCAAGGATAGGATTTTAAGAAAATGACCCTACGTCTTACTTGATTTATTACCTCAGTCAACAGTTACCTTTTGAGTCTCTGTCGCAAAAATCAAGCTGTGTGTGTTTTCAATATCTTATCCAAATTTGGTCACTTCTGCTTCTAAAAAACAAAGATGGTGATTACCCTCCCTACCCCCTACCCTTTTTTCTATATCCTCATTCTCTCATACCTTTGTCTTTTTCTCTTCCTTGCTTTTTTGTCCATATCCTCCTTTTCCTCTCTCCCAAAAAAGGTGGAGGAAAATCGTAGCAGTTTGTTCTTTTTCCTCCTTTTCCTTCGTTTCTTTCCTATGACTCCTAACTGGTTCCTTAACATCACCTGTCCTGTCCTCAACATTCCAATGCCCATTTTCATCTTCTCTGTGCTCATAGGTGAGGCTGCACATACACTCTATTAAAACTCACACGACAGAGACAGCCACAAACACTAATCTGCTGCTTTTTCCTCCAGGTTTGATCCCTTACAACTTCATCTGTGTTTGCACGGGTTCCATCCTCTCAGAGATCTCCTCTCTGGATGACATCTTCTCCTGGGGCACTCTGGCCCAGCTTCTAACTATTGCCCTCATGGCTCTCGTCCCTGGAGCGCTGCTCAAACAGTACAGCAAATCTCACCACAAGGTGGATTGCATGGACAGAAATGGACCAAGTCAGGTTGAAAACAAGCCGCAGGAGAAGAGATGATGATTCTAGGAAAACAAATGAATTTTCATTTTAGTTTAATTCCCAAACAAAAAATGGTGTGAGGAATTTCCTCCCAAAGGAATGTGACCTGTTGTCCTCGTCAGCCTTTCTGGAAGGTCCCACCAAAGGCTCACCATACTTATAGTATGATCCTTTGGGAAAGTTTGGAAATGTCTTCAGGTCCTGCAGGTTACGCTGCTTCATGACTGCAGTATCTCAAAGATGTAAGTGCTCATAAAGAGCTGTTTAATTTTAAGGAAACATTCTAAGATGAGCCTAAAATTGTTTGGATTTACAGTTACAAGAAGAGTGTGGGGAAAAATAATGTTCTTTCTATTTGGACTTGAGTGTCTCCAGATCAAGTGCAGCTCTTTCTTTTTCTAAAGCCCTTGTATGTCTTAATGCAGCAGTAGCTGTATTCGGTGATGAACTTCATAGTAGTTGTACAATTTAGATGTGTTTCTCATTAACACAGTAAATTTGAACTCCAGCATACTGTAATTTGGTGCTTCTATGAAGTAATTCACTTGCAGTTCAAAGTTTAAAAAGATTACTGACCTGTGCTAAAATATAAGTGAACCCTCTTCTTGTCTGAAAGAGTCTTGTACATTAAACTGTGATTTAATATTACAGTTGAGCAGTTAGTTTTTAGCTATTGTTGTTGCCAAGCACAATCAGTATTTCCCTGTAGCGTCCCTCTCTTCTTTACAAAACATGGACTTGTGAGAGGCAGATCATTTGTGTGGACACTATAGGGATGTACTGTATTTATGTTAGGTCAGTGCAAGTTATCCTTTTATCAAAGAAAAGAGAGAGGTATTGCAATTCATGTCTGCTGTTGTAAAATACTCTTAATTGAAAAACTGATACACTGTTTAAATTTGTAATTGTTAATCCATAATTTGAAGAGGAAAGTTCGTACAGAATAGTCTTTAAGTGTAGTTTGATATTTAAAAGAAAATAAGCATGAGGAACAACTTAAGAAATAATATAAAATATTCATGTGCGGGATGTAGCACAGAGATGGAAAAGTCCTTGATTTTTATAGATATGGATTGTCTGTATTTAAGAAGTATTTGATGATTTGTTAATTTAATCCTGAGAGAGTTTGTAAAAGTGTATCTGTATTTTCGATATCCAGGCCAAGTGCAGTAATATTTTGATGTTACTGACTGCTCCTGACACACAAGGATAACAACAGTGTTTCCACTGTTAAGGGTAGTAAATGTGAAAAACATTGTGTGCCTAACATCCTGTTTGTCATAGCTTTTCTTTTCTTCAACTACTGAAAATTATTTTAAAGGTTGTTTTGTTTATATGAAGTAGCCTGTCAGTATTTTTTTTTTTCCTTTAATGTAAAACATGTTAAATGTTTAACAGAGACAAAGTTTTTTGTTTTAAATCCAACATGTGCAGGGTTGTTTCCTTTTTTTTTGTTTTTTTCAGGGGGTGGGGTTAAACTCTGCTGTGTACTGGGTTTAAAATTCAAATTATAACTGAAATCAATGATTGTGTATTGAAAGACTGAAACGTGGGATTTGTAGATGCAAAGAGTAGTTTATTTGTGCCTTTCTCATTTTCACTGACCTTCATTAATTTACCAATAGAACAAATACCAATAGTGAAAATCATTTTAAAATCTTGCTTGTTCTCTCTGTTAGTGCTTTACCACAATTACACACACACACACATTTTAGTAACTCAAAGATATTTGTTCATGCACAAACACACACACACCTTTACATTGGTGCAGACAGGCACTCACTGAAAAATCAGTAAACATAATAACCTGCTGTGAACAGCTTAAACTGAAGTGTGGTGCCAGCTTGCAGAAGAAAGGAGACATACATGCTTTGTTTGAGTTTTTTATCAAAGAAAAAAATCCAGAAAAACAGGTACACCTGGAAATTCTGACAAAAATCTCAAATCACACCATTATTTTGGTATTTATGTGGTCATTGTCTGTGCTCATATGTGGATATAGAAACACCAAGTCATGATCTGCAGCCCTGCCAACACACTGTAAGCCTCAGTATTCTAAAAAAGTTGCAGTGTAGTTAGATCACACTTTAGCAGTAGCCTTCTTTCAGACACTTTTTCTAAGTCAGTTTTATACACAATAATAAGCTAGTTAAAGAATGTAATGTATCAGTATTATCAAAGTGCAACAAGAAAAAGAAAATTCAAACAGAAAAATGTGTTTAATAAAGGGCTCAGGTGAATGTCTAAAAGTTTTTCCAGTTAACTACATACTCTTTACTTCTTTTAGAACTTTATCTAAATCAGTACCCCTAAAAAACTCAAGCCAGCAAAGAAGTCACTCAAGTTCAGGTCTAGCCTGGGCTGAAATCACTGAATTTAGTGATGTGACCATAGTCAGCCCAGTAAGACCGTGCTAAGACAGCACCATAAGACAAATTACAATCCAGTGAATCCAGTTATAATCCAGTGAATTACATCATTTAAAAAACATGTTATGAAGAATGTCATTACTGTCAGTGCAAAAGGTTCAGTACTGAGCAGATATCTATAATGATCTGGTTCATGTAAAGACAGAGCGTGCAAAATATCAAATTCCAAAATAACAGGCGGGTTCTTTCATTTGACAGGAAACATTACAACATAAAACAGAAAGAGCAAGCAAGGACATCACTGACATTTGAGAATGACAGGCAGATGAATGGCAACTTATCCTAAAGACAAACTTATTTGTCCTTCACACACTGAATATGTGAATTCAGTGGATCACAGAAATCCACATCCTATGTCAAATTTCTATTTCTATTTCTATGTCAAATATGGCAAATCTCTTTTTCACATCTGAAACTGCTTTAAATTATAAAAGTTAAAATCAAAGCACGCTCAGTTGAGAATAGTAGAATATTGAAACAAAAACAAAGAGGAAGACTCGGCCCATAGCCAGGGGAATTGAGTTCCAGCAGGGAACACTTATTTTCTTCTGTAACTGTCTTACAGTTCCAACTATCACTTTTGATACAACCGCCATCAAAGTTGGTGGAGGTTATGTTTTTTACGTGTCTGTTGGCTGGTTGGTTTGTTTATAGCAAACCAACTAGTAGACTAGTAGACTAGATGAAAGGTGTTTTGACACAGCCTATAGCTGATAAGATTTTGGTGGATAAAGGTCAAGGTCACTGAAAAGTCAAAGAAAACATTTTTTTTGACCACTCCTCTAAATGAATTGACAGAAAAAGGTCTAACTGGTGTCATGTTGTAAACAATGCGAATCAGAACTAGCTGGCTCCGGGGTTCATGTGTCACCTATCTTGTGGCTGCATCATGTGCTTTTTTTCACACCAATTGACCTTGACCTAAAAATCAAATGTAGGAATGGTCAAAACCAACAGTCTGGTAGAAAGTCAGTTGTCCGTCAGTTTGTTCTTTCGCGTGTCAAAGTTCTAACACCTTTAAAATTCTCAAGGAACTTTGTGATCTTTCAAATGCAGGTGTCAAATTTTAAGGGAAACATCACTGGACATCCTGAATAGCCAAAGAAACCAATCAAAGCAAAAACACCTGTCAGGTTAAGGGAAATTAGCAATGTTAAGTCAAGCTCTAACTTTATAGAATCTGTTTCTTACAACTAGCTATTCTTGGGCCAGTATCTACTGTTTGTTGGAAAAACTGCACCATAAAAGACTTATGCTTTTGGTGCAATGGTGGTTGCCATTAAGCACCTCTTTCTCTTTCTCTTTCTACCGTGCCACCTCTCTCCCCTGGGTGAAGTATTATAGAATGGTTGGTTCATCCTTAAAGCTGTCCTGACCTGTCAGGTGATCCAGCACTCCTCCCAGCTGAAGTCGAGCACCATACAGCTGGGCCTCAGCTCGTCAAGGACAGAGGCCATGTTCAATCAGCCAGTCTACCAAGTCACTGCCTCCAAACTTACATTGTAAATGGTGCCGGGGCTGGGGTGGACATAAAGGAAAATTATGCTGGTGAAGGTAGCAAAGCTGGGAAAACTCAACCTCTGGGATGTCACAGTTGGAAGGATGTGGTTGGTCTTTCTCAGCCTCAAGCTGGGATGGCGGACTTTGCCTGCAGGATTCTGCTGGAAAATGAGTTTTAATGATTCTGGTGATCGTGCATCTCATGGTTTAGTTGCTCCTGAGAATCCACTTCAGAATGTAGGTGCTGGGGCTGACTGAAGAGAGAACATCTTCTGCTCTTTCAGCATCTGCTGTCCCTCTAATGTACTCATTCCTAGTCCTGTCCATCATCGTCAGTCCCAAAGAAAATCTCAAAATCTTTAACTCTGCCTCCTGTCTTTTGGTCAGTGCCACCGTCTCCAAGCCATACAACATTGCTGGTCTCACTTCCCTCTTGTAAACCTTTGTTTTCACTTTTGCTACTGCTCTTTTGTCACAGATCACTCCTGACACATTTCTCCACCTACTCCAACCAGCCTGCACTTACTTCTTCACCTCTTTACCACACTCCCCATTGCTCTGAACAGTTGACCCAAAGTGCTTAAACTCATGGACCTTTTCCAGTTCTACTCCCTGTAACCTCACTGTTCCCCTTGCCTCCTTTTCATTTACACACATGTATTCTGTCTCGCTACGATTGACTTTCATTCCTCTTCTTTCCACGCATACCTCCACCTATCAAGGTTTTCTTCCACCTGCTCCAAGTCTTCAGTACAGATCACAATGTCATCTGCAAACATCATAATCCACAGAGATTCCTGCCTGACCTCATCTGTCACTCTGTCCATCACCATACCAAGCAAGAAGGGGCTCAACACTGATTCTTGATGCAGTTCCACCTCCACCTTGAAGCCATCCATCACTCCTATAGTGCACTTCCCCCCTGTCCCATACTGCTCTCATACATATCCTGCACAACATACTTTACTGCCACTCAAAACTCCCTCATACAGAACCACGGTTCTTTCAACAGCACCGTCTCATCGGCTTTCTCCAGATCCAGAAAAAACACAATGCAACTATTAGGTGACCTTCTCTATACATTTCCATCAGCATTGTCAAAGCAAACATGGCGTCTGTACTGTTCTTTCTAGTCATGAAACCATACTGCTGCTCACAAATCACCACTTCTCTTAGCCTCACTTCCACAGCTCTTTCCCAAATCTTCATTGTGTGGTTCACCAGCTCCCCCTGTAGTTGCTACAACTCTGCACATCATGCTTGATGTTAAAGATTGGCACCAGTACAGGCTCAGGCATCTTCTCACTGACCAAGATCATGTTGAACAGTTCTGTCAGAAACTCCACTGCCCTCTCTCCTAGACACTTCCATACCTCTACCAGCATGTCATCAGGATCAACTACCTTTCCATTCTTCATCCTCTTCAAAGCTTTTCTCGATTTTCATTTTCTTAACTCATCAACCCCTTAAAGTACTCCTTCCATCTTCTCAGCACACTCTCATCACTTGTTAGTACTATTTCCATCCGTCCTTAATCACACTAACCTACTGCACATCCATCCCAGCTCGATCCCTCTGCCTCGCCAGATGATACAGATCTTTTTCTCCTTTCTTGGTGTCCAACCTCTCATACAGCTCATCATACACCTTCTGTTTAGCCTTTTCCACCTCTCTCTTTGCCTTACGTTACATCTTCTTGTATTTCTGTCAACTCTCTTCCATTCGCTCACTATCCCATTTCCTCACCAACCTCATCCTCAGAATACTCTCCTGTACTTCCTCATTCCACCACCAAGTCTCCTTATCATCATTCTTCTGCCCAGATGATACACCGGACACCTGTCTCCCTGATCACTGTTGCTGTAGTTACCCAGTCATCTGGAAGTTCTTCACAACCAGTCGGAGCCTCTCCCTGAAGTCTTCTTTTTTCATCTTCCACCATTTGATCCTCGGTTCCACCTTTGCTCTCTTCCTCATCAGCAGAGTCATCCTACACACTGCCATCCGATGCTGTCTGGCTACACGCTCTCCTGTCACTACCTTGCAATGTCCAATCTCTTTCAGATTGCAACATCTACACAAAATGCTGTCCACCTGTGTCGTCCTGCCTCCGCTCTTATATGTCATGTTGTATGTCATATGTTCTTCCCTCTTTTGCAAGTAGGTATTCACCACAGCCATTTCCATTCTTTTTGCAAAATCCACCACCCACTTTCCTTCCATGTTACTTTCCTTGACACAAACCAGGCGATCACCTACTCATCACCTCTGCTCCCTTCAACAAGCCCAATGAAGTCTACTCCAATCACCACTCTCTCCTCCCTGGGAATACTCTCTACCACTTCATCTAACTCTCTCCAGAATTTTTCTTTCCCTTCCATCTCACAGCCAACTTGTGGGGCATAACCATTGACAACATTCATCATCACTCCTTCAATTTCCAGCTTCAAAAATCATGACCCTGTCTGACACTCTTTTCACCTCTACAACATTCTTTGCATTGTCCTCCTTCAGGGTCACGCCTACTCCATTTCTCTTCCTATCCACACCATGATAGTACAGTTTGAACACTGCTCCAATGCTTCTAGCATTGCTATCCTTCCACCTGGTCTCTTGCACAAACAAATCTACCTCTGCATCATGTCAACCAGCTCTCTTCTTTTGCCTGTCATCATGCCAACATTTAGAATGCCTACTCTCAATCCTACACTTTTGACTTTCCTCTTCTCTCTCTGTCTCCTAACGCATTTCCCTCCTCTTGTATTTTGACTAACAGTAGGTCTATTTCCACCGGTACCCTGTTCGACAACAACGCAGGTGGTGTTTATTGTTAACGCAGGCCCCCGACCGATCTAGTTTGAAATTTGTTTTCGTGAATTGCATATTTGATTTGGCTTTTTACACAAGATTCCCTTCCTGATGTTACCCTCACCATTTATCCGGGCGTGGGACCGCCACTAGAAATACACTGGTTTGTGACCCCTAGTGGCTGGTTTTGTTGCACTTCTACACTAACAAACTAAAACTAAAACTAAAAAAAGAGGGTACCTTGTTTATAAAGCCCATTTTCCTTGTTGAAAAAATTACATAAAATCTTATTGACTTGCTCCACCATGGAGGAGAAGCATGTATCTGTGTGGTGTCATGGGGTGGAGGATGAATACAGAGGATTGTAGATACAGTTGAAACTCTATCTACAGAACTGATTTATGCATTTCACTGCTTGTGCTGTTCCTGAAACTGTTCTATACTAATTATACTATATATGAAATTAATAAACTTTGTTGCTTCAGTATGTTAGTTTGTTATCAAATCTTTTTCTTACAAATTGATGTTTAAATTAGGATTATTGAGCAACAGTACTTACCACCTCAAGCTCCATGTTGTAGTGTCCACCATATATGGCCACACTAGGTGCAGTTGGGAAGACTCCATAAAGGAAAGCAAAATTAGATAAACTCGTGTGGTTGGCACTTGTGCTGTTTACACCTACATCCAGAATATCCACTATGTCTTTACAGACCAACGGCATGACCAGGTTGGAGAGAAATCAATAGAAAATGAGCTCATAAAACTTAAAAGCTGCTGTAGCTAATGAAGATCAGGGTGGGAGACACCACTCAAATTCCATCCATCCATTTTCTACTGCTTAAATTCAATTGATTTAAAAAGACAATTGAAATAATTAAATGTTTCATACCGTAATTATGTATTATTTTCTTAAAGTATCTTCCCATCATTTTTCCTCATACATTATAAATAATTGGAACATGCACACATATACACACCTACACAAAGCCAGTCCCACTTACAGTTTGGCTGTAATGAGGAGAATCAAGGCAACTCCAGTGTCTCTGGTTAGTTTTCTAAATTGGCCAACCTGTCACAGAAAAGGTGAGATTATTTTTATGAGTTAAAATAAATAATTGACAGCAGGCAATTAACACAAGAAACTAAGTTATTCAGATTCAGATTCAGAATACTTTATTTATCCCCGAGGGAAATTGTTACTTTACAGTTGCTCCTTGTAAGTATAGAAGTGAAAAAAACAAAATATATATATATAAAAGAAGTATGTACATTAATAAAAAGAGTATATACAAGAGTATATCCAGTATACAGTATACAGGAAGTTTTAAGTGTGAACTGTGTAAAATAAATAAAAGTGCGACAGAAAATAAATAGTGTAAGAGAACTGCAGTATAATAGATGAAAGATCTGAGGGAGTGAAAAGGTCCAAGAGCCATTCAGAGGGACGAATTGTACAGTTTGATGGCCACAGGCAGGAATGATTTCCTGTGGCGTTCAGTCATGCATATAGGTTGGATAAGTCTCTCACTGAAAGTACTCTTCTGTCTGACCAGCACATCATGAAATGGGTGTGAGACATTGTCCAAGATTGTCCGTAGCTTAGCCAGCATCTTCCTCTCTGACACCACTGTCAGAGAGTCACACTCCATTCCCACAACGTCACTGGCCTTGCGGATCAGTTTGTTGAGTTTGGTGGCATCCGCCACCCTCAGTCTGCTGCCCCAGCACGCAACAGCATAGAGGATAGCACTAGCCACCACAGACTCATAAAAGAT
>KV751325.1:2770028-2792816 GCA_001698575.1 Mola mola
TCTCCCGCTCCATTTTCCCCTCACTCGTGAACAAGACCCGAGATACTTGAACTCCTCCACTTGGGGAAGCCGTTCTTCCCTGACACGGAGTGGGCAATCCACTCTTTTCTGGCTAAGAACCATGGCCTCAGATTTAGAGGTGCTGATTCTCATCCCCGCTGCTTGACACTCAGCTGCAAACCGTCCCAGTGCGAGCTGGAGGTCACTGTTCGATGAGGCCAACAGGACCACGTCATCTGCAAATAGCAGAGATGGAATCCGGAGGCCACCAAACCCGACTCCCTCCGCCGCTTGGCTGCGCCTAGAAATTCTGTCCATAAAACTTATGAACAGAACCGGTGACAAAGGACAGCCTTGGCGGAGACCAACCCTGACTGGAAACGGGTCTGAATTACTGCCGGCAATGCAAACCAAGCTCTGACTCCGACAATACAGAGATTGAATGGCCCGTAACAAAAGGCCATCTACCCCATACTCCCGGAGCACCCCCCACAGGACACCTTGAGGGACACGGTCATAAACCTTCTCCAGATCCACAAAACACATGTGGACTGGTTGGGCAAACTCCCATGCCCCCTCCAGTACCCTCGCGAGAGTACAGAGCTGGTCCAGTGTTCCACAGCCAGGACGAAAACCACATTGATCCTCTTGAATCCGAGGTTCAACTAGCAGGATTTTTGGTTCAGATTTTACAAATTATCTCTAAATTGGCAGACGCAGATTTTCTCATTTGGCTCAAAGCTGAAATGCTCTTGAAGGGGCAAAGTAAAATTTGGTTGCCCGTTGTAAGCAGAGTTATCCACCAGGGCGGTTGCCATTGTTTCCGCCTGAACGCGAGGTGAGGTGAAGTGACATAATATGTGGTTTAGGTGGTGGCTTTCAATCCTCTATGTTCGGTTTGTGAATATTGTGACAATTCATTTTTGTGTTTACCTTGCCCTAGTAGCAACTTGTAACAGCATCTTTAGTTTAGTTCTTTTGGTTACCATCATTGCAAAATCTGATCAAAAGCACATCATCATCACAGAATATTCTGACTTAAAATAAAAATTAATTAATTAATTAAAATAATATTAAATGACTCAATGGCATAAAAACAACAGGAATTGGGGTGGGGGTTCTGACATAGCCGTACTCTGTAGAACTTGAAGTAAAGACAACAAGAGGGTAACAGATCTCGTAGACATCAGGAGAGTACAAGTTTTGGAAAAGAAAATCAATCCCCTTCCAGTCTGTATGATCTGCCTAAAAAGTTGGAGCTGGAAAACATTTATTAATCTATTAGATGGTTTTCATCTTCAAAAGTAAAAAATACAGCACTCCCATTTTTGTCCCAGAAATGATATTGTATTTACACTTTGCTTGCCAATTCTAGACAATTTCTGTTAAAACATTCACACAAACCAAACTTATATCATTAGGGATTAACTCACCCTGTATCTGGTTGTGCTGAGAGCTTTGGAAGCCATTACCCATTGGGGGTGGAGGAAGAGGGGGCCCACCTGTACCTGGCCTGTCAGGAGGAAGTGGAGGTCTGCCACCAGGTCCACCTCGGGGGGACTCAAGGCCTAAACGACCCATGTGAGAAGGGGCTGCTGATGTCTTCACGCTGCCTCCGCCTATGCTACGCCCCAAAGGAGGAGGCGGAGGAAGAGGCCCTTTGGAGGTAAGGAAAAAATCAATTATGACACGTGAAGTAACTTTCAACATAACTTCAGTCTTAAATCCTGCATTCCTGTGAAATATTTGTTGAGATCATGAATGGTATTCTGACAACAGACACACTACTGAACTTTTTCATATGGTTTATACGCAGCAGCAATCTACTGTTTCATAAATCAATCAAGGTTGTTCACCTGTGCGTGCTGACGATTGGTTCCTTCCAAGCGATGGCGGCCTCTCGTTTGGTGGAGGGGGGAGAAGTCCTGTCCGACCATGTGGCAGAGCTGGGCCATGACTAGCAAAGAGATATATTTTAATCTTTATCAACTAAATAATATTTGTTGTCACAAAAAAAGTATAATTCAATCATTATACAAAACACACTTTTTTCCTAAAATGTCATTAAAACTTTGAGGATCACTTGAAATATAAAATACAGAATGAAATTTGAGGTGGAACAGTTGAAATAAAAATTAAAGATGGACAACGCATCATCATTTCCTCCAACAGAAAAAAACTACACATGATATTTTACCACATTTTTAGGGTGTCTATAAACAATTTTAAAGTAAACTGATGAGAAAAAAAGAACATTTTAATAAACATCAGTGTGACAATAACTACCTAAAATGTCGTACATGGTATATTGGAAATTAGGTGGAGGACTTTATAACCTGTACGGCAACTGCTCATTAAAGGGGGATCGTGTTATCCATTTTTATATAAATTCACTAGGTGGGAAATGATTCACCTGCCGATGCTCCACAACAGGCAGTTGCCATATGCATGGACGAAAAGGGCCTGGTCTTACTGGAGGGAGGCTACGTAGAAATGTGCATGATATGTGAACTGCAGCATCACAGAGGAAGCAAATTTTGACACAAAACTGGATTTAGCTATCAAGAACACTGTCTCAGCATCTGATGGCTGATAGTAAATGTTGTATACACATCCGGGCTCAGTAAAGCACTCATGAATACAGAAGACAAATCAGTACCTGTTGAGTGAGCTGTTCCTTTGAGGCAGACGAGGAGTGCTTTGGTTGTCCCCTCCAGCAGGGATAGGTGGGACCGGAGGAGGGCCTGGTCGCCCTGGCGGGAGAGGGGGTGCACCCCCACCAGCCGTGGGCCGAGAGGAAGTGGAGGATGAGCTAGAGGAGGATGGTTTGGAGTTCAGAAAAGGAGGAGGAGGGGGCACATCGCGAGGCATAGATGACCGGTGACCTCCCACAGGAGCTGGTGGCGGTGGGGGTCGGTCGTCAGGAAGCGGAGGCCTCCCTCCAGGAGTAGGTGGAAACGGTGGTCGGCTGCTGTTCGGTGGTGGATGTGGAGGTGCAGAAAATCCTGGTCTTGACCCAACTGAGGAGCCTCCGTGTGGAGGATGGAGAGGTCCATGCCTCCCTGGTGGAACACTAGGAGGTGTGGGTCCGGTAGACGGGGTGGGCCTGTGTCCACCAGGCAATGATGGCAGAGGTGGGCCCCCACGAGACTGGAAGCTCTGGTTTGGTCGAGGTGTGTTGGGTATGGGAGGGGGGCCTCCTGGAGTGTCTTGTCTGTAATTAGGCCGGCCTTTGGGAAGATCAGGGACACTGCCACGGGAAGCAATAGGGGCTCCTGGGGGTTTTGGCGTACCCCCAACACCAGCGAAGGGGGTGGGGCCAGAAGAACGGCCACCTGGAGGGAGCATAGGCCCTCGGCTGGGTGTTGAGTCTTGAGGAGAGAAAAAAAGAATAAACAACGCTACAATAAGCTTTTCTTTTCTTTAATGTCAAACACGCTCACACTACAATATATAAATACGAAAATTGAGAATGATTTGGTGGAATATTTTCAGTATTAATAAATACGATTTAACAAGCTTGAATGAGAAATGGTTGGGGAGACATGTTCAACACTTTGTCTAGTCTTCAAAAAAGAATTCCAAGTTATTTTTTCTGACAACAGTAGCATCCTAGATAACAAGCTAACGTTAGCCTTAAAGCTGCAGCAGGTTCGACTGAGAGGAGAAAGGCTAAAAACTTGAACGAGCTGCACCCTAGTTCTGTCTTTAAGTCCCTCCCTGCAGACAAGGCTGCTGTAATCAAGAGTGTTCAGTGTTCAGTCGACTCTACTAGGGAATCTTTTGTCACATGCTTTTCTTCAATTGTGGGGCTACTTGTTTGTGTCTTTGTGGTTTGTCCAAGAATGGGCAGTTTTTTCATTACCAATCTTCTGAAACTGGTCACTTCTCTAACATTGCTTTCGTACAGCTCCTGCCACTCTCGCTAAAGTTACTGAGGAAAGGGTTGGGCTACCTGCTCATTAGAAGTGACTGATACTCTGTTTGATGCTCTGAACTGTTCCGGTTCTGATACTCTGGCTCTGTTTCTGGGAAGCGAAGGATTTTTGCACCCAGGACTTTTTCAAAGAATATCTGTCTCATGTACTACTGTCAAGAAATACCAATCAATTTAGCATATATGAATGAAAAGTTTTTCTTCTAAAAGTTACCTATTGCAGATTTAATAAGTAGAGGATCTAGTATTACTCTCACTGACTACTGTGGTCATTCTGTGAAATAATGGTTTTAAATATCAAACATGTTTGAAATGATCAGGACTGAGCAGTCAGTGACTAAGACAAAATGTATAAAAAGGGGATTTATAAACTCCTCTCATTAACCAAACAGTGTGACAGCGGGAAGACCACATTAATTTCCTCTGATACTGCTTTCAGACAGACACAGTTATGATTTCGCTCTGCTTCCGTTCTACAGTCTCAGAACCTTGGTGCTTTCTGGAGAAGTAGCCCATGTTCATACCAGCTTAAGGGGAACCAAAGTTCCCAAAATGCAAAAGGCAGGCAGAAAAAGGATGGAAGATGCAAAATTGTGGATCACATTATTATCTGATCTTTTGTTAGGTTAATTGAGGTATTTGTTTTTCCTCCTACAATCCCACACACAGCAACAGTTTGTTTTTTCTGTTGCAATGGACACTGGGTCCTTGCTTCTTTGTCTTGTGTTAAAAACTTAGAACATGACAGCCCCATTAATTTCAATTCCTGTGTTATTCTTTATCATTATTGTAGACAACAAATTATACACTATACAATTATAGATGTGGGGGCTGGAGCTGATCCCAGCTGACACTGGGTGAGAGACAGCATATGCACTGGATGCATCACCAGTCAATCGCACAGAGGGGTAGATAACCATTTACACCTACTGACAATTTCAGAGTGATTAATTAACCTAACCTGGATGTTGTTATAATGTACTGCCTTGGAGTGATTATTATTTTTTCGTTTACCTACCGTTGGACTCTCTGCTTGCTGCAGACCTCAGTTTTGGCATCCCTCCTGCAAAAAGGCCTCCTAAACCACTGGGAGCCCCACCACCAAATCCTCCTCCCCCTGTTCCTCCACCGCCACCACCACCACCACCTCCTCCTCCTCCTCCTCCTCCTCCATGGTAGCCAGGGTCCTGGACCACACCCCCCCCCCCCTCTTCCTCCGCCTCCTCCACCACCACCACCTCCTCCTCCTCCTCCTCCTCCTCCTCCTTTCGGTTCTTAAAAGGATAAAAAAAAAACCAAAATGAATAAATTCTAATTTTAGCAGAAAGCTCTTTCTGTATATATTACACTGTATTGTTGCACATTTGTATAAAGATATGACTAGGCTGGGTTGTGGGGAGGATAATTCTTAATTTGTAATTCAATATTTGGTGTATCCTATGTCATAGTAAATTACTGTTGCTTTATTTACATGCTAGGAACAGTAAAGATGGGCATATTGACTGCTATGAAAGCAGCTTTGACTTACTGTCCAGTAAGGGTCCACTGCGGTCATTGGTAACAGTTTTCTTTAATTTGCTTCCTTTACAAATGTCAGATAACAGTGCATTCCTTCCTTGCTGCTCTGAACGGCTTGTATTTGGCTTTTGTGTGTTAACCTGTGACAAATAAAAACACATGGATGGATTTACAATCAGAAAGACAAAGTAAACCTGCAAAAAAACACCAAACACCAAAAAAGCAGGAAAAGAGCTTGTGCCTTTATTTATCTTCATTAGTTAAATCCATAATAGTGGTAATAATATGATGCACTAAAAAAAAAAACTGGATGATATGGACCAGACATTAAATGATATGTAATGTTCGTGATGACAACATTCTTCCACAAGATCTTTCGGCTAAGCAGGTTCAAGAGGAATGACTTACAGCCAAGGTGGGAGGAGGGGGAGGCCCTGGAGGTGGTGGGGGAGGCGGGGCTGGCATCTTCCACTTTTCACTTTAATCTATCTGCACTGGACACCACACCCCAGACAGCAGAGAATACAGACACAATAAAATCAACACAAAGGAAAACAATAAAACACAATGGTATTACAAGATCTTTTTTTTGTTTCTCTAACTGTTAAACTTTTCTCAAAATGTGAGACTGGACTCCATGAGACAGACAAAAGTTAATTTAATGTCAGCATTAACTTAAGGTGTGTAGTGAGATGCTTCATTTTGTACACAATGAGCAGTAGCAAAGTTCTGAAATGAGTCTTAGTTATGATCAATCAGTTTACAGAATATATTAAGATTGTGGTAAGTGGTGAACATAATAAAAATTCAAATGTCATGATTTTCCTCTTTTGAAATGGCACCTTCAATTTGGGCCTGAAATTGATTACGAGTAAAAAAAACACCAATGACAGTGTTGATAAAAATGGGCGAGGTATTCATCTAATTAAATTCCTTGTGGGAAAATTATAGGTATTTAAAAAAAATGTTCAACTTCTTACAACATTTATTCATACGTGTATTCAGGGATTACAGACACAGTAGACCTGAGTAGACAAGATTTAAAGCCAAGCCTCCAATAATCTGTTGCAGGTTTTTTTTTTACTGAATAGAGAACTTGATGATGCCCACCAAGAGGTTTTGCAAAAAAAAAAAAAAGAGTATTCTTCCTCTCATAAAAAATACCCATGACAGTGAACTATAAACTATGACAGATGTACAACAAATATTGTTTGAGGAACTTGAGAATTAAGTTCCTCAAACTTAATTTCAAAATGCGCAATTAAGTTCCTCAAACTTAATTTCAAAATGCGCAGTTTCAAGAGTTTTTTTAAACAAGGGTAGATATCTAACAGAATATGTTATTTAGATGCAAAGAATACTGTATGTAATTGGATTGTGCACATGCTCAGTGGGTGGAGACTGCAGTTCAATTCCCGACCCCTGCAGTCAGTCTGCTGAAGACAGCGAACCCCAATTTGCTTCTGATGCTGCACCATCAGTGTGTGGATTGTTTCCTAATTCCCAATTCAGATGATACTACACTTCCAACCTACGTATAAAAATAAGTGAACGTAACAAACGTTGTCAAGCGCTTTGAGAGTAAGTACAAAAAAAGTAAATTAGACTTGAAAGGCCCTAAAAGTCAATTTACCTTTTATTTTATTATAGTTATGACAAGTATTTTAGAAAAATTACTATTCGAGATGTCAGTAGATATCAATCATAGTTCATAAAAGTAGCAAGCAACAGGCTTGACTATAGTACTATACCCTCCATCCAAATAGGACATTACCTAAAGTAGGGGTGGAGTTATCATCTAGACAAGCTAGATGACAACCTCCAACTGTTGTACCCTTTCAATCTACTGAAAAACACATATGCCCTGCAGGGAAATACAGTCAGAGAGAAATGTTCTCTGGTGGTACATCCTTCATGTTTAATGTGTGTTCATCTAGTCCCAACCACAGTTAACACTGTCCGACAGTGACAATCACGGATACTGCACTACTGCACTTTATAGTGCCACCAGTTAAAATTCACTTCTGTAAACTATAGTGACTTTAATGGAACATTCTATCAACTAACTGACACTAGCAAGAAATACATGACACACACGCTTAGAATAACAAAATACAGCTGATGAAAACGCAAATGCAGACACATGAACAACATCAACAATTTTTCTGTGGCAAGATGTAAAACGTGCTTTTTGTTAAGCAACAAATGAACTGGTAATACTGAAAAAGGACCTGGAAGAAAGACTTTTCAAGGTTTGTTTGTCAGCGCTAGAATAGAAACTATCATCAAATTTGCTGCATTTACTTATAGTAAAAATAAAACTTACATTAACAAGCATTTACCTGCCCCAAAATGAAACGGCAATACTCAGTTACTGATATTAAAAGAGTCACATAAAAACTTCCCCATTTACACTGAGTCTGAAAGCATCAAAAACCTGAACATATTGGAATTGTTAAAACTTGGTTTGGCAAAGAGGCATACAAGCTTTAAGAATGAGTTCTATAGCATTAGTCTTGCCTGCTTGCTCTTTAATGACAAGAGCTATCTGGACAGAGGTCATACAGTTAAGGTCATGTAAAATGGCAGGAATCAAACTAGATAAAAACTACTGTACATATTATACTCTTTTTTTCCCCCTCACACAAACACTTGCATGTTCAAATTAACACCATAATACCCTCTTAATTACCCCAATTTACCCCTTGCACAAAATACTTAGACAGCTCAGCTTCACATTTCATTAAGTCTCACACACACAGGCCATCCTCTTGAGGCCTCTTACTTCCTGTATGCTGCTGACAAACAGGAAGTTACCATGCAGCTCCAGCACCGCAGCCATCCGGTTACCAGGATGATTATGATACCTCTATATCTCAGCTTTACATCACTTTGATGTGAAGGCATTCTCCTCATTCAGCTCAATTTCCTTCAACTATTTATACATCCCCTCTCTCCTCTCTGCTTTATAAATTGTAGATCTAATATATTTGAAGAAAACCACACTCAACTTATGGGGCAGTTTGATCATCAAGGGGCAACACCCACACATCTTTAGTCTTTGACTCAAGTTGTCCTTTTCACAGTTTTAACTGAGATACAGAGATGAACACATACTTTCGTACGTTGGTGACGAAATGTCACTGAGAGATGCACTCACGCAGGAAGACGAGAGTCAGTTTAATAGTTACGTGATGCAAAGGAAGGGGACTGTAATGGAACAAACCCTCCCTAGTTTTGTGCTGCTGACAGCTTTAATTTTTAGCCAGTCAGCCTCAGAAGCACATTTTTTTTTTTTTTTTTTTACAATATTCTACAACTACAACTAAATGCAGGGACTGGAAATGAAGCAAACTGACTTTACAAAGCTGGCTGTGCAAGGCCTGATGATGACACTGAAGTAGCTCTAAATGACTGCACGAAAAAAAATCAACTTCCACTACAAGAAATAGGCCTGTGTGTCTCTAACCTCTATCTCACACTCACACAATACTTCCTTAGCACACAATTACTCCTTTGATTTGACAGAGAGAGAGTAAGTAATAGAAGAAAGAAAGAAGACATGAGGGACTCCAGGGTGACACTGTCAGACAGACAGACAGACACACACACGATAAAGCTAAAATAGGTTTCTAAATATGTTTACAAATGGCCATTTCGAGGCTTCTTCATCCTGTCACTGAACCTCCTGTGCTCCTCGACCACATTGGAATTACTGCCAGTTACTGCCAAAAATTCATCATAAACATATTCTAATTTTTGAGTAGGTTATTAGATTGATCTTATGTCTGATCACTGATAGTCCCTAACTTACTGATCATGGAAGATGCCTTCAGTGTACAACCCGCAACTACGTGGAACGTCTCATAAAGAAGACTAACCCGAAATAAATATACAATTTTATTCCATTTGGTGAATTTAAATCCATGATCCTATACAATTCAACTTCTGCTTCTTACGTGTTTTCCCCCCTTTGCCTTTACTTTATTTGTTTAATTGCTTAATTTTTTGTATCATTTAATATTTTATTGTTTTTTTTTATCATAAACTATAACAAAACACATCAGTGTAAATGAGGGCCAACCCCAAATAATCTTAGAGCTTAAAAAAAGGTAATAGCTTTAGGGAAAAAAAATTACTATATTAACCCTAACTTCTTAAGTGAGACACACGTAAATCTTAAGGTTATCACTAGACTATTGGAGGGGGGCAGGTGTTAAATCAACATTGGTAACCACACAGGTGCTGAAGTATGCAAAAGGCAGAAAATATAGCAATGCATTCCATACCTACACCTATATATACACCCAAGAACAGCTTGTATGCATTGCTGTATATCATTGGGCGAGGACTTTCTGATAAAAGTAATAATTCTCAAGAATAAAATTTAATTATTTGAAGAAAAAAGAATGTTTTATGTGATTTTTAAATAACCAAAAAAGCCCGGCACTTCATATAAAGCCATGGTTCATAGGCTGATGATAGGGGAGTGGGTATTTCTTTAAGTGGAAACTTCATTTTTCACCCAGCCACTCACACAGCTCAGTAAGTGTTATTCTTCCAGAAACAATAATACAAATCAAACACACTTTGTGTATTTCAACATTGAATAAATGTTCAAATATAACGTAATAATGTATATGCTGGTCTTCACTGGAAATCACTGATAACAATTCATAATGCTGCTGGTCATTGAAAGTTCAAAGCTTGAGTTGATTTAAAACGTGAGCTGGGGAGGGAGGTAATTTCAGACATTTAGAATGAAACCCTGGGTAGTAATAAATGTGTCTGCTGTGCAAGAACGGTGCTGAGTGGCAAAGCTAACATCCTGTGGTGTGTTCATGTGCACTTCCTCGCACAAAAACACACAGTGACACCTCCATCTGGTAACAAGTGTGGTTCCGTAGCTGTTGTTTTAGCATTCAACTCAGCAGATTCATTTTACCTCTTGAACAGTCTTCAAATAAAGACATTAGTGCTGATGTTGTGTTGGAAACTTGCCTCAAAATGTTCTGAAGAAAGACCCTTTGTGGGAGTGTATATATGTTTCCTCCCTTGACACAGTTATTGTGTAGTGAGATGTGACTCCAATGTGACCAGATGAGCATTTAAATATGGACCTTTATCAAAGTATTGTCATTTGAGAAGTGGATCCTGCATATATTAGTCATACAGAACCTGCTAAACATTATCAAACCTCAAGCACTCACAAATCAAGGCATTAATTCACAGAATAACTTTTTTTTTTCCTTTTTCTCTATTTCCTCAATGGTGGAACATTGAAATCCCTATACTCTCATTACACTACACCATTCCTGGTGATCTTAAGCCCTCTATACATCTGCTGTTTATACACTATTAAACATCTTACCCCTCTATTGTGTAATACTACACATGTCAATAAAACACTGTATATACACATTACATCAATAAAATTAAATGTACAACACAACATCAACCTCTGCAGTATATTTCTACTCTGGCACGGTATATATCAGAATAATAAACAAATTATACATACAATAATTCACCTCATAGTCTGTCTATTTGGTCCCTATTTAGGTAACTTCTAACAAAGTACCCTAAAAACAAACATTTCTATTCCACTTAGTGAATTTAAATCCCTGATCATAAGCAATTCAAAGACAGGTTTCTGGTTTCCATACTTATTCAATCTCTGTGCATAGAAGAATCAGCAGTATGTTCAGAAGACAGTAGAAGAAGCACTTTAGTTCATTCCTCATATAAGTGCAAAACATGAACAGCAGCCACATACAGCTGAAATCATAAGAAAGAAGCAGATGATTAGCAGGATCTAAAAAATCTTTAAAAACATACTGCAATAAGTAGAAGTTCTGGATTCCTCTTCCTCTAAACTCGCATCTCACACTTAGAGAACACTGACTTCAGCACACATACACGTTAAATACGGCACATGCAACTTCCTCTCTTTCAGTTCCCCACCAGTGGGGGGGAGGGCCCCCCCTTAGTGACAAAAAATGAAGTACATGAAATATAAATCCATCAAACATCATCAGTGGAGATCATTTCTGTCATTTAACTGACCATTTAGTGGCAAAGGCGCCAATTGGTTTCAAATTTCATTGTTTTCTAAAACAATCTATGACTGAAGAAATTACAAAAAATAAACCTATTACAATTGCCTTGATCAAATCAGTGTTAGTGAGACAACATTTGAGTGGGATTTGAAGTAACTATATATTTACTTAGGGCTGGGTGGTATGCCCTCAAAATAACATCATGGTTATTTAATGCCATGCAACAAAATGCTATATATATCCTGCAAAAGTTCTTCATAAATGCTAAGACTGGACAACAATTCTAGTATCCAAATATTTTTGTACCGCCATGACAATACTAGAACAGCATTGTAATTGTGTTTACTGTTACTCTGAAAAAAATAATAAAACAAAGAGATTTCTGATAAACAATCATCAGTAGTGTGCACTTCATGACTTGAGCGGGTGAGGGCAAATATTAGGTAGACACTTAAAATATTGAGTCTATTGAGTTCAGAAAATTACATTTTATTGTAATAGAGCCTTTAAACAAGATAAAGATATAACAATATCCCCAGTCTGAGATGATGTACATATTGTCATATCACATTAAAGATATATATCGTTACCCAGTCCTACCCTAATTTAATCAAAGTCAAAACAGCTAATAGTTTGATTTAACATTTGACATTAAATTACTCTGCGAGTGTGTCTTTTGTATCAGGATACATCAATGTAGAAAATTCATTAAAACTACTAAAAAATCTGTGATGTCTGAGATTATGTGTGACAATTCTTTACACCCCATACTTCCTCTATATATTCTGGTAGAAGGAACAAAGAGAGTACATGGTGTCGAGAGAATGAGACGTCAGAGGAGAGAAATTCATTACAAATACCGATCGCATGCTGAAGCAAAAACAGAGGAGATGGCTTAAGCAAACTTCTGTTTTAGGCTGTATTTTGTAGAGCAGGACTGTCAATTATTTCTTTGAAATTTTTTCAATGCAGTGAATGGATTTCCATTGAAACACATTCCGAAATAACGTTATCCATGACAAGGCCTTCCCCACATCAAAAAGAAAAACAAAACTACTTCTATTTAACTTAAAGTGAATGGATCCAGGAACCCTCAAAGCTGCCGGACAAAAAAGAGTCAGTGGATCGCCACAGCTGCCGCTTTCTGTACTCTGTATGTGTCACACTTCCTGCCTCGCACAGTCAGGGGCAGTCTGCCAACCCAGCAATGGCTGCACTTCAATACTCTCCCTCTCATCTCCTCGTTCCAGACCAACTACAGCACCAAAGCTGAGCCTTAAAGAGACACTTTGGCTAGTCTCCCCTTCACTCCCTCAGCTGTTTCTCTTAACCAGCCTACAGTTGCCAGTCAGGGGAAAAGTTATTCAGAAAAGGCAAAAAAAAAAACAAGCATTTCCCACAGTCAACTGACTAATGTGTTGAGACAAAAAAAAGAGTCCCACTTAAATCTGCACATACACTTATAGCCTTCCTACAAATGTGCAACAGGAACTTAGCTTTTCAGATACTGGAACTGACAATAAAATAATTCCTGAGAATGAAACCAGCAAGCATCCAAAACCAAACATGCCTACAAACAGTCAAAAAATAGGTTTATTTCTGAAAAGTGAGACATATTTGTTTTACACCTTAATATTTGTTACATTACATACACCTTAAATGACATCATAATCCCATTCACAAGTAGCAATACAGTCATTATTAAATCAATACATTTTGTAATCGTGGATGCAGAGATGATGTCAGTTTCTCTGACTGGTGAATTTTTGTTTGGCTGTAGTTTTTCAATGGACAAAACAAGAAAGATTTATCATTTTAATAAGTGAGTAACTATCTGCTGGGTGTAGCTTCATTTGAAACAGACAAATAGGTGGGTGGTATCCACTTTCTCATCTACTGTAAGTCTCTTCCAGAAAATGTACAAGTGAGTTTTCCAATAAAACAAAGAATTTCTCACATAGCAGTGTCACACCATGAGATACAAAGAAGTCAGAGGCTTAATGCCTGAAATTCTACAAAAATAAATAAATGAAGACGCTCTAATGCTAAATGAGTTGACGCAACAGCTTTGGCAAATGTTGTGCGTTGTAATGCAACACACCCAAAGTTCACAATTAATTTCTCCTCACTTAATAGCTACATTTAATAATTTTTTTTTTTCAGGTTGCCTGGCGATGCCTTCCATGTGTAAAAAAAAAAAAAAAAGAAGTAGTCTCCATAGGTTACCTTTAACTGCATTAAAATGAATTTGCTTATCATCCACAGAATGTTAGATTCCCCCCAAAAAAACAGTTTAAATGGTAAAATCAGTAAAAATAAGTGTAAATGGCTGTTGGCAGGCAAATCTATGGAGCAGCAGACAGGATGGACATTTTTTACAAGAAAAGAAAAACCTTGCAGTGGTAATTTACAAGAGGGAAGGAACGATAATCATTTGGCCATTTCTGAAAGTTTATCAAGTTTCTCCAAACTCAACAGCTCTTCAAGTTGCATGATGTTTTGAGGCATTAATTCAGGGGAGAATTTGTTAAAACAGTTTTCAAAAACTAATGCTGCTTACCCTTACATATAAGAGAGCCAAAACAAGTAGTGAACAGTGAAAAAAATGATAGATATTGTGTTTTGTATGTATGAGAATGCCTCAACATAGCTCAGGATACATGTGTGCACACTGATGAAAGAAAGTTCAAGTTTTTTAATGTTTAATCATCTCACAACAGAGCCGGGAGCCTGCATTATTAACACTTTAAGGCCTTACCAATTAGAAAGCAGAAGCAAGGCACAACAGGAGAAGAGAACTGAAATGCCCCAAATCCTGTATGTCACAGTCACATGAACATTAGTGCAGCTCGCCTGCAGGCTGTTCTGTCACTTTGGGTTATTTGTGATCATACATCACACCACGTACCACTCATGTATTGAAGACCAAGTGAAGATGCCGCAAATATGTAATTCAAATATTTAAACATTAAAGTGACAACTGACAATTGATAATGTCTAAATTTATAATGCATTTGATGGAGATGTTAAAAAAGACACAAGGAATGAAATGTATTCTATTCATAGCTTTTCAGGGCCATTATAGTGGTGGTAGGGGGAAGCAAAACATCGACAGCCACCTCCACTTAGCATTCATACCTTTATTTTTTGAAAGTAAAATGTGATTGTAATTCTTCTATTTTTATTACTACTTTTTGAATCAAATACATGATTTGTTTTTCAGAAATTTAACTCTTGATGACTTTGACATGTTTCATTAACGGCACATGAGGCACAGGGTCATGAGATTCAGTGTTGGATGGACAGTGAGATGCCACGCAGGATCACATGCCTTACACAGGAAACAGGGCTGAGTGCAAACAGAGAGCAGTCTTATGTTTCTTACTACTCCCGAGCACACTAAACAATTACACATGCTGTCCTCTGACTGCAGTGCAAAACATGCTCTTTTCACAATCTATCGGCTCATCTCTAACGCACAGGAGGAGGTGATGAGAAGCTCGTTGGAACCTCTCTGAAGTCATTTTAACAGGGGACAAAACATATTTGAAAAGGAGAATGTCAGCCAGAGTTGACCAAATGTTGAGGAATGCCAAGAACTCAGACCGTCAATAAACTGAAATTAGTTCTGTGACACAGAACATGAATGACAAGATATCTACAGACAACACAAACACGTAAACAATGCTTATCTGCATTGCAATTACTTCAACGGGAAGTGAAGAAGTCCAATATGTACTGAACAGCATCTGCTGAGACTTGCTGCTTCTGCACAGGATGTAGCCTGGTCTGAAACATGAAGGAGCACATGCTTACCACATGTCTATAAATAGGTTTTCTTATTAGTGCCTCTAGTTCCTCAAAGGCTCACAGAGTATGTCATAAAATCCACAGACTGTAAAGAAACAATATCATAGCATCAGTCATGTCATCCATGTGGTTCCCATAAAAATTCTTTAACGCATTGGACCATTGGAAAAAACGTATGTCAAGGTGCAACTTTCACTAATTGTTTAGTTTACAAATTGTGTCATCACAGTTGAAGTGAGGACTTTTTTTTTTTTTTTTTAATGAAAACTCAAAATCCATTCATTTCATAAATGTCTTATATATACATATATATGAACATCAACATCATTCATTAGGGTGAAGCACGACTGATAATGTGCTACATAGATGTAAAAACTCATCAGAATGAACATTTTGATAAATATTTGTAAATATCTGGCTGAGTTTGTATGTATGTTTGTATTTGTATTGTATAACTGGCACACAAATGCAGACAATGTTTCATGCTGTTTCAAATTCAGGTTGGTTCCTCAAGACTCTGAGCTAGTCTCCTATGACGACAGGATAAATATATGCAGTATCAGTAAGTCGTCCATCAGATTCTAAAATAATTCAGTGCCTCGGTTTAGGAACAATCTGGTTATGAAACCCGACGAAACTACTGTATTTTTTTGCACATGCATGATGAATATAAAGTAAATTGTTTCAGGTACTTAATTATTTTAGTATTGTACCTATGAAGTCACAAAATGTGAGGAACAGGATTTAAGAACAGGATTTTTTTTTTTTGGTTAATAAGTCTTATTTTAACAATTGCTGAGCCATCTGGGGTGTTTTCTTTGAGCCCTGGTGGCAGTGAATGACCTCCACATCATGTCCCAGAATTTGGATCTTCAAGGTTAGACTCAAAAAGCAATGATCAGCGAGAGAGTCAGTATTAAAATATTTGGATAATCGATTGTTTGTTTGTCATTTTTTAAAGCAAAAATATCAAATATAAATAAAAATAATGATTATGCAAAACTATCCAAAACAAGTACGAGATGTATGAAGCGTCAAGTTTTTTTACAGTTTCCCCCAAGCCAAGACAAGCCAGCTGCAGTAGAAAATTGTTTCATTACTCTGTTGACCTTCACGTTGGTGCTGCACGTTAAATTTGAATTCCTGTAAACGAAATGTTTACAGAACTAGCTGAACTCAGAGTATGTCTGTGTCTATGTAAGCACATGCAGTTACTGCTTACAGCCAAATGGCATTTGGTCAAACAGGTTGGGCACGCACACACACACAGATGCAAACAAATGCTTTGCATGAGTTCAGCTGGATCTATTACCCACATTGTTAAGTAACATATACTTAAAGCCAACAAAAAGGAATTTGTGTGTCCATCCACCAGAGGCCCCAAAGCTCTCTGAAAATAAAATCCATATATGTGAAATCCTTGCAGCCTATCCCCTCAGGCACTGTCTGTCCAATCTAGAACACATGCCTGACGAGCTACATCCACACAGCACAGACTAAAATCTGACAAAGAAGAAACATATTAAATGTAACACCTACGTTGACCATCATTTTAATGGGAGGAAGAAATGACACACGTTGGCACGTGGATCAGTCCCCTGCAGAACCCTGTCCTGGCTGACTAAACACTGTGAAGTAAACAATTCGCCTCAATTCATTCGCCATCACTGCTGGAATCCTTCCCAGCTGCTTTCTGGAAAGAAGGGGACAACTTCTTTTTGCGTTTCTGAACTCGAGTCTGAAGGTTTCCGCTTCGCTTAAGTTACTTTCCGCACACAGACGCAGACAAGCACCGCTTTCACAAAACTTGACATACTGTTAGCTCAACCTACCTCTGGAAGTAAGAAAGTCTGCGCACGACTGCTAATCTTCCATCGACCGACAGTGAGCTGACGCTTAGCTTGGAGTGGAGCAACTCTGCACCGTTCAGCAGAGGACGGGCCGTGCAGGCGTCATCTAGAACCGTACATGCACAGGGTTAAGCAGACGCTCTGCGATGGAAAATCCTGGAGGGAATACTTTTCACCTCAGTGTTTGTCTGCAAACATCATACATGATAAGAAAAAAAAAAAGTGTTCCTAACCTTATACTAATGTAATAATTGGGTAAATGTGTAAACTTTGGTTGGGTTTTGGTTTAAATGAATGTAAACATTTCTTCAAATATTAGCCTTTTTTAAAAAAAAATCAAATGCCATAGTAACGATACAAATACCCAACCTTTGTCCGATATGACCTGGCCTGGCTGCACTCGTAATCGTTAATTAATCCATGTGAAAAGTTTACATTGATATGCATGCTGCTCTTGGGACTTGATAAAATCCGTTGAAGCCTGATTACTCAACCGGGGCCCTTGCTACCAGTTAAATTGAGTAAAATTTGTCCCCCCGCAGCCGACAACTGCTATCTTAATATAAAGTCGAAACCTGCCGATGGGCTCTACATTTTCAACTTTGAACAATTATTTGCCTTCTGGCTTCTCCATCCCCCAGACGACGGTTTTGGTTGACTAAACTTTCGTCTATGCGTGGCTCTGGCTTCAGCCGATGCAGCTGCGCCGGCTGGGACGATTATCCTGGTTTCAGCAGTGATGCAATGTTTCCAGATGTGAAACAAGATGGAGAAAAGAAATCCTTATTAGTCTTGCCTGATGAACAGAAAAGTTTCCCCAACAAATATCTGTCTGTTATACTAATACAGGGTCTCAATGGTGTGCAATTTGCAAGCTGGGTAAGTGTTTAATTCGTTGTTCGTATGTTGAATGTGTTCAGTAATCCTGTTTTTTGGTTTTTCTATTATTGTACTAAGACTAAACCATGATTCGGCTAAACACTTGATACAGGAGTAAATTAGGAATTATTCGCATATTTCACATAATCTGATGTCCTTTAGTTGACACAGATTTAAGGCCATATTGATCTCCTTGTTTAACACCATAGGGAGCTTGTCTAATTGATTAAGACATTCCATCTGAGTGAATTTAGTGAGGTGGGCGGACAAACATGTTGGACAGCTCTGTGCTGTGGTCTGTGCTGTGGTCTGTTCTGCCAAGATCTGATCAACACATTTTATTCACCAACCTTTTCCACTGGATTTGCAGGGGCACGACCGCCCCCTGCTGAATAGATACAGACATTAAACAGTCTTAGGGGCACATTTTGCCTTTATTCACAAGCATTTAACTGCACAAATTGTTCACATGAAATTGAAACTCAGAAAATGTTTGGGCTGATCAGAGGATTCTGCTGCATGAACTTCCTGAAGTTAGAAGACGATAAAGCTCAGTTGCTCCTAGAGCTCAGGCACTGGTTGACCACCTCCAGCAGTGAAGAGTTCTCCAGAGCTGCTGCCACTCTCTCTTTATCTGCCAGCTGTTTGTTCACTAAACATATAAAAACATAAGGGAAATGAATCACAAAAATATCCTAATATTTTACAATGAGCAGTAACTCCAGTATTAACTACATGGATGTAATATCTCATCATTCCTGCAGTCTCCTTATGGTTTTTTCTACCTGCTTCCTCTGAGGCATGAGTCCCGGGAGTGATGTGAACATCAATCTAAGGAGAAACAGAAAAATATTACACATTTAAACAAGATTTGATCAACAAAAGACTAATGTATCAAAGGAGGTGCTGTTACAAATATACATTCAATACCAACATACACATACTTTGAACCTCTCTGGCAGGGAGCGTAGCAGCTTGACTTTGATTGACAGGCCAATGAGTGTTGCCATGCTACAGTGAGGGATGGTGGGTGTGAACTCAATGCCCACAGTGCTCTCTGCATCATTAACCTGAGAAAAACATTAACAATTAGAAAGTTACTAATTTATTTCTGCAATTACCCATTTAAATTCTCATTTGAATTATTACGCATAACCTTGATTATTGGACAAATATACATGTTTTCAAAAACAGCATCAATATAAAGTATATAAATATAAACTAAATTTTTGCTTTTGAGTTTAACCATTAACTTTTCTTCATCAAATTAGAGATTTAGTAAGGATGCTACAATACGGAAATTCTGGGCTTCTACTGATATTTAAACTAGCAATTTGGCCAATAACCAATAACAAAACCAAGGAAACAAAGAAAACCTCTATGTAAAAAAATAAAATGGCACACAATTGCCGTACTACACAGAAACATCATGGACATGTTAAAAAATAAAAACTGTGATTTTCATCAAAAGGGGTCTTTAAAGCTGCAGTCAAATGTGGGCAGCAGATATAACCAGTGTAAAATGGAAACGCAACAGAATATTATCAGCCACTGGTACCGGTGAATGCCATCTTATTTGCCAATAACCAATATCAGTTAACCACATCATTATTGGCCAATACCGATATTGAGATGATATATCAGTACATCCCTCAGTTTGAGTAAGTAGGGAACTGCAGGGAATCTTGCTTTATTTCTCGGTTACCCTATTGGTCAATCTTAAACACATATATAAAAATGTGCCTACCTTGACTCGGACTTGCTCCACAACATTGAGTTCCTCCAGAGAGAGAGGATGCTCTGGGTCATTGATGGATCTGATCAGATGTAACTTCAGTTAAAGGTTTCAGCACCATCATGGTTGTTAAACGTTAGCATCAAATAAAGACCAATATTGAATGAAAGAATCACATACTGAGGAATAGCCACACATTATAAAATATTCTTTGGCAATGTGGCTTATGGAGTTATATTGTGACAAAAATATTTAGGAATATGGTAGGATTATATTTTTTTTTTCTTCCCACACAGGATTGATGTTGCTCAAATGGTGCACACGGTTATTTTCATTGTCAATGAATCTGTGGATTATCAACTGATAAGAATTTAGTCTGTAAAATATTAAACACAGCATCACTGACCACAAGGTGACATCTAACAGTCCAAGCCTTTCACACAGAAGAATGAAACATCTACACATCACAGACAATGGGACGAATGCATGTTAGTCATGTCCTCTTGATTTAATCTTGAGTAACCAGTTGCATTATGGTTAACTAATTTGCTAATAATTCTAACTTGGTAGAAATAAAAAAAAATGTTTACAACACATACTAGCTCTACGCATGGGGCGGAATAGCCTTGAAAAATATAAAAATATAAAAAATTGTAATATATTACCTCTTATTTTAGGTTAAATCATTAGCTTTGTAACACGCACAAGAGCAAAAAATTACCCCGAATTTAACATTACATTATTTAACTACTATCCGATCAGTTCATGACATCACAGCAGTGATGCTGCAACTTTGTAAAAACACATGATGATGAAGACGTGGTTAGCGTTCACAGTATACGTTGAAAATCAGTGTAACAAGAAGATCCGTGAGGTGTAGCTCGAACCACCAGTTTGAGATAAAGTTATAGACAGGATATCGAAAATTTCTCTGTCGTCGATGGGGTCGTGGACATCTTCGTCTTCGTCGGTCGCTGTCAGCAGTCTGTCACCAGTCCGCTGAAAAATCACAGGGTTTTCGTTCTCCAAACGGGTTCCCGCAGACATTTTTACACGTTTAAACAGTAAATATTTGTATGTAAACCGGCGCCAAAGCACTTTAACACCAGGTTACATCATTTACCCCAGATGCGCAGCAAAACAATATCGTTTCCGGAAACAACGGAAAGCGAGAGAGTCCAAAAGGCTTGGAAAGTGAGCTTTAAAGGGACAGGTTATTTCCCTGCGCGCTCTCTAAATACAGTTGAAAAGTGATATGATAAAATTTTACCCCACAAACTCTGTTAATCACTGTTTCAGACAAGGGCAATTAAAAGAAAAAAGAAGAGAATTGTTGAGTAGTCCAAAATAGACTTATATGCATAAACAAGGTGATTGGTAACAGGTAATATCATGACTGGCTATGTAAGGGGCATCCTTGTAAGGCCCAGTTGTTCACAAGCAATGATGGAGCAAGGTTCACCAATATGCAAAATATAAATGATATTACTGTATATATGTATATATATATATATACATTTTAAAAAATCCCCACTCGCCCTCTGTGGGCGGTCTTGTGTCTCCCTCAAGCTCGGGTCCTCTACCAGAGGTCTTGTAGCCTGAGGGGTCCTGAGCAGTATCTTAGCTGTTCCTAGGATTGCGCAATTCTGGACAGAGACCTCAGATGTTTTTCCTTGGATTTGTTGGATCCACTCTCCCAGCTTGGGGGTTACAACCCCGAGTGTTCCTATCACCACGGGTACCACTGATGCCTTTACTCCCTACATCATTTCCAACCCCTCTTTCAGTCCCTGGTATTTCTTGAGCTTCTCGTGTTCCTTCTTCCTGATTTTGCTATCACTTGGGATTGCGACATATACCACTAGCGCCTTCTTCTCCTGCTTGTCGACCACCACAATATCCTGTTGATTAGCCACCACCATCTTATCGGTCTGGATCTTGAAGTCCCACAGGATCTTAGCTCGATCGTTCTCAATCACCTTTGGAGTTGTTGTCCATTTTGATCCTGGAACCTCCAGCCCGTACTCGGCGCAGATTTCTGTATATTATGCTGGCCAATTGGTTGTGAAGCTCCAAGTATGCCTTACCTGTCTGCATCTTGCACCCTGCTATTATGTGCTGCAATGTCTCAGGGGCATCTTTGCACAGTCTGTACCTTGGGTCCTGTCTGGTGTGGTAGACCCCGGCATCTATCAATCTTGTGTTCAAGGCCTGTTCTCCCGTACTCGGCGCAGATTTCTGTATATTATGCTGGCCAATTGGTTGTGAAGCTCCAAGTATGCCTTACCTGTCTGCATCTTGCACCCTGCTATTATGTGCTGCAATGTCTCAGGGGCATCTTTGCACAGTCTGTACCTTGGGTCCTGTCTGGTGTGGTAGACCCCGGCATCTATCAATCTTGTGTTCAAGGCCTGTTCTTGTGCTGCCATGATCAGTGCCTCTGTCGCTGTCCCTGAGACCAGCCTTCTCCAGCCACTGGTATGTTTTCTCCTGTCCTAATGTGGCCAGGACGCATCAGGCAGGACCACAGCAGCAGCTCCCACCGCGACCTAGAAAGACCTGCAGGATGATAAAGCACAACGACTCCGGAGAAGAAGTAAAGTTAGTGTAAGGATATGGACATTTAGAGGAGCAGAGAAGGAGTCTGAGTCAGAGGGGGGAGAGAAGAGAGCTCAGAGCATCATGGAGTGTTCCCCCAGCAACCTAAGCCTATAGCAGCATAACTAAGGGCTAGATAGGCCAGCCTTAACTATAAGCTTTATCAAAAAGGAAGGTTTTAAGCCTACTCTTAAAATCAGAGAGTGTGTCTGCCTCCCGTACCAAGACTGGAAGATAGTTCCACAGGAGAGGAGCTTGATACCTGAAAGCTCTGCCTCTTTTGGACAAAACAACTTTTGGAAATTCTTGGGATCACCAATAACCCTACATCCTGGGAGCGTAAGGTTCTGGATGGGCGATAGGGTACAATGAGCTCTTTAAGATAAGATGGTGACTGACCAT
>KV751325.1:2795416-2830396 GCA_001698575.1 Mola mola
CATTGCTAATATGGGTGAAAAAAAATCACAGTGCAGCAGCTCAGCATGGGCATTTTCTTTTGAGGTTATGGTGTCCATTGTTTTCATACAGCCAGATAGCCACAAAGTGCTTTTAATGCAGTGCTGAATGATGAAGCTGTTACCACGTAGTCTCCCTGAACAAACATGAGTGAAAATATGCATCAGACTACTCTGGTGGAGAGGATGGGGTGGGGGGTTGTTGCTTTGGCCAATCGATTTAATAATATTTAACCAAAGTCGACTTTTGTTGACATAAAAGACAAACCCAGGAAGTTGAGGTACTTTTGACTATTAAAACTTTACCTCAACCTGTCTCACAACCCAGGCCTAAACGTTTAACCTTAAAATAATGACTTTGTGTTTACAGTGTACCTTCTGTGACTGTTAAGCAGATCAGACCCATAACAGAGACATTGAAACACTGTAATAGACTTTGTCATGACCTAATTATATCCTTTTTTAAGGGCAACTTTAGTGCCAAGACTAAGGGGATGGTAATAGAATAGGATGAGAGTGGCTGGGGCTTTATGGACTCAGGTGTACCACTCCTACCGCAAATCCATTATACAAAGTGACATTTGTTTCTACAGTACAGTGTAATTATGCATCATCAATAAATAGGTTGTAAATTAGATACATGTTACATCCAAAGAAAGTTAAATATTTTTCAATCAAGTATTAGATGTACTAGTATTATTAGATAATCGGTCATATTAACAGCTTCAAGCTGTTTTCTCCAGATTCTGAGTTGGATCCCAAGCTGGCCTGGCTTGCCTCTCTGGGTTTCACAGGCTGTCTTTTTGCTGTCCTCTTTTCCCCTGTCAGCCCTCTGATAGCTGCCCTACTCCACCCAGACACCAGCCCTGTCATCGTTAGCGGCCCACTAGTCCCTGCAACATGTGGCACCAGAAACCGCACACCACCATTACTTCACTGTTCAACGTGTGATGTTCCTCTGACCACGAACTCTCAGTCCTGCTGTGTGTTTAGCTCCGATGTGAGCCATTAGGTCCAATAAGTTTTACCTCACTCAGTCCATCATACTGCTGTTGACCAGCTGCTGAAAGATAACTAATGTAGATTTCTCCTTCTCCCTTCAGTATGTGCAGGATCCTACCTGAAAGCTATTTGTGAGGGGTGATAGTCTAAGTGATAGTCTTTATTATTAAAAACTTTTTCTGTAATGACCTTGGGTTATATTGTCCTATATATGCTTTGGCTATGTTTACCTTTTTGAGACCACCAAGCAAGCTCTAAGAATTATCAACCGGGATAATCCTCCAAAGGATCCAATTGGCCACCACAGCAGCACTGTTACACCAAAAAAACAAACAAACAAAAAAAAAACGGATCATGAATGAAAGACAAATAACATAGATATCAATAACTTATTGGAAAGCCTTGAATCAATCTCAAACACAATCAAGAATTCTGTGAAAATCAGTAGATCTCAGCTACAGCACTAGTAGTACTCAAGCAGTATGATTCTAAAACTGGGGATTTGCTGATTTCGTGAAAGTAAGTGAAAGTGATGATGTGGGTACAATAATGATAATAATGATAATGATAAAGATAATACATTTCATTTATAGGCGCCTTTCAAAGCTCTCAAGTTCGCTTTACATTGCAAAAAAAAAACGAACATTGTTAAAATATAAATAAAAAGTCGAGATATAATATCATAAAACCAGAATAACAAAACAATTTCCCAACTCCAGCTGTTGTCTTGTTTCTCTAAAAGCACTATGAGAATCTTATACTCCATGGGTATACCTATACCCATGTTGAGAGCAAATGACTTTAGTTAGATGTTAGAGCACCTCAAACAGCTAAAGATTATCACTGTAGGTGGTACTTGTCTCAGTTTTTCTGAATGTCTCTGAATTTAAAATTGGGCCTATAAATCTATCATAATGTGCTGGGAATAAGCATCAGAGTAGAGAGTTGCCATATTTACCCTATGACTATTCTTAGTGTATGGAAATATGCCCTGGTATCCAAGAAGAAACTGTATCTGCTATGATGGTAGGCCTGTAAATGGTTCCTGTAAAATGTCTCTGTTTAGCATCCCCCCACAGTGCATTTATCCTTAAATTATTTCAATTTAAATTTCAACAACAATCTCGTTGCAACCCTCCTTTTTTTTTTATCCTAATTTGTTCACTCTCCAATTTTTATTTTCCATTGCTATTTGTATTCCCATGTAATCCTTCCACTGCATCTGTCCTTGCTTCCCTTTCCTTTATCACATCTGTACTTCCATCTATCCTTTATATTTCCTTTGTCTCTCTGTGCTGCAGGCCAGCCTGGATAAGTGGGAACAGGCCAGCCTGTAGTAAGGAGGAGAGACTACAATAATTGGAGGTACTGTAGGAGTCACATTATTCACCATTAAATAGTTCTATCATCAGTCAGTATTAATAACATACTTTTCAGAACTTGTTATTCTACGTTTAAACCCATATACACAATTTTTTGGGGACTTTTCATTTGTTTTTCATAAATTTGTCAGTTGTCACGAGCATTTTCATTGCCCCTTAAACAGCATATTTGTGTCTGGGCACACAAAAAAAACACAAATAATTAAAATACAAATGAGTTTATTCAACAAAAAAAAGTACAGATTTTTTTTTATAATTGTTAAATTACAAAATAAATTTATCGCCTGGGGAAACTGCAACACTAATGAAGAAGTAGAGGCAAAAGCGTGCTGCTTTTGAAGAGTTTAAGTTCCTAATGATTCATCTCAATTTCATTTCATTTCAATTTACTTCCTCAATTCTAATCATATTTGAAATCAATTATCACATATAAAAGGGTAATATAAAGCCTAAAACATCACAATGTGAATTGTACAAAAATATTAATGTTGCCACAGCATATTCAGTATATTAGACAATCACTGTTATCTCTTACAAGTTACATCCTCTGGAAGCTATTGGATGGGATTCAGGGACAAATTAGTTACCTGAGGCACAACAACAAAAGAAAAACTGCTTGAATTTAGCAGGAACTTGTACAACAAAGACATCTTTAAATAAAACTCAGTTTTGAAAATATAATCGTGTAAACATTAATATTTTAGTCCACAAAGTCATGTGAATTTCTGGTTGAAAAATATCAAACTAACATTAATGTAGCAAACAAAAACTAACGCCCAAACAACTTTAACGGATGTCATTTGATTTAACTTGATTGGCAAATCTTTATGAAATCAGTTCTTTTGTGTTTTTTTATGTGTGTACTCTTTCTCTACTTCTGATGTTTTATTGGCTTGCATTTGATAGTTAAAAAAACACCCCTGAAAAAATTGCATTTTCAACCTTGCTATTATGGCAGAGGATTTCTGCTTTCCTTCTGCAATCCACTACCAAAAAAGAAAATCAGCAGAAGAAAATTTTATGATTTTGACATCTTGACAACTTAATGTAGATCTTAATGTTGAAGAAACTAAATTTACCGTATTATTCTGATGCATATGTCAACCTTGTATAAGTAGTTCCTCCTCCTCCTCCTGGGAATCTGTGTCTAGTTCAAACATGTATGGCTAAATTACTGTTAGATAACAATGTTAGAATTTGCCACTGTGCAGCATATAGTAGATTAGTTAAAAGGTCAGAAGATGACAGAGTAAGATCTGGCTTCTTCCTTCTGCTGGCAAGCGGTTAGGGGATACGGGACCGAGCTAAAGTAATACATTCATAGATCTCCATATCGTAAATGAGGCAAAGAAGTAGAATTACATCCAAGACAAGTCAACAAGTTTTGTTCTTTTTTTCATTAAAAAAAATCAAAACATGTAATTGTAATAAACAGTTACAAAACAGTAATGAGTTTTTAATGGTTTATTCAACAGCTAGAGTGAGGGTTTAAAGTCCATAAGCACTCAGCTGAGTTGTTCTAACATTTGCCATTTCTCCACTCTGCAGTTGTGATCGCGGTAGTGAACTTTGTTGGCATTTTTGTGTTAGCTTAAAGAGTGTGTTATTTAGCTGGACATGTAACCTGCTGCAGACCTTCAAGCTAAGGAGAACAGACAGAGACTGAGATGCCTCATCAAGCTTCAGTGCATTACATTACGCACTGAGCTTTGGCTCAACAAGACAGGAAGATACTCTGTTCTACTTTACGATTTTATACTTAGACTTTATATTATATCAAAGCTGTAAGTAGAGGAAATGTAAATATTTATTGATGTAAATCTTAAGATAATGACTTTATATCCATCAGTCCTTTCACTTTCATTCTGAAATGGTAAACAATGCATACTTTTTTCTCTCATTGTTGGAATGAGAACACTTTGAGGTCATTTAAAAGGATTTTTTCACCTGGATAATGTTGAAAAATAATAGGAATTATAATGTATTTGAGTGAGTCTGTTCATTAAATTTCCAGTTTTCAAGTTTTTTTGTGACTTTTTTTGTTACTTGATAAATTTAAGAAAGGAGTCACATAATACATATCTGTCTCACAAAACCTTCACATGCTAGCAAAAGGCCTTAGATTTCTAATAATCCACCAAACAAACATGCAGAAACATTTAAAGTAGTGATATTATATTATAGGAAAAATTCCAACTATTTGTAAAAAGAAATCCACAAACTGATTAGCAGATTTATTCATTCATCTATCTATTTTCTATCACTTTTCCTAGGCCGAGTCCCAGGGCTGCGGGGCTGGAGCCTATACCAGGGCCAATGGGCAAAGGCAGGATACATTGTGGTCAAGTCACCAGTTCTACGCAGGGCTAACATATAGAGACAAACAACCATCCACACTGACCTTCACAACTACAGGCAATTTAGAGTGACCAATTAACCTCCCTTGCATGTTTTTTGGCTGCAGGGGGAATTCTGCTGGACAATGACAGATTTCAGCAAATAGAGTCTTTATTGACACTTCAGAGTGTACCTGTGGGATAAATAGCCTCTAAGTTTTTTTTCTTTTTCTTTTCTTCTTGTCAATGAATTTGTCTCCCTCTCAGGAAACTTTAAAATGTTCGCTGTTTAAAGGAATAATTTGTCTTGGCCCTGCTTCATCTTCTGTCTTCTTCCACTCATATCATTCCCTATTTCCCTATTCAGTATATTATCATATATAATAGAAGCTCTCACTCAACAGTTTTATAATTGGGTAAGGATTAGATTGATTTTGTTCAGGTTGACATTAAATTGTGCAACCATGCATAGGCACTTGTTGTATTGCTCTTTGTTACAGAGGTGGCTGCCAGTCTTTCATTTGTAAGATTAAAGTAAGAAGACAGGTTTTTGCTTCTATTGGGTTTTTGAAATTTGACAGCAAAATTGGAAAACATCAGGCATATGGATGTGCCATCCTGTCTTTTTTCTTAGTGTATACCCAACATGTGTCATTCTAGTGGACAAAATGTGCTGCAGTGCCATGTTTTAGGTCCCAGTCTAGCTGTTTTTTTTCATTGTTTCTATACTTAATTCTAAGAAAATCCCGTGAAGTGAGTGAATCATTCCTTTAAATGCAAATACCAGTTTGACCTATGTAAATCTAATTCTACCAATATGTACTTTTTTGCAATTCTGCAAGTCTATGTCATTGATTTCAAACTCTTCCTTTCATTTTACATCTTTAACATAACCATGAATATGACAAAATCAGTAAATTGATGGGAGGTCAGTTTCCTGGCAGAAACATACTGTATCTTTATATAGGTTCTCAGTCATCCAGGTCGAGGTAGTCTTAAGTGTTTTAGTTGTAGGCATCTGGACTTCCTTTTAGTTGACAACCAAAACCAAAACGATCAGAATTCAGGTGTTTCAATCACTTCCATGGCCACAGGTATATAAAATCAAGTACCTATTTGTGAAAGATTGGGTCGCTCACAGGAGCTCAGTGAATTCAAGCGTAAAGTTTGGTGGATTTTGTTTGGGGGTTGTTTGTCAGGGGTTGGGCTTGGCCCCTTATTTCCAAGGTAAGGAACTCTTAATGCTTCAGCATACCAAGAAATTTTGGACAATTTCATGCTCCCAACTTTGTGGGAACAGTTTGGGTATGGTCCCTAGCTGTTCCAACATGACTGCACCAGTGCACAAAGACGTAGATCAGCTCGGGCGAAGGTAGGGACACCCTGGAGAAGTCGCCAGTTCATATAGTTCATACAGTTCACATACAGAGACGGACCGGGATAATCCAAAGACTTCAAAATAAAACAGTAAACAAAAACTTACCCTTAACACTACCGGACCCTGACACACTGTCACTTTGCTGCTCTGACTGCAAATAAATTCAAGCAGCCTGTTTCTGAGTAGAGTGCCATTTATATAGAATGTTAAAATTGGTGGAAATTTAAAGCTAGAATGAGCAGAAATGAAAACAGCAACTCTATGTATCAGTGGCAATCAACTTAAAAGCACTAAATTTGAATTAAAAACCCAGAGGAAATACAGCTGATACATTTCAACAGTAAGTTGCAATGAGATCTGGTTAGTGGTGTTAACAAGTAGGAAGTTAAGTCCAGTTCAGAGGGACTCTCTAGGTTGCAGTTATAGATGGTGTAAAACCTGTGTGACTCTGATCCAACTGTCATGATTATGGATTTGTTTTGGTTTTCTATTCCTGAGCTTCTAAATTTCTTGTCAAGAAATTGTGTTTTTCAATGTGTTATCATGGTTCTGACTTTATAGTTTATTTCACGTTTTGCCTTGTAAGATATTTGTATTGTTTTTTTAGTGTTTAGTTTCCTAGTGTTCCTTTTTGTTCATTTGTATTGTTTCCAGTTTTATTTTGAATGTTCTCTTGTGTCTCATGTCTTGTCTTGGTTTACATTTCCTCCTGTGTTTCCCTCTTGTGATTACCTCATGCCTTTTACCTGTGACTGGTTGTCCGCTCCATCCGGGTGTTTCTAATTATCTCCACCCTCCTTGTGTATTTTAGTCCATGTGTTCCCTTTGTACCATGTCAGATCGTTGTCTTTGTGCGTGTGTTTGGACCTGTGCTTCTCTCACAGGTTTCCTGGTTAGTGAGTATTCTGAATATTATTAATTTTTTGGCTGTTCCTCAGATTTTGTTTTTTGAATTATATTAAAGATAAACTCCCACACTAACCTCACTGTCTCCAGGGCCTCCAGTGACATCATTGCAGATGAACTCCCGCACTAATTTTTTGCCTTGGTTGTCTGTATTTGGGGTCAAACCCTGCTTCAGAGTTCTCAAATGCAACAAAATGACCTGACCAAAGATGAGCCCAACAAACAAGACTGGATTTCCAGTCAGCCTCTTTGTTGTGAAGATTTTGAGATGATTCATTACATTTTTGAGGACCCAAAGTTTTTACTATTGCTTGCCACTCTATGGAAAGATAACGATGTAACTCTTTTGACAGAACATTTTTGGTGGCGTCTTCCTCAGCCAGTCCTGTTTACAATCTTTGCGGCTAAACCACAGCCTGCGAGCCACCAACCCACTAGCCACAACCCTGCTAGCCATGAGCCTGCACTCCCAGTTGGGATTATGGCCTGCCCCAGAGGCCTGCCCCAGAGGCAGCATTTCCCAGTGCCTTAGAGGCACTGTTGGCAGTGCCAACAGTCATTCGGGGAACGTTTCCCCGAATGACTGTTGGGTTAATAATTATTTTCACTTCCTAGGATCCAATGAAGTGTGTAGCAAGTTTTTTGGAATCCTCTTGGAGAAGGGGGTCCTCAGTTGACAACCACACCTTTTGACCAAGATGATAAGTTGGGGCAGCAGTTCGGCTGCTTTCAGCAGACTCACAGATTCGGGTCATGGAACACACAATCTTAAGATAGCCTGGACTGATGATACCACAACTTCCTCTCCATGGAAAGGAAATAGGAGGCTTGTAACCCAGGACAACGGTGTATCAGGTTCGGGAAACCGAGGATCCAATAGTACAGAGTCACACGGGGGGCTTTGTAAATCAATAGCCGTTTTAATAAACAAGGTCAAACCGGGAATTTAAAACTTGGCAAAGGTACAGACAAGGATTAGGCAAACTCAGTAAACAGAACATGAAACGATGACCGAGCACAAGAAGACTCACAAGGAATATACACTGGACTGTTCAGTAAGAAGACAAGACAATCTGGCACAGGAGGAAGGGAACAGGGGATTTAAATACACGAGGGAGAGGTAGACAATTGGACACAAGTGGGACACATTAGGAAGAGGGCATAATCAAACACACCTGAGGGACAAGACCACACAGGAAGTGGGGAATAGACATGTAGGGATTTCAAAACAAGAGAGGGAATACTAACTGACCCTAACAGACAGACACTTGACACTAGTGGACCCTGACTCCGTGAAGGGGGTCATTCCAGTGGAGGTGTTGGTCAGGGAGTTGTGGGCATATTGGAAACAGGGACGGAACAAGTATAAAGAGGCTAGATGGCGAGCTGTAACACACTAAAAGGCAAATTCTAGATCTTGATTTCCTCTCTCTCTTGCGAGACAAAACCAGAGGAAAGGCTGCTGGTAGCTCCAAGTGCGTAAAAAAGCCACATTTCTATACTTAGGAGGTGGACTGAGTGCCACGGTCAGACGTAATGTCCACAGGGATTCCATGGAGGCAGAAGATGTGTTGCACCACGATATTAGTGGTCTCCGTGGCAGAAGACAAAGTAAGTGGACAAACACAAAGTGAACTGACTTAGAAGCGTTCTGCAATAGTTAAGATAACCGTGTTTCCTTCTGAAGGAGGGACACCAGTTACAAATTTCACAGAGATGTTGCACCAGGGCCACTTGGAAATGGGTAGTGGACAAACATAACCAGGTGGAGCTTGGTGAGAGACCTAAATGTGGGCGCATACTGAGTAGGAGGAAACAAAATCCCAAACATCAATGTTCACTGTAGGCCAAAAGAACTCACAGAGGAAAGCCAGAGTTCAATCAATACTAGGATGACATGTTAATTTGGAGGCATGTCCCCACTGGAGAACTCGAGACTGGGTCAGGAGCAAACAGACGTGTGGGAGGACCAGAGCCTGCGTCAGGCTGATACTGCTAAGCTCGGCAGAACTCAAACTAAATATCTCACTGCACAGCAAAACAGGTGGATGGGAGGATGGTCTCTTGTGTCTCCTCCCTATCTCCCCAGGAAGAGAGACCACTGAGCCTGTCAGGCATTCAACCTCCGTGCAGAATGCAGGTAGAAGATGATTTGGGAGTAAATTACTGTCATCTTAGATAAACAAAAATGAATTTGTTTTTCATATCCCGCAGCACATAATTCATAAGAAAAAAGGCCAACCAGAAATCACTTGGTACTTGAAGTGACCAAGTGGGGTGTTAAATGCTGTTTTCTAATCATCCTCCTGTGGTTTTGGGATTAGGTGGTATTTTTTGCGCAGGGCCAAATGGGAAAAATATCCTCACAAATAGCCGCATATGTCAAAAAAGGACCATATTTGTAACCGGTGTCTGAATGTTGAAAAATGACACTAGTTGTCAAGACGAATAAGCAAACATGTCACTGAGTCCAGGGAATTTATTTCATCATGAGCAACCAGTACATCTTTTAGTAAATCTGATAAACCACAGTTGAAAGCGACTTGTAACTCTGCATCATCCCAGCAACTCTCTGCAGCTAAAATGTAAAACAGAGTAGCGTTAATGACAGATTACTTTATTTTAAGATTAGTAAGCACTGTCATACACAAACACTTTTGATTTCTTCTGAAAACAAAGCAAATGTGTTGAAGACTGGCGAAGAGCTATTGCAACCTGCAGATGCCCACTCTGAAGACCTCCCAGTCAACAAACTCATGACAAGAGCTACTTGAGAACAATCGGATGAATATGGTTGTTGCTCAAAAATCATGGAACATTTTAACAAAAATTGTGAGGAGAATTGAGCCATCTGCACGATAAGCTGACTGACTTGGGAGGAGAGTGTTTGCATTAACGAAGAGGTCTCCTGGATTGTTTGATCATAATGGCCAATCATTACTGCTTGAGCATAGAGGCAGAGCCTACTGAAGGGAGGCAGGGTCCGCTGAATACATGTCGAGGCCAGATTATTCTGTTATGTTTTGTTTTAGTTAAGTGGATAAAGGTGTGAAGCTGGAGAGGAGAAAGGTTTAAGGGATTTTTTTATTAAAGATGATTACAAAGCTTCTGGTTAATAAAAACTCCTCTACCTCAAAGTTTCTCTAAAGGACTTGAATAATCTCCACCACGCTTGTAAGAATAATCTGGCAGCGAGTGGATGAATGGGACCAGCTTGAATACAGGAGCTGAGTGGAGACTAGGGTCAAACCAGCCACTGGGGGGGTCACAAACCAGTGTATATCTAGAGCCGGTCCTCAGGTGAGTGTTGCGTCAGGAAGGTAAATCACAAAAACTAATTACATACCTGATCGGTTGGGCTCGGATTAATAACAGCCGCCACCGGTGCTGTTGACAAACAAGGTACCGAAATTGGGCCACTGTTAGCCAAAAAACAAGATGAGGGTAATGCGTTAGGAGACAGAGAGAGAAGAGGAATGTCAAGAGTGTGGGATTGATTGTAGGAACTCTAAATGTTGGCAAGATGACAGGCAAAGGTAGCAAGCTGGCTGATATGATACAGAGAAGAAAGGTAGATGTTTTGTGTGTACAAGAGACCAGGTGGAAGGGAAGCAAGGCTAGAAGCATTGGAGCAGGGTTAAAGCTGTACTATCATGGTGTGGATAGGAAGAGAAATTGAGTAGGCCTGATCCTAAAGGAAGAGTATGCAAAGAATGTTGCAGAGGTGAAATGAGTGTCGGACAGGGAATATGAATGTGAAGCTGGAAATTGAAGGCCTGATGATGAATTATGATGAACATTATGCCCCACAAGTTGGCTGTGAGATGGAAGAGAAAGATACATTCTGGAGCAAGATAAATGAAGTGGTATTCTCAAGGAAGAGAGAGTGGTGATTGGAGCAGACTTCAATTGGCATGTTGGTGAAGGGAACAGAGGGGATGAAGAGGTCATGGGCAGGTTTGGTGTCAAGGAAAGGAACCTGGAAGGACAGATGGTAGTGGATTTTGCAAAATGAATGGAAATGGCTGTGATGAATACCTACTTCCAAAAGAGGGAAGAACACAGAGTGACATATAACAGTGGAGGCAGGAGGACACAGGTGGACTACATTCTGTGTAGATGATGCAATCTGAAACATTGGAGACTGTAAGGTAGTGATAGGACAGCGTGTAGCCAGACAGCATTGCATGTGTTGAATCCTTGGTTATTATTTACTCAATTTGGATGCTGATTTAAGTGGGTTATTTATTTGACAAAATGCATGTTGAATATTGTGGTTTTATGCACAATAATGCATAGAACATTCTTATTTAATTCATTTGTTGCAGTACTACTTCTGTTGCACAGTTTTGACCATAGATGGCGCTGTTGCCTTATTTCTGTGTTGGAGGATGCTTCTTGAAACTTCTTGTTCCAGACATTTATTAATTTGGAAGAACGCAGTTGCAGTTAAGTTCCATCAGGATGGTAGTGTGTAGGATGACTCTGATGGTGAGGAAGAGGAAGAGAGCAAAGGTGGAGCAGAGGATCAAATGGTTGAAGCTGAAAAATGAAGACTGCTATGAGAACGTCAGGGAGAAGTTGAGATAGACTTTGGGTGGTCATGAAGAATGTATGACAGCAGTATGACAGTTGTGAGGTGCACTGCAGGAGTGACAGATGGCTTCAAGGTTGAGGTGGGACTCTATCAACAATCGGCCCTGAGCCCCCTCTTTTTGCTATGGTGATGAATAGACTCACACATGAGGTCAGACAGGAATCTCTGTGGACAATGATGTTTGCAGATGACATTGTGATCTGTAGTGAGAGCCAAGAGCAGGTGGAAGAAAACCTGGAGAGGTGGAGATATGCCCTGGAAAGAAGAAGAATGAAAGTCAGTCTTAGCAAGACCGAATACATGTGTGTAAATGAAAAGGAGACAAGTGGAAAGGTGAGGTTACAGGGAGTAGAAGTAGAAAAGGTATGTGAGTTGAGGTACTTGGGTTCAACTGGTCAGAGCAACTGGGAGTGTGGTAAATAAATGAAGAAGTGAGTGCAGGCAGGGTGGAGTTGGTGGAGAAATGTGTCAGGAGTGATCTGTGACAAAAGAGTAGCAGCAAAAGTGAAGAGAAAGGTTTATAAGAGGAAAGTGAGACCAGCAATGTTGTTTGGTTTGGAGACAGTGGCACTGACCGAAAGACAGGAGGCAGAACTGGAGATGGCAAAGTTAAAGATGTTGAGATTCTCTCTGGGGATGACAAGGATGGACAGGATTAGGAACGAGCACATTAGAGTGACAGCACAGGTTGGACATGTTGGAGACAAAGTTAGAGAGGCCAGATTGAGATGGTGTGGACATGTGCAGATGAGGGACAGTGAATATATTGGTAGAAGGATGCTCAAGATGGAGCAACCAGGCAGGAGGCAACGAGGAAGACCAAAGAGGAGATTCATGGATGTGGTGAGAGAGGATATGCAGATAGTTGGTTTAACAAAAGAAAATGCAGAGGACAGGGGAAGATGGAGGATGACGATTTGTTGTGGCGACTCCTAGAAAAGCTAAGTAAAGCCAAAACAGGAAGAAGAAGAGTGAAGATGAAGGTCAGGTGTGCCACTCTGCCACTTGCCCAGAAACCATGCCCTGTCTCTCTGCAAGAGATAGCAAAGCAAAATGAAATGCTGATGAACAAAACTGGAAACACTAATGTATTCAAAATAAAACATAAAATGGAAAAAAAAATTACCAGAAGGCCCAGCGAACCGTGACATAATGTTCCCACTCATTCAATATCCTTATTAAATTTGGTCTTAAGTTGTTCTAAAGAACTTCCCCAAGAAAACTCTAAACTGGATTCATGAACTGTGCCTAAGATGGGGTCACATAAAGTAAAGATACAGTAATGAAATGAAGCATTAGTTGTACTGCGTCAGTTATTTAGCACAGTGTACTGTTAAGTTAATAACTTGCTTCTGAGCAATTAGCATCAACATGGTATGCTAATCAATAAATAACCAGTTTTATATTTCTGAAGCTGGGCAGCATGGAGGGGTCTTAACTTTTATGGATTATTTGTAGAGATTAAACCTACTCAGTAGGTGTTTACATTGGCCTAATCTACGCTTTTATTATTTGTTCTATTTACATCTGGCTATCTAACGTTTTTCCTGCTTTTAATAGTCAATCAAAATGCTATTCCCTTTTCACCCCTTTATATATCAGATTTTTTAACCCTAGTTGTTCGTTGTGTTACAGTTCAAATTGTCTAAAGCATGTTAATTGTTTTAAACTTTACATCAGTGTTGAAGTATTATTATTATTAATAATACTCCATAACTTAGCTTTCCCACATGCCATATTAAAGTGCAGTTTACTGCTTCTTTGCATCTGCTAATCAACATTTCACCGTAATGACAATAAAGTTGTATCTAATCTAATGTGCATATCAGAAAAAATACATTGTTTATTATACATGCATAGTAGACAACACGTATCTATTAGGTTTTTCATTTTCTTTTTCTAGGAATCATCATTTTTATACAATAGCTGTAACACTCCTCTTCTCTCTTCAGACGTACTTTTGAGATATTTAACTCCAGCCTCTGCAAATGTTGGGCCATCAACAGATATCACAACTTCAGCAGCCTCAAGCAGTCAATCTATCCCCTCCACCTCAGAGGAGCCCAGTGATGCAGGAGCCTCAAGCAGTCAATCTATCCCCTCCACCTCAGAGGAGCCCAGTGATGCAGCATCAGGAACAAAGGCTGCACCACTGGACCCTGCTGACTGGCCATCTTCTCTAACTGATCCAAGTACGAAGAGAGTTAGTTCACAGAGGTCCATTTCAAGTTCAAAACAGCTTCCCATTTTCAAAACAAAAACATGAATATTTTACCAGATTCTTAGTCAATGGGGAAGAAATCAGGAGAAGCTGGCTAATGTACTCTAAAAAGGATGATAGCTTGCACTGCTTCTGCTGCAAAATGTTTTCAAAAAGAGATTACAAATTGAATAGGGAAGCACTAAAGGACTGGAAAAATGCAAACCACTTGCTCAAGGTCCATGAAGATAGCCAGGAGCACAATGCTGACATGGCGACATGGAAAGACATGGAGGTCCGTTTAGCAAAAGGGCTGACAGTAGATAGACAGGAGATGTCACTTGTTTGTTTATTTATTAGATATTTTACTGGCAATTTCAATTTGAATCAATTTGACACAGCATTCTATATAAAACAGCAACTGTATGTAAACTATCAATTCCTTTGCCCTTAGTGTAGGCTATTTTGAGAGTCTGCATACATAGCTGAATCTAAAAATTCAGTGGCGTAGCCCTATAATTTGTCTTGCCCTTTGTATTTTATGTTGTTTGTAGATGATTCCCCAAGTGCAGCAACACTCAAAAGATGACTGGAGGACCAAGGTTTCCAAGGATTTGTGTGAGCTCTTGACCCAAAATACAAACTCCAAGGAAGAAAGAAACTGACAGAGACTCATCTTGTAAATATGTTTGATGAATGCAAAGGCAAAGTAAGGGCATCTTTGCAAAATGCTTCTAGTGTTGTACTTACCACTGATATGTGGACTTGAGTGTCCACAGAGGCATATTTGACTGTAACATGTCATCTCATTGAAAACTGGTAAATGAAGGAATTTGTTTTGGAAACTCACACTTTCCATGGACAGCATACAGCAGATAATATCAGTTTAGCGCTTAAGCAAATCACAGAAGAATGGGGCATAACTAAGGAGGTGGTTACAATTGTGACAGACAATGGTGCAAATATGGTTGCTGCAGTGCACAAGGCTGGATGGAGGCATCATCCTTGTTTTGCACATATACTGAATTTAGTTGTAAAGGACAGTGTCCAAGCTGTCCAGGAAGTGGTGCAGTTATGGGAAAAACGCAGTACGATTGTGTCCTTATTTCAACACAGCACAAAAGGCAACAAAGGAATCGTGTCAATCATTCACAGGGCTGTAGGAGCCTGTCAACATCAGGGCAGCTCCCTTGCCACACAGCAATGCCAGCGCAGATTCAACGGTATTAAGAGCATTCACTGTCTAGCTGCCAGTACATTTCTGGATGTTATGTTTAAACATCTTGGTTTTCAAGACAAAGATAATGTTGAGGTAATGAAAAAACATCTCCGAACTGAAATGCAGCAAGTCTATCAGACAGGACCGTCAGCTCCCTCTCTAACTCCGAGCTCGTCGCCTACCGCTAGCTTCTCCTCAGTGCTTTGTACCTGAGGGTCTAAGCGGAGCCCTGCCCCCTCAGGTTCAGCTGCTACAAAAGGAGGGATATGGTCTGATTTTGACATGCAAGTTTTGTCAGGCCAACATCACCAGTCAGCTACCACTGATTCTACTCATTGAAGTACGCCAGCACTCAGAGGAAAAATGGATTCCCTGTGATAAGGATCCACTGCTCTGGTGGCAAGAACATGAACAAACCTTCCCAGGCCTAAGCAGACTTGCATTGAGATACCTGGGAATTGTTGCTTCTTCTGTACCTGCAGAGAATATCTTTTCCAAGACAGACTTAAAGGGAAAACTGTAAATATACTGTTGTTCCCTAACAAAAACCTGTGAATGAGGGAACATTTGAGGAGAGGTTGAAACCTTTTCAGGGGAGCCTGATTAACATGTTACTAAACAAAATAATGTGAATTTTGAGGGTTTGTGTTAAAATGTTAAGGCAATCATTTTCAGATATACATGTTCAGATGCTGTTAATTAAAATGCAACTTTTGAGTTTTTCTTCTTAATTAAACAATAAGAACGAGTAGTCTGATCTTCATTCTGATGTTGTATTCATTATGAAGCTATAATTTGAAATGCACTGTTTTTTGTTTAGATTTCCCGAACACATTAAGTTTTTGTACAAAGTATTGGTATATCCAGATGGCTGGAATCGCAACCAAAACTGTAGAAGACTGTCAGGGAGGAGATAAACAGGTAAGAGGCCTGCAGCTGGGAGAGTGATCTGCAGGACAGGTTCATGTCCAGACAAGATGAAAGCTGAGCACCACTGTAAAGATGTACATAGCAACAATAAGACACCAACTACTGATGTACTGTATGTCCTGCCTACTTTTGCTCTAGAGAAAACCCAGAATTGTCTACTTTCACAGTTGCAGGAGTTTGTACATGTGTTCTATTTTTCTATCTTTTTTGGGACAATTTTAAGCGTAAGACCTTAAAAATTAGCACATTTTGGAAATTGAAAAGCCGGTCTACAAGCCACTGAAGTATATATTTAAAAAAAAAAAAGCCTGTTCTCAACTCAGTAATCTCTTTTAATATGTCTACAGCAGATTGGCAACAAATGTGGGAAAAACATACATAAAACACCCAATTCAAATTATTGGAGAAAATGTAAGATTATAATTCAATATTTCAAGACATCACTAATTCAAAGTAAATAAATTGGAAATTTAGGTTCAAGATGCTGGAGAGAGTGCAGAGAGAAGAGCACAAACCAATGTACAGGCATGCATAATTTTTGGGACAATTCTGTTTGAGAAGTGTCAAATATTGTGATTTAGATTTTTGGATTTGTCTAAACAAAGCCCTTTAAACCTCTTGCTTGGAAAGATACCAGAATATATTAAGAGGAAAGATTCTTACTTGTTCCTAGTAATAATAATTACAATATTAAAACAAATGACAAGGAATTGGTTTAAATGAAATAATTTAATAAACTTCGAATGGAAGAAGGCTGTAAATGAAATATATGAAATGGAAAAAATAACTATGAGAATTAAAAATCAAGTTCAGGTTTTTGAAGAGAGGTGGGAAAAATGGGTCCAGTATTACATATATAGTACTCCCAATTATTATCAGTTTGAATGTGATAACTATGATGGTCCGTATGTACATCTATATACACATATATAAATATATATTGAAATAGTAATCATTAACATTGTTAAATCATTTCTTAAAATGCAATTAAAAAAAAGAAAAAATCAAGATTTCTTGCACACAAAAACATCTTAAATTCATTCATTGTCTACTGCTTATTCAGATTCAGATTCAGATTCAGAATACTTTATTTATCCCAGAGGGAAATTGTTAATGTTATGCTGTTAGGGATAGCTGGAGCCTATCCCAACAGTATCCCAGTATCCCACATCTTGCCAGTTCATTACAGGGCTGACAAATAGAGACAAACAACCATCCACATTCACATTCACATCTACAGGCATATTTAAAGTAACCAATTAACCTAACCCCCCAGTTTTGCACGTGTTTCGACTGTGGGAGGAAGCCGGAGTACCCAGAGAGAACCCATACAGACACAGGGAGAACATGCAAACTCAGCACAGAAAGATCCTGACCCAGGAACCCAGGACCTTCTTGCTGTGAGCCGATAGTGCTAACCACTGCACCACTGCGCTGCCAAAGAAAAAAAAATCTTACAGTTTATCCAAAATATTGTTATATAATATATACAATCAGGAAAATACTGTAATAAAGTTGCATTTATTTCGCACGCACATAGACGAGTCCAAGAGTCATAGGAGGCTTTCTAACAATAATACCAAAAATTAAGAAGTGGTTTGGGGCCTCGCACTGTGCTCTACAACAGTTTGACTGTTAATATATTTGCATTTGCTAAAGCAGCTCTGTCTTTCAGGAGCTTGGTTTGGTTTCACACATTTATATGATACCTGATACAAGTAAGGAAAATAATTATATAATATAATAAGTAATCATAAGATTATTCATTTCAAAAGTCGTTATTTCAAAAAAATTGAAGCAACCAGCTTGGATGTTGGATCAGTGTGAAGAAGTGGGTCTTTGGTGACACCTTGTGGTTGCTCATCTTGCAAACATTTCATTGGTTTGGTTCCAGTCTGCATTCTATTCTGCATTCTACAATTTTGTTTGTATGGTTGTTAAACAGTGTAAAAGCAACAAATTTTAATTACCATTACACAAACAACGTTATGGTAGCCTTCTTTTCTGCAGCATTGTAAAATGTACCAAAAACTCATACTTAAGTAAAAGAATCCTAAAATATCTCATATTTACTTAATTATCAAAGGTACAGGTTAGAGTAAATTTACATATTTATTTATATGTATGCCCTGTATATACTGGATAATATCAGTCAAATTCTTATCACCCTGACCAGTTATCAGATCCAATCCAACATTTTTCTGATTATCATTCTTTTTTTTCTTTTATTTAATTTGACTAAAATAAAAAATAAAAAATAAAACCACTTTAGCTGTGACGCAGCATCTGACTTATCAAAGTTATCAAATAATTGTGATGGAGTAAACGCACAGTAATAGCCTCAAATGAGTTGAAGTTTAAAATAGGTGGAAATACTAAAGTACAAGTACCTCAGAATTATATTGAAGTGCAGTACCTACTTAATTACACTCCATCACTGCTTTTCAGAAAAGAGAAAAAGAGGATAAAAAATTCTCTTGATCTAGTCATGCTTGTAACGTTAAGTCAAAAATCTTGAGCATGTAAGGAAGCTTTCAAGGCTCTCGACTAGATAATAATGATAACAACAACAACAATAATAATAATCATACTCTATAGTCTATAGTAATAGAATGGCAAACAGTAGAGGGCATACCTCCACTAAAGCATAAAAGTCTTTTTAAATGAATATCCCTTGATCCAGCCTTTTATCTGGATGTTCATCAAAATTTTATGAGTTCTATGTTTCCTTATTTTCACAAGTTTCACTGAAATCTATCCAATAGTTTTCTAGGAGTTGTGGTGACTAAAAAGCAAAGAATGCAATGCAAAGTGCTTTATAACAAAAATATTACAAATAACAAGGGCTTCACATAAAGTAGACAGGGGTAGAATTCCATAAGTAATATAAAATAACATTGAGAATAAAAACATAGGCAATAGTCAAACATGCTACATGTTCTGCAAAGAAGCATAGATGGACAATTAGACAATTATGTAAAACCATTTTAAAAAAGGTAACTTGGCAGGCATAAAATATGCAATGTTTTGGTCTCAAGTGATGACAAATGCCTAAGGTTTTATAACCTTTTTTGCCAGCTGACTTCCCTGGTAGTGTGCAGTAGAGCTTTTGGGACATTACTGACAAAAGATGCATTCTTGATAAAACCAGCAGCAGATGATGAGTGTACTGTGTTTTTACAGGTAAACAATGCAGCTGGCACTGTCAAGAGCTTTTATATAAGGTGGAGGACCTCAGAATTATTTAATGCTACAAGATGCTGATACTGGACTGTGCTCTCTTCTTGAGCTGTAGGATTTTTGAAAGAGCTCAAGTCTCATCGTGTATGAGTACTCTAATTAAAGGCATGTATCAGTTGTTCAGCATCTTTTTGATTAATAAATGTTTTCTAATTTAGCTGTGTTTCTCAGGTGGATAAATTAGGTTTTAATCACAGTTTTTATTGTATACTTGAAGCTAAGATCTGAATCAAGACTAATACCACTAAACCCACTAATTCACTCACTTGTAACTTTAGATATAATGCAAGAGGTTGATTTCCTCAGGTAATTAGAGAGTATTTCTCTTTTTGTTTAAGGGCAAACTACTGAGAGACTATTAAAATTATAAGGGTCCCGTATTGTTTGACACAATGTTTAAATCATTATTCCTCATCCATTCAGGTCACTTGTATCCATGCGTGCTGGCATTCACACCAGACTCAGTGCTTTCAATCATCTAAACACCATCTGCTTGCCATATTTAGTGTACCTGCTCTGTGAATCATACAGGGGCATGGAGTCTCCAAACATTTACTTGGTAAAAAAAACTTTTCATTAGCAATCTATGCAACACCATAACCATGTAAAAGTCTGCTGCATAGTCTATGGGTCTCATATATATTACCAGTTGGATACATGTGAAACTGCATCTTCTACTCATCTGAGATTTGATAATTAAATTATTCAATATAATTATTCAATTTGATTGAATAATTAGCCAGCTGGCTAACACTGGCACATTTACAGATGAAATGAATAATCACCCTTCCTGCTGCAGGGTGGGACTGATCTGTTTGTTCCCTACTCTGTGTTACAGATGGTGCCCTGAGGAGTAATCTCCCATGCTAGATTTATCTTGCTGTGTAAATGTAAATCTTCCAACCAAAACTAGGTCCCTAGTAGTTGTAAGGGTGAAAACCCTTATTTTGGTTTAGGTAAGTTTTATTGCTGATATGTTTAATGTTTATTTCCTACCAAAACAAAAAAATATATGTATACATTTATTGTGCTGCAGGATTAACAGGTCATCCTTGAGAGTGGGTAAGAAATGAGTCATAATACTACGCTCGGGTTTCCCTTAGGCCAGTTATTAACATTTCTATGCTAGCAATAGCACATAGCTCACCACATTCCATTCAATTGAGTGAGACAGGAGTAAATGTCTCCTATTTATGTTATATTTCATGGTGGGCAAGTAAACAAGCATAACCTGAAGTAACCTTCATGTCAATATACTGACAAACATGACTCACTAGAACCTGTTTTGATAACAGTACAGTACAGTATATCAAACATTCAATGAGACTTTTTTTCATGGCTGATTGTGCAGTCATTTAGCCTATCTCTTAATAGATCATGATTATACTCTGGCTAATAATGTACTCGTTTAACATTGAATATGATAATATCGTGTGAGCGCTCCATACTGTGCTCGAGCACAGCATGCATTCTTGGCCCTTGCACGATCAGAAGATGTGTGCTTCAGCATGGTAATGTTGTTCATGCAAGAGCGTAAGCACTCATCTGCAACATGAACATGAGAATATAACTGAATGCCTCCTCCTCCTCTGCTGTCTCCACAAAAGCCAATTGCTGTATTTTATAGTTGATAAAACCATGAATGTTAGCGTGCCGTACATTAACAAAAACACTCCACAAGCCACAATGTCAGTAGAGTTGCAGTCATGCTTTCTCAACGTAATGATATAGTTACAAGAGGTAATCTTGCTCAGGCACGGTTGCTCCAACAACTGGACTAAGTGTGAGTGCCCTTTTCCGGCTGAGACTTGGGTTTTTTTCCATATCAATATTGGTGAGCCCCCTCCAAGAACCACCACCTTCCCGTGTTGGAGGGGTTTGGGTCCCCTAATGATCCCAGGAGCTATGTTGTCGGGGGCTGTTTGCCCCTGGTAGGGTCACCCAAGGCAAATTGGTCCTAGGTGAGGGGCTAGACAAAGGACGGATCAAGAAGACTTCTATGATGGCGACTAACAAGGACTTGTGCACTCTGCCCAGAGGGGTTCCATAGGCGACAAGGAGACAAAAGGAGACATGGGTCCATCCTCACGTGGGCCGAACCACCCACAGGAGGAGCAATAGAGGTGTAGTGTTATGTGGATCGGGTGGCAGTCAAAGCCAGGGGCCTTGGCGGTCCGATCCCTGGTTGCTGAAGCTGGCTATTGGAACATGTCCACATCACATTGTGCGTCGGTATAATCTGTGTGGCCAGAATACGTGTACTGAGAATTGTTCAGCGTTGCGAATTAAAGTGCGATTAAAATGCGTTAATTTTTTTAACGCCTTATTTTTTCTGTTAATTAATCGAAATTAACATATTGAAGTCCCAGCCCTAGATAAAAGATAAAGTCATTGAAGTGATAGGGTTCCACACTCTCATAATTCTGTGTATTATGTTAGTATTATGCAATACAATATCAGGTTGCATCTTGTAGTATATCCTTTAGCACCTCTTGTGCTACATCCAAATACAGACACTGTGGTTCATTGTTATAAGCAGTAGCTTGACTTAGAACGTAATGATGCTTATACTGTAGTCATTCAGTCAGAATGTTTATGTGGCAGGCTGCTGTTAGCTAACAGCTAGCTGTTATTCAATCTGAAGCCAGTAAAGCTGAAACTATTGTCTTTAAAAATAGAAGTTAGAGTACCATTTTTGGAGTACCATTTTGCTTCTGGCCCTTCATGTCAGAAGCATGTCTTATGCTCTCTTGAGAATGTTGTGTCAAGTAAGTGTGAAGAGTTGAAAATGTAACAGTATAAATTAAATTAGAGAAATAGACACCCCTATTATTATTTTGTTTTAATTTCATTGCTTTAGCTTAATCATCAAAAGTCATTGCACTTCATAACACTGTTATGACACATCCAGGCCGCTAGAGGGCGCATAGCGCTTTGTGGTAGAGAATTGGACTTCACGCAAATAGGAAGAATAAATCCTGCTGCCGTTAGGATCACACCAGCACAACGTGTGTCTTCCTATTTTCCTATCACAGGCTAGACTGAGGACCTGCCGCCCCTCTGACCTTCGAGTTAGGGAGGCAACATAAGGGTACAGTGAAGTTACTTGCAACACCATATGAGTCACTTCCTATCACAAGACTCACTTCACAAGAGTATACTCATTTTAACTGGGACAGGGAAATCACCTGACAACATAGTCTGCTGTCAGGCGACAATTTAAAAACAAACATAACTATTTTTAAGTATTAATAGTTTATTTCTGTGACATGATCTGGCAACTAACTACATTTTCTGCTTCCATTTCCTGTCCATATTCCAAGAGAGCTAAACCTACACTAAGCTTTCTTTAAAGTATCAACATAGTTTTACCAAAGAATCATGCCTGTTGATTATGGCATAGTAAAGTTATTAATGTGTGCTTAACAATTACACAGCACCTAGATTCTATTAAAATGTGGATGGTGAATTTCTTCTAATAGTGACTGGTGAATTGGTATGTTTTTACTGAGTTGGTAATACTAAATTAACTTACATTTATATGGTGTCTTTCAAGTCTATCTTCTCAAAGCACTTTATAATGTTGTGTCACATTTACATACATTCACATATGTGTAGTATCTTCTAAGTTGGGAGCTGGGAACCATTCACACACATTTAGACACAGATGGTGCAGCATCAGGAGCAATCAGGGGTTTTGTGTCTTGCCCATGAGTATGTTGATATGCTGACTGCAGGGGTTGGGATTCGACCCATTAATCGGAGGACGACGCACCCTAATCCTTTTCTCTCTATCTGCCTTTCTTTTGTCAGTTGGGTTTAACTATTTTACTCCATCTGCAAAAATCAAATTACCACAAACCCTTCATGAAAACAAATTTAAAGAGGGTGTCATAGTCCACTCCTGGTTTTCCCCTCTACCAACCCACTCTACCTGCCTGCCCTAATCAACATCATTAGACTCACCTGTTCCCCCCAGCCAGCTCTTAACCAGCTCCTCCACACCCACTCTCTGCCAAATCGTCGTCGCATCATGCACTACCCTCCAGCACTCTTTTCCGGACGGATCTCCTGTTACCTGACCTGCCTTCTGCCCCTGACCATGTCTCCTCGTCTCTGCCCCGGTAACCTGACCTGCCTTCTGTCTTTGTACCTTGCATTTGCCCGCTCCCTGTCTGCCTGCAGTCGGCCCAGACTCCCTCTCCGGAGACTCCTGCCCCATTCTGAACGCAGACTGTGCTTGCCGACCAGTCTTCCTGATTGCCATCTATTTGGACTTGTGAACATCGTTAATAACGTTCTGAACTGTGCCGGTCTAGATTTGTACTGTTCTTGGGTCCATACTCACACCCGTTACAGAGGGCAAACTCACAACCATGAAAAAACCAGAAATATCAGAAAAAAAATGCTTTTTCGTCAACAATACAGACAAAATTTTATTTCAAATATCTGGTATTATGGAGTAAATGTTATTGCAAAGTAACACATTATTATATTTTATCTGCACTTGAAATCTCTTCACAAATGTGTAGCTTTAGCCAGAGAGAGTAGTGACATGCTCCCACGACACGTGATTTGTTTTTCAACACACTTAAAGATTATTAATAAAATACATTATGGCAAGAACGTGAAGCACGAGGTACTAGCGTCAGAAAGCTGCGGATCGTAAAATCTGTAATAAATGCCAGTGGAAGAAAACAGTTGTGTTCTTTTAACTGCGGTACCAGCAGTATAAATGGACTCAGCAGCCAATCAGAAACATATAACCAGCTCTGGGGATTTGTAGCTTTAGCCTTTTAAGGTTTTCCTCCACCCAGACGCTATATCTTAGAGAAATAGTGTAAATAATGAAATTAATGAAAAGGGAAACGCTGTTAATAGCCAATTTCAAGCTGAAACTCTCTCAAAAACTGTCTGCAGTATGAGTTACCATGGTGGCCTAGCCAGGTTAAAAGAGAGCCACCTTCAAGACCCTGACAACCATGGCTTTCTGCTCAACATACTTCGCTTAGACACTAATTTGCTTCATATTACACCCCTCAGGTGTTTCCCTGGAACAGAAACTTTTTAAGGGACTAGTGGCATGTTCACATCAGTAGTATAGAGTATAGGCAAGTGCTGCAGGAACCTACTTAAAAACTTATCAGGCATATTAATAACTATTTTGCAAAAGCTAGTCCTTAATTAGAGTAACTTAACATTAATTGTAACATGAATTAATAACGCAAATCCGTATACTGTATTAAAAGACCAAAAAAATTAAGAAGAAAGATCAAATGAGATTAACTTGACCATTTTAAACCCCCATTTAGATCAGAAAAAATTGACATACTCCCATTAATGCTGTGCTGTCACATCTGCCACGTTGCAGTGATAGCTCTATGTCTGTTAGTGTTTAAGTTGAAGGCGACTGGACTTCTTGTAGTTTCTTGAAGACGTTTCACCTCTCATCCAAGAGGCTTCTTCAGTTTTAAGTATCTGGTAGGGAGTCCCCAGTATTTAACCTTGAGGAGGATCATTCACACCTAAGGGAGTGGACAAAAGGGTACAATGCCCCGCCCCCAATCTGTGTGTTACAGATCCACCCACCCATCAGTTGGGTTGTCACACCCCCGGTCATCATGTGAGTCGCTGGTATCAAATGGGCCAAGGTGTGAACGCTGGCTAAGTTTTCTGGGGAGGGATTTCAAAACTGCATTGTATGTGGCAGACAATTGATGTCTATGGCCTCCTCCTCTGTTAAGTGATGGCTGTTCCAGACATAGATGGTCTCCTTCACTCCTCTCTCAAACCATCCATCCTGCCTGTCCAACAAATGCACATTATCATCCTCAAAGGAGTGTCTCATCTCCTTTAAATGTAGGTGGACTGCTTAGTCCTGGCCGGAGGAGCTGGCTCTCCGGTGTTGAGCCATGCGTTTGTGGACAGGTTGTTTGGTCTCCCTGATGTAAAAATCTGTGCACTCCTTACTGCACTGGACTGCATAAACAACATTGTTAAGTTTGTGTCAGGGAGTTTTGTCCTTAGGGTGAATTATTTTCTGAGGATGTGGCAGGGTCTGAGGTGAACTGGAATGTTATGTTAGAGAAAATTCTTACAATTTTCTCTGACACCCCTGCCACATAAGGAATGACAATGTTGTTGCATTTGTTGCTCTCCTCTTCCTGTGTTTTCGGGGTGTTGTTCCTGGAGCCCTTAGTAGATTTGACATACGCCCAGTTATGGTATTCACAGGTTTTTAATGCTGTCTTGATGTGTTTGTGGTCTTTAGTCTTCCCCTCTGTCTTTATGGGAACATTTTCAGCCTGGTGCTGTAGGGCTCTGATAACCCCCAGATTGTCTTCCAAAGGGTGGTGAGAGTTGAAGAGAAGGTAGTGGTCTGTGTGAGTAGGTTTGCGGTAGACTTCAATGTTAAGCCCCCCATCCTTCCCAAGGTGTACAGCACAGTCCAGGAAAGGCAGCCTGTTGTCTTTCATTTCCTCCCTTGTGAAATTCATGTTACTGTCTACTGAGTTGAGGTGTTCCGTGAAAGCTTCTACCTCTTGGGTTTTGATCTTGACCCAGGAGTCATCCACATATCTGAACCAATGGGTCGTTGTTCCTTTTGAAAGAGCTCAGTGCCCCACTTTCCACTTCCTCCATGTAGAGGTTGGCCACAACAGGGGACACTGGGAAGCCCATGGCACAGCCATGCTTCTGTCTGTAGAAACCTTCGTTGTATTTGAAGTAGGTGGTGGATAGGCAGAGGTCCAACAAATTACAAATATGTTCCGGGGTGAAGTTGTTTCTAAGGTCCAAAGTACTGTCTTGCATGAGTCGTTTCTGGACAGTTTCCACTGCTTCGGATGTGGGTATGCAGGTGAAATGTGACATCATAGGAGACCATGGTTTCCTCTGGTGCCAGCCTGAGGTCCCAAACTTTACTGGTGAAGTCGTTAGAATACTGGATGTGGTGTGGAGTTTTGCCAACAAGAGGTGGAAGTGTTGTTGTGAGATGTTTGGTGGTGTTATATGTTACTGAGTTGATGCTGCTGACAATGGGTGTTAACAGGGTTCCTTCTTTGTGAATCTTGGGAAGGCCGTATATGCATGGTATGCAATCTCCCGGATACAGTCTATAGTAAGTGGGATGGTTGATGACTCTTTCCTTCCCTAGTTGTTATAGGAAGTTGATGACTTATTTTTTTGTATCCACTGGTAGGGTCACGCTTCAGTGCTTCGTAAGTGTTGTCATCACTGAGCAAGTTGGTGATCTTGGAGTGGCAATCTGATTCTTTGTCTTCTTCTCTTTCCCCTTGTCCGCCGGAAGAATAGTGATGCTGTTGTCTTCGTTAAGTGAGGTTTTGGCTTTCCTCTCTTCGGTTGTAATATTAGATGGAGGTATTTTTGTGCTAGGAAGGGCAGCTGATAACGTCATCCTGAGTTGTTCAGCTTCAGCTAATACAAGGTTGTTTGACCTTATGGCTGATTCTGTGGCTGTGATGAGGTCCACTACAGGCAGCTATTGTGGAGAGATGGCAAAGATAAGTCCCTGGGCTAATCCATTCTTTTCTGGCTGGGTGAAATCTCTGTTAGATAAGTTTTTTACCCACTTATAATGTCTGTCTGTCCCCAGAAAACTTAGCCAACGTTAACACCTTGACTCATGTGAATAGCAGCGACTCACATGATGACCAGGGGGAGTGACAACCCAACTGATGGGTGGGCGAATCTGTGACACACAGATTGGGGGCTGGGCATTGTACCCTTTGTCCACTCTCTTAGGTCTGGATGATCCTCCACAAGGTTAAATACTGGGGACTCCCTACCAGAAACTTAAAACTGAAGAAGCCTCTTGAATGAGAGGCAAAACGTCTTGAAGAAGCTACAAGAAGTCCAGTCGCCTTCAACGATAGTTCTGCATCTTCACATCATAGTTTCTGCGGCTTCACAACAAAATACTGTATTAAAAAAAAAAAAAAAAAAATTGCATTTCAAACTGCAAAACAATGCACATTTCTCTTAGATGTAAATAACAAAAAAGAAATATCTTCTGATACATTCACTATGTCCCCTTCTGTCTCAGACAAAAGTACAAATTTAAAGAGTGTAATTGAGAAATGCAAGTTAATGCTTTCTTGCAATATTTGCACACGGTTTTTGTCCTGTCTTGTTTATTAGCATTTTCATTGTTTCAGAAACCAAAATGTTTCGGTTTTACAGCTACACTAGCCGCTGCCATATTTGCTAATGTTGTTTTCACTTGTTTGTGCTATTTGTGCTAAATGCTGTTTAAAATGTGTATTGATAATGTATTCAAATCAAATCAAATTTTATTTGTATAGCCCGAAATCACAATTTACACATTATCTCACTGGGCTTTGACAAACTGTACAGATGTGACATCCTCTGCCCTTAGACCCTCGAACCGGGTGAGGAAAAACTTAAAAAACCCTAAACAGGGAAAATAAGAAACCTCAGGAAGAGCCACAGAGGAGGGATCCTTCTTCCTAGGACGGACAGACGTGCAATAAATGTCACTTGTACAGAACACAAAAACATGATAACAACAGTTCATTTAGAATGCATAAAACATCCATGAGTCCCAGAGTCTGTGGATTCTATGAGTCCGGATGTATGGAAAGTCTAGTGATCCAGACGCAGGTGGAATTTGTTGGTCCAGGAGTCATTGTACTCCATGTAGGAAGATCTGGGTGTTGCTGAGTCCAAGAGTATGTAGAATCTGTAAATCCAGGGATATGTGAAGTGTAGTGGTCCTGAAGCAGGTGTAGTCTATTGATCCAGAAGCCATTTTGATCTGTGGGTCCCGATTGGCACTTGGAAATCCAGCCTAGGATCCAAGTCACAGGATCCAAGTCACAGGATCTCCTTTCCTAATGTGGCCAGGGGGCATCAGGCAGGACCACAGCAGCACCTCCCACCGCGACCTAGAAAAACCTGCAGGATGGTAAAGCACAACGACTCCGGGGAAGAAGTAAAGTTAGTGTAAGGATATGGACATTTACAGGAGCAGAGAAGGAGTCGGAGTCAGAGGGGGGAGAGAAGAAAGCTCAGTGAATCATGGAGTGTTCCCCCAGCAACCTAAGCCTATAGCAGCATAACTAAGGGCTAGATAGGCCAGCCTTAACTATAAGCTTTATCAAAAAGGAAGGTTTTAAGCCTACTCTTAAAATCAGAGAGTGTGTCTGCCTCCCGTACCAAGACTGGAAGATAGTTCCACAGGAGAGGAGCTTGATAGCTGAAAGCTCTGCCTCCCATTCTACTTTTGGAAATTCTTGGGATCACCAATAACCCTGCATCCTGGGAGCGTAAGGTTCTGGATGGGCGATAGGGTACTATGAGCTGTTCAAGATAAGATGGTGACTGACCATGAATAGCTTTGTAGGTGAGAACAAGGATTTTAAATTCTATTCTAAATTTAGCGGGGAGCCAGTGCAGAGAAGCCAGTATGGGGGAAATATGGTCTCTGATATTAGTTCTAGTCAGTACACGCGCTGCTGCATTTTGGATTAACTGAAGAGTTTTTAAAATTTTGTTAGGGCAACCTGAAAATAAAGAATTACAGTAGTCCAGCCTGGAAGTAACAAACGCATGAACTAGTTTTTCTGCATCTTGTTGAGACAGGATGTGCCGGATTTTAGCAATGTTACGGAGGTGAAAGAAGGCGGTCCTTGAAATCTGTTTAACATGTGATTTAAAAGACAGCTCCTGGTCAAAGATAACACCCAGGTTTCTGACAGTGGTGCTGGAGGCCAAGGCAATGCCATCCAGATTAACTATGTTGCTGGATAATGAGTCTCTAATGTGTTTGGGGCCCAGCACAATGACTTCAGTTTTGTCAGAGTTTAACATTAAAAAGTTATGAAACATCCAGTTTTTAATGTCCTTAAGACATGACTGTAGATTAGCTAACTGATGGGTTTCATCTGGCTTCATTGATAAGTATAGTTGTGTGTCATCTGCATAACAGTGAAAATGTATGGAGTGCTTTCTAATAATTTTACCTACAGGAAGCATATATAGAGTAAATAGTAATGGTCCAAGCACAGAACCTTGTGGGACTCCATGACTAACCTTGTCATATCTTGATGATTCATCATTAACATGAACAAAATTATATCTATCAGATAGGTAGGACTTAAACCATCTTAGAGCAGATCCTTTAATGCCAATTTGGTGTTCCATCCTCTGTAGTAAGATGTGATGATCGATAGTGTCAAAAGCTGCACTAAGATCTAATAAGACTAGTATAGAGATAAGTCCCGCATCAGATGCAGTGAGGAGGTCATTTGTAACTTTTACCAATGCCGTTTCTGTGCTGTGATGCTTTCTAAAACCTGACTGAAACTCTTCAAATAGACTATTATACTGAAGAAATCTATGAGTCCGGATGTATGGAAAGTCTAGTGATCCAGACGCAGGTGGAATTTGTTGGTCCAGGAGTCATTGTACTCCATGTAGGAAGATCTGGGTGTTGCTGAGTCCAAGAGTATGTAGAATCTGTAAATCCAGGGATATGTGAAGTGTAGTGGTCCTGAAGCAGGTGTAGTCTATTGATCCAGAAGCCATTTTGATCTGTGGGTCCCGATTTGCACTTGGAAATCCAGCCTAGGATCCAAGTCACAGGATCCAAGTCACAGGATCTCCTTTCCTAATGTGGCCAGGGGGCATCAGGCAGGACCACAGCAGCACCTCCCACTGCGACCTAGAAAAACCTGCAGGATGGTAAAGCACAACGACTCCGGGGAAGAAGTAAAGTTAGTGTAAGGATATGGACATTTACAGGAGCAGAGAAGGAGTCGGAGTCAGAGGGGGGAGAGAAGAAAGCTCAGTGAATCATGGAGTGTTCCCCCAGCAACCTAAGCCTATAGCAGCATAACTAAGGGATAGATAGGCCAGCCTTAACCATAAGCTTTATCAAAAAGGAAGGTTTTAAGCCTACTCTTAAAATCAGAGAGTGTGTCTGCCTCCCGTACCAAGACTGGAAGATAGTTCCACAGGAGAGGAGCTTGATAGCTGAAAGCTCTGCCTCCCATATTGATTGATATAATTCATTTAATGTCAATATCAAATAGAAAAGTGACATTTATTTATTAAATTTGATTGGCTTTACAGTGAATCATTCACTTTCAGCTTTAATGTTAGGCTCAAAAGTAATTGGACAAACTAACATGATTATAAATATAATGATTGTTTTTAATACTTAGATGAAAATTCCTTGCAATCTGCCTGAATTCTGGAAACCATGGATATCACCACATGCTGAATGCCTTTACTGCAGTTGCCTTCAAATGTTCTTCATTTGTAAAGTCTTTCTGTTTCAAATTTTGCCTTCAGTAATTGAAAAGCTACTCTATTAGATTAAAATCAGATAATTTACTTCTCCACTGAAGAGTATTCCATTTCTTTCTTTCTTTCTTTCCTCAGAATTTTCTCTTTTCATCATTCTGGAACAAGTTCATCTTGGTTTCATCCGCATCATGCTCAAAAACTGGGGAGGCTTTTTGTATGTTCAGCAAACTCTAATCTGGCCATCCTGTGTTCCCTCAGTGTTACCAGTGGTTTGCACCTTGTACATCACCTGTGTTTACATTTATGACCTCTTGACTGTAGACTTCGACAATGACTATATTTACATTCTATGTTTGAAAACAGAACTAAGGAATTGTATCATCTCTAACTTACAATGATGTTGGTCCAGCAGTAATGGCAGTTGGTTGGTTTGGTTTGTCCACCATCCTGAGTGACAGTGCATTTCACGCCATGTGCATTCCCGAATGGTTGAAATTGCACTGGGGGGGAAAAATACTGTCTATATCACTTACTTTATTACAGTCCTAACACCATTTAAGTATTATTTACCTCAGTTATCCCTATGACAGAAATGCATGATTTTTTTTTTTTAAATGAATATCACATATACAGGAGACATTAATTTATATAGAATAAAGGGAAGGTTATTCTTTTTGTAGTTTCCATTCTCTGTATCCGATAAATCTGAGGCTTTGGTCAATCCTCTCAAAATATGATAATACTTTAAAATATTCAGAAACAGTGTCCCCATAGTCTGGACCAAAGTACTGTTCTGCAGTGATTATGGGATTATGAACAATATTATTTAAGAATTGTTTTGATTGACTCTGGAAGCAGTACATCATTTTCTGATTGAAAATAATGTTTTTTATATAATAGATTCACCTTAAATGCTCAACTCAACTATATAAAGAAATATATTTAACTTTTTGACATAAGCCTTTAGTGATACAAATTGTGAATACATTAGTATGAACAGTAAAATAACAGTAAAATAATCACCTGCCAAAATATCCAGTGGACAAGGTAAATATTTATGTAGACTATATAGCACATTTTAGAAAAACCCTTGTCCAAAGTGCTGTAGAAGTTTACACATAGTACAATACAGCAAGATGCATAAAATAAAATAAAAATAAATAAAAACAACAATAAAAACAAAAAAAAAGATCAAATATATACTTTTAAACTATTTAAATACACTGCATATAAATTATATTTTTAAATCTCTGTCTGTGATGTGTTGTGACTGCTTCTCTACACTGTCTTCTGCTTTTTTCTTCTGTTTGTCATTGCACCTGTTAATGGAAGTGGCTCTTCTTGGCTCCTTTTGGTCAGTGCAGCTGTTTTTAGAACTAATCATCCTCACTATAAGAACCTTGGTTTTCTGCTGTCTTGTCACCAGATTGTTCTGTCTGCTCCATGTGGTTACACACTCTGGCTGTTCTGTGATTTTAGAGTAGTGATCGCTAGTGCATTGCTTCTAGTCTCAAAAATTTGCTTGTGTTATAGTTCTGCAACAGATTTAACACTGACACACACCGAGAGACTGTCTCAGCTAAGCATTAAATAAATAAACAAGCTGTTGCTTTAGCCTATGTGGCAGTGGAGCATAACCCAGGTAAAGGATGAGAGATTTGCTAACAGCAGACTGCTATATATATGTGTTTTTGACCACCTGGTGAATTTAACTCTATTTGAGTTCATTAAATTGGACTTAAATTCATTTTCTTTTAGCACTGTTAGTATTGCAAGTCCTAGCAGCATTTTCCCCTTGAGGTAAGCAGTAAGAATCACCTTGAGTGAGTTTTTAGGGGCGTATTTTACAGTTGTGTGCTTAATGTTCCACTATGGTAACTAAGTCCTTCACTGACTATGTTTACGTGAACAGAAGACTCTAAATAAAGTTCATACTCTGGTTGAGCCAATATTCTGAATAAGGTGTTTCCATACGCAGCGACAAAAGGATGTTAATCAACATATTCTGAATAAATCGGCGATATACACTTGTAGTGGAAGCAGCGTCCTGATGCCAGATGTGTTGTTTTCCAGCAAAAATTCGAATCCCATCCAAGGAAAACGGGCAAATTTTGTCTCACCTTGTACTACATTTTCTTTATTTTTAACCATGTTTAATGACAACACCCGCACTCATTCACACGAAGACGAGAACATGAGAACATGAGACTTGTTAACCATAAACCAGGGCATGCATCGCAAACAACTTGCAACTGCTGAAGAACGTTACGAAAATTACAGTGGAATATTTAGTTCAATTAATGTGTGGCGACTAAGACCGGAATCCTCCATGTTTTAATCCAATTATGGCTTGCTCAATATATGAATTTATTCTGATTAAGCTGATCAGAACCTGCTGTTTACATAGCAATGTTTTATTCAGAATATGATTATATTTAGTTTAATAATGGAATGTTTCTGTGCATGTGAATGGTAAATGTCCTGTAATTTATATAGCGCTTTTCTAGTCATTGTTAACCACTCAATGCGCTTTTACACCACAGGTTTTGCATTCACCCATTCACACACACATTCATAGACTGGTAGCAGTGACTACCTGACAGGGTGCACCTGCTCATCAGCGTTAGCCATTCACACACTCATACACTGATGGCACAGCATCAGGAGCAAGATGGGGTTCAGTGTGTCTTGCTCAAGGGCCCTGGGATTGAACCAGGAGCCCGGAACCTTCCGGAACCTTCCAATCACTGGACGACCGCTCTACCATCTGAGCCACATCCGCATGTAAACATTGTCATTGTCTGTCTGCTCTTCGATGATGAGCAGTTGGTGAACAGTGGCGTTTTCTGGGTCGCTGGTGCTGTGGTTTGTATCTAGCCCAGGTTACCAACCCAAAGGTTGAGGAATCTTGCTCCTTTAAATCTTGAGTATGGGACTCCCACTCTGTGGGAATCACTTTGCATTTAAAGACTTACCAGATTTTTAAACCAGTGCAAAGGTCATATTAATTCTCCAATCTCTTGAGTTTACAAGCCAAAATAGTTCTATTTTTCATATATATTTAATATAAAAGCGTGAAATAAAATAAAGGGAATTATTTATTATATTTTAACAGTGTTTTAAAAAAGAAACCTTTATTATCTTATAGATTTTACTGTTACCAAAATAAATTCAAGCACAATATATTGACTTGTATTCACAAATGACTTGTTGAAACTACTTGTTTGAATACTTTTAGCAGTAACATCACAAGAAATGCAGCACGGCACAAAATTAGGGCAGAACAAACTGCAAGCAACCAAACATACGTGAATGTAAAAAATGCAGGTTCAAGTGCATGTTTTATGATAATGGATATTAATTTAACCCTTTAATGAGATAAAACAATATCTTTTGGTGTGAAAAGAGTTAACATTGAACAGTTTAATTTTTTAAAGTTTTGCTTAAAAAATCAGTCAAAAATGTATAATGAAAACAACATATCTTGCTACAGGAAAATGTACTGAAAATATTCATGCTCTGACTATTCAACTCCAGAACCAAACTAATCTACCAACATTTCATTTGTAGCTATTATTTTCCTGTTTTGTTTTGTTGTTTTTTTTTGGTTTGTTTGTTTGTTTTGTTTTGCCTTCATTCTTGGATTTACGAACACTATCACACCCTAATGTAGTCATTCTTGTCATAGGGCCGAGCTTCGGAGCTGCCTGGCTTCAAAGGTGAGTGGTTTTGCAGGTAGTTGCTTTGAGCGGATCAGTGCTCAGCTCAATGGACAGCTCTATCTGCTTCTTCAGTGACTTGGAGTGGACACATTTCTGAGGCCTACAGCTGTCAAGAGATGTGTCAGGCTCCAGGTCAGAGTTTGGATCACTTTGAACCTTTGTGGCCTCCCTCCTCACGGTGCAGGGGTTTTGAATCTTGGGCTGGCGGCTTGAGGATTTGTTGTCTGCTTTATGTCGGATGCCATACACTGAGCGGGGCATGGGCCTAGCCTTGAACTGCTGCCGTTCCTCTTTTGGTCCCACCTTCCCCAGCTCAGCCACAATCTTTGCCTCCTTCTTCTTGTTCTCCCTCTCAAGGAAATGGAAAGGCTGCAATGAGGCAGCAGTAGAGCCCTGATTTCTTTTGGTGTTATTACTGCTACTCCTGCTTTGCCCGGATTTCTGACCGGAACAACTGATGATTTCGTAGAGTGGCAGGTGTGTGTGTGCCGGTGCTGGTGTCGCACGGAACTTTTTCTGGCATTCTTGAAGGTACTCTAGCTGTCGTCTCAGCAACGTGTTCTCTAGCTCAATCTCAGAGCGTGTCCGTACCTTGCGCCTCTTCCTCTCCTCCTCTCTAAGCATCATCTGAAAAGGTTTGGGCACAGTGACCTTGGAGTTTGACCTGACCCTGACTCCAGTGTGACAGGACAGTGCTCCTTGCATTTTTTGATAGGAGGCCTTGGGCTGGAGCTGAAACTGCTTCTGGGACATCACGT